>OZ023339.1:1302150-1332150 GCA_964007535.1 Brachyptera risi
TTGTTTTTCTCACTTTTCTTTTTTTTATATTTTAAAATAATTTGGTCCATTCTCAACTGATCATAGAAAGATTCGTTTTGAAAACCCAAATAGTTTGATAACAATTAAATATTTAGTAATGCATGAAAACATCTCAATATCATAGCATGCCGGATTCTATTGTTGTTTTGACTGTTTTGGAATAAATCCAAGAAACATAATTTTCAAGTGCATTTATCTTGGAATTCAATATTTTCTCACTAATGTACCTTTTTCTCAAAAACTGTTGGAGCTAGACCCTTGAAATTTTCTCTGTATGTTTGTACATATGTACTACATATGTGGACAGGATTTTTCAACTCTGCAACAAATACATGGCATTGAAAAAAATTGAAACAAGTTGAAAAATGTAGCAAATTTTGGAGCATTGTTGAAAATTGCATTGTTGTAGCATTGTTGCAATATGTTTATAAAATCCTGTCAGTGTGTACAAATACTATCAAGGTGCATGTATAAGAAAAATGAGTATCCTAGGTAAAGTAGTTTCTGAGATAAAGGTACATAAAATTTGTTTTCTTAACATGGAAGGGATAGGGCTTACAATATCCCCTCAAGGTACTAGTATGGGTTTGAGAAAAACTGATAGAGTAATTCAAAATGTTCAATTTTTTCACTTTTTATTGTTAATGAACATAGTGAAGAGAAAAAAGTAATTGTTTTTTTCAAATATTGGTAATAAATTAATTATATTGTTGTAATAATTAAAAAATTTTCTTTTAATTAATCAAAAATGAATCAGTTCACGTCCCCACATATTCCTCCAAACGTGCTCTCAAGTCAATGAACAATCCAAACGTGTTTGACAATTCTCTAAACGCATTTGGAGCGATGAACAATTCTCTAAATGCGTTTGGAGCAATGAACAATTCTCTAAACGCATTTGCTGTGATTAACAATTCTCTAAATGCGTTTGGAGCGATGAACAATTCTCTAAACGCGTTTGGAGCGATTAACAATTCTCTAAATGTGTTTGGAGCAATGAACAATTCTCTAAACGCATTTGCTGTGATTAACAATTCTCTAAATGCGTTTGGAGCGATGAACAATTCTCTAAACGCATTTGACGTGATGAACAATCATCTAAACGTATTTGACGCGATGAACAGGTCTCTGAACGCGTTTGTTTGACGTGATGAACAATTCTCTAAACGCATTCGAAACGATGAACAATTCTCTAAATGCGTTTGGAGCGATGAACAATTCTCCAAACGCATTTGCTGCGATGAACAATTCTCTAAACGCATTTGCTGTGATTGACAATTCTCTAAATGCATTTGCTGTGATTGACAATTCTCTAAATGCATTTGCTGTGATTGACAATTCTCTAAATGCATTTGACGCGATGAATAATTCTCTGAACGCATTTGCTGTGATGAACAATTCTCTAAATGCATTTGACGCGATGAATAATTCTCGAAACGCATTCGAAACGATGAACAATTGTCCAAACGCATTTGACGCGATGAATGAACAATATTCTAAACTTGTTTGACAATTCTCTAAATGGGTTCAAGTATTCCTCTAAACGCGCTCGAGGTGATGAACAACTCTGTAAACGCGTTGTGTGTCCCCAGCTGCTGGGACGCGAGGTGTACGCGTCGAACACGCAACTGGGCGGGATCCAGATCATGCACAACAACGGCGTGTCGCACAAGACGGAGCCGCGCGACATGGACGGCGTGACCACCATCGTGCGCTGGCTGTCGTACATACCCAAGGACAAGCGGTCGCGCGTGCCCATAGTCGCGCCGGTTGACAGCGTCGACAGGGAGGTGGGCTACATGCCGACCAAGGCGCCGTACGACCCCAGGTGGATGCTGGCCGGCAGGGAGAGTCCAAGTAGGTCACGCGGACGCGACACTTTATTCATATATCCACCTTGGTATTACGTTTGTGTGACCCGTGTAGCACTAGCTCCTAATAATACAAATAATACATAATACATAATATAAATAATAAATAAATATTGAATAAATAAATAATACATAATAAAACATGAATTCTCAAAATTGGGAATCGATTCTCTATGCTCCAGAATCGATTAAAAATCGATTATGAAAAAAAAAAAATTTTAAAACATTGGAAAAAAAGTTTATTCTCAAAAACGTAGTGTGATTTGAAACTTTTTTTTCAACCTTCCCGCGGCATTCACGTGAAAAATACCTGCTAGAGACTTCTCTAAACTGTACTGTACCATTCGGGTATTTTTGTCAACGTTCGGCTGTCAGACGTAACCGAAGGGATAGCTTTTGTCCAGATAGTAATATCTCAACAATAAAGAATAATATAGACAACGAAATGAGCACTTATTGCGACATAAAGAAGTACAGCACTGAACCAAAAAGATTTTTTTTTTTTTTTTTCGAAAAGTCAACTTTTTGATTTGAGAATCGTTCTACATCAGAATCGATTCTCGATTAATCGATGTTATCCCTAGTTGATACTGAATAGTGTTATACGATGTTGATTATTGTTCGCTTAACGACCCCACCAACAGCTGGGTTATACGGGAGTATAAGTGAGAGGACGTTCACAAAAACCCATGCCTTATGCGGGACTCGAACCCACGCCCAGCGGTGACTTCAGTTTCTGAAGCGGTGCCTCAGCTGACCGAGCTACAGAGGGGGTAGAAAAAATGATGATAATGTCAAGTTGCAACTGAATTTGTTCTTTCATTTGACCTGTCGAGCGCAAAAAAATTGATCCGTTCTTTTTTCGTCCCAGCTTCGCTTATTCGATTATTGAAAAACTAAGATTGGCGATTCTTCTGTGAAGCCAGCGTTATGTTATATGGGCTGAAGTAATGGTAATAATTAGCGGTGGGCACTGAATCGATTTAATCGATTACGCAAAATATTCGATTAATCGATATTGCTATTGAATAATCAATATCTCCGATCTGTACCATATTTTGAAAATGCCGCTTTTCAAATTGCCGCGCGCGCAGGTTAGTAGGCCTGTATTGATACTGGCCTAAATAATGGAAGTTTGAGGCCATCACCAAAGCGATTTAACTAGTTGCTAAAGATGGCGTCCACACCTAGGAGTGGAAAGAAAACGCTGTTTACGCCTCCGAATTTGAGAAGTGATGTGTGGTTGAATTTTGCGTTTTGTGCTAAGAATCAAGATTCAACTTCACCTCAAATCTTGAATAAAGTTTTTGTGTGCTGCCACCACTATGAACGAGAGATAACATACTGTTCTAATACATCTAACCTCAAACAACATATTACGCGATGCATAACGAGAACTTTCAACAACCAATGAGAAGAAAGAATTCAAATTTAAAATCGTGAAATAAGCGGCAAACTACAGATATACGAAAAACTAACTTTTTCGAAACTTGATGGTTTTAATCGATTATTTAATCGATTTGAACATATAAAGAAAAATCGATAATCGATTTCGATTTTTTAATCGATGCCCATCCCTAATAATAACTCTTCACTCAGCAAGGTAGCTATTACATTCCGTGGTACAGTACGAATAAATCCTGAAAAAAGAGGATTCAGGGACATGAAATGAGTACATTCAATAATTGTCTCACTTTAATGAAGGCTTCATGAACCACATTCCATCCGATGTGCGTTGTGAATGAGAACCTATCCCGTGCGATGCTGATCCCGGTGTTCCCGCAGGCAACCCGGAGGACTGGGAGTCCGGGTTCTTTGACCACGGCTCGTGGGACGAGATCATGCAGCCGTGGGCGCAGACCGTGGTGGTGGGGCGCGCCCGACTGGGGGGGATCCCCGTGGGCGTGATTGCCGTGGAGACGCGGACCGTGGAGCTGATCATCCCCGCGGATCCGGCCAACCTCGACTCCGAGGCCAAGACCATGTCGCAAGCAGGTGAGTCGACGCCACCTGACGCGTTGAGACGTGATGACGCGTTGAGACGTGCTGACGCGTTGAGACGTGCTGGCGCGTTGAGACGTGCTGGCGCGTTGAGACGTGCTGGCGCGTTGAGACGTGCTGGCGCGTTGAGACGTGCTGGCGCGTTGAGACGTGCTGACGCGTTGAGACGTGATGACGCGTTGAGACGTGCTGGCGCGTTGAGACGTGCTGAGACATGATGACGCGTTGAGACGTGCTGACGCGTTGAGACGTGCTGACGCGTTGAGACGTGATGACGCGTTGAGACGTGCTGACGCGTTGAGACGTGATGACGCATTGAGACGTGCTGACGCATTGAGACGTGCTGACGCGTTGAGACGTGCTGGCGCGTTGAGACGTGCTGACGCGTTGAGACGTGCTGGCGCGTTGAGACGTGCTGGCGCGTGGGGGGGGGGGTGATGATGACTATAACGTGACTATTACCGGATATTAGCACGAAATAGCTATTCGGCCAGTTTATGTGTACGAATAGTCTAACCTGGCGCTCATAAGACTGCCAATAAGCTATTCCACCTCGTCATGTGTGTTCGGACCTTGACCTCGTCATAACTACTCTTTATAATACCGGCCCTTGGTGTATTGTGGAAGTAGCAAATATGGTGACATCATAGCACATACACAATATATACAGGGTTGTATTCAGGTTTTGCGCCGCCCTAGACAAATATTCCCCCCCCCCCTCCTCCCTATGTTACGTAGCAATCAAACTGAACATTGGGGTTAACTCACTTGAAAGTATAGGCGTCTGAACTGCTGACGTCGCACCTTCCTCGCAGCACAGTTGTCAATAGTCTCATCGTAATCTACTCTACGACTCTGTGATTGCAAGCTTCAACTGGCTGTGGTGACATTGCTGGAGATGAAAGTCTGCGGGTGATCAATTATTCTAGTGCAGCGCGCAAATATCTCAATTCTGAATTCAGAAAAGTGAATTGTCTGTTTGTTTGTTTTTGTCAGAAAAAGAATGGTTGTGATCTGAATTCTGGACAAAACATGGCGTCCATGCGAGTGATATTTCAGTAGCCAATAGAAAACAGTGACCAAGTTGGCCGCTCTCTTCCTCATTATCCATCCTCTCCAATCGAAACAGCGTTGTTCCGTGCTGGACTCTGACTTTGCGATCGAAGCGTTTGATCGATGCTCCGGCTTGTTCCAGGCCAGGTGTGGTTCCCGGACTCGGCCTACAAGACGGCGCAGGCGATCCAGGACTTTGGCAAGGAGGACCTGCCACTCATCGTCTTCGCCAACTGGCGCGGTTTCTCCGGCGGCATGAAAGGTAGGCACCGCGTGATTGGTCGCTCGGGACGTGACCGCCCCGCTTGGAAAGAACACCGTGTCTGCATTTGTTACGTTTCTTAGCTAGATACATCTTCTATACTCATTTTCTCTCTTCTTTCCATTGCACGTAGTAAGAACACCGTATCTACTCTCCAAATGTGTCAAACCAATAAGCCGAATCACCGTATATGCAGACCCAGTGAGGGTATAAAACAATGAAAACAAAGAATGAAAGGGGGGAGAGGGTAAGAATGTTGGAGAGTCCAACTGAGATGATGAGAGACCTGGGGTGGCAGAAATTGGAAATACGGAGGAAGGAGGATCGTTTATGTAATTTCTTCAGGGTAATGGAGGGAGAGGGGGGGTGGGGGGAGCTGCATGAGTTGATAAAAAGAAATAAGTCAGGGTATGGAGGTAGGCGGGGTCATGATAGAGCAGTAGTCATAAAGGGGGCTACATTAGATGTCGGTAAATTCTCTTTCTTAAATAGGACAGGTAGGGACTGGAATGGGCTTAGTAGAAATGTTTTTGAAGGGGATGAAATCAGGTTAAAGTTATTCCGTCAGAGGGTTAAGGAGATGGTGGGATAGGGGTACTTAGGGAACTTGCCACCGCGCATTTATGTGCATTTGCAAGAGTTAAATAATAATAATAATAATAATCTACCAATACTTGGATAAATCTCCGTATGTACAGCATGAAGTGGTAGATGCGGTGTGTTATCCAAGTATACACGGACTACAAACCATGACACTGTTTATTAAATATCTCAGAACCGATATTTTACAGATACTGTGTTCTTCCTGAGTGGGGCAGTATTGTACGTTGTACGTACGAAGGTTCACTGATACCGTATTGTTGTTTCGCTACAAAACACGATGTTTCTTATAGACAGACGATAACTGGTTAGGCCCCTACTTGATCTGTGAGACTCCACAGACATTCAAAAGAGTTATTAGACGAGCTTTAGCGAGGATTCAATTTGACATACTGAAAAAAATTGGTGTTCTTTTTTATGTTGTTTTTTTTGTTTTTTTTTGTTTTTATGTTTTTTTGTCGGTTCTCCACAGGTCAAACGGCTACAGCTATCAACTTCAAACTTTTTTTCGTCATGGTTCCTCATCTAACTTAGATCTGTATAGTTTTGTGGCATTATCGGGTGGTAACTTTTTTTTTTATGAATTTTAGAAATTTCAAAAATCCCCATTAGAATAACCCGGAGGAAAATACTTGAAAAATCAAAATTTTTCAAGACCTCTCAAATTTTCGCCGAATATAAAGGAAACTATTAAGCACATTTTGAGAGATTTTTCGCATCAATCGGATAAGAAATAACGAAGAAAACGCATTTATAAAGCATTTTCCCATCAATTTAGGCTATTACGGGAACCAATTAAATCTATAGCAACAAGTGTCACCAATTAACTCAAAACGATTGAAATGAATGAAGAGGAAGGCCGTGACATAACTGATTCTCGTAAGGTTTTTGAACGTTTGGAGTGATCCAAGGTCTGTAGATGTAGATTGGGTTGACAAATTATTTTTCATTCTAGATTTCTATACCCCTAAGCTCGTCTAACAACGCGCATCCCGCGTTTTCCTAGTTTAACCACTTGACAGCCTTGGGCGCGTGTATTCGTCCTCACACTTACCAGTGTGTTACACTAACGTACGTACTAGCACGCGCCGCGTGATTGGTCATTCGTCACGTGACTGGCCGCTCGATTCACGGACAAGAGATTCGCCATCGAATATAATACGGTAGAACCTTCTTATACCCCATTCACACTAGGATCACTAACTGCAGTTAAGCTAACTGCAGTTAGCATCATGGATGACACTGTTCTTAACTGAGGTGAAGTGTCCGCACTGACAGCGATGAAATGGTTGTTAGTGACGTCATGCACCGCCATCTTCCTGTTCGATTGCTGGTAATTCTTATATTGCATCTATAGATTTACAGATTTTCTGTTGATATCTCGCCTTTGTTTGAACAAAGCCATCTATATAATTGAAATGATGTGAATAATACAGAGGGCCTTGCTTTGAACCAACAATGTGACGATACGAATGATGTTGCTCTTTGAGAAGGCGGTGGATTTTGATCGCAGTTAAGCTCTAACTGCGTTCACAGAACGAAGTTAGAGCTTGATGACGGTTAGTGCTAAATGCGTTCCGTTCACTTTAATTTGTTAACTGCAGTTAGAGGCTTGACTGCAGTTAGATGGCGTCGTCCAGTTGTGTATTCTTGGCTAACCTGGTGGGTTTGTCGCGTGCGGACGAGCCCGCTTGCGAGATGCTGAGACGTGTTTGTTTGGCGCAGACATGTACGAGCAGGTGGTGAAGTTCGGCGCGTACATCGTGGACAACCTGCGGGAATACACGCAGCCAATCATCATCTACATCCCGCCCAACGGCGAGCTGAGGGGCGGAGCCTGGGCTGTCGTCGACACCACCATCAACCCCCGCTTTGTGGAGATGTACGCTGACCCCGAGTCCAGGTGCGTTCTCTCTCTCTCTCACTCACAATCCCAGCTTCACAATGTCAGCATCACAATCCCAGCGTCACAATGTCAGCATCACAATCCCAGCGTCACATTCCCAACACTACAATCCCAGCGTCACAATCTCAGCATTACATTCTCAGCGTCATAATCTCAGCGTCACAATCCCAGCGTCACAATCCCAGCATCACAATACCAGCATTACAATCCCAGCTTCACAATGTCAGCATCACAATCCCAGCGTCACATTCCCAACACTACAATCCCAGCGTCACAATCTCAGCATTACATTCTCAGCGTCATAATCTCAGCGTCACAATCCCAGCGTCACAATCCCAGCATCACAATACCAGCATTACAATCCCAGCGTCACAACCCCATCATCATAATACCAGCATTACAATCCCAGCATCACAGTGCCAGCGTGCCGATGCCAGCGTTGTGACGCCGGAGCTACAGCGTGCTTGTGTCCGCAGGGGCGGCGTGCTGGAGCCGGAGGGGGTGGTGGAGATCAAGTACCGCCTGAAGGACGTGCTGAAGACGATGCACCGGATCGACCCGGCGCTAGCGGAGGCGCAAGCAGAGCTGGCAGGCAGCGGGCCGGATGTGGCGCCAGAGCAGTGGGAGGCGCTAGAGGCGCGGATCAAGGCGCGAGAGGAGTACCTGGCGCCCATGTACCATCAGGTGGCCGTGCACTTCGCTGACCTCCACGACACACCCGAACGCATGCTTGAGAAGGGAGTCATTCAGGTCGGTTACGTTGTTTTGATCAAATTAATCAATTCTATATCAATATTGTTTTTTTGTTTTTTTAATAACATCAAAACTTGATACAAAATCGTTGTTCCCCAGTTAAGGCCAAGGATGAAAGGTGGATCGTTTGGACGGGGCACCACAAGGGCGATCTTACCACCCCATTTTAATTATTTAAATTCACTGAACTTCAACACCATGACTGCGTTTTCTGTGACCATAATCTTCCGCCGTAGATTAAAGTCCTTCAGTTTCCGAAAGTCCGGAACACATTACTAACGTTCCTGTGATATACATCCGGACATTTACAGCATTGGTATTGTGTTGCAGGAGATTGTGCCGTGTGTTGCAGGAGAGTGTCTGACACACCGTGTGTTGCAGGAGATTGTGCCGTGTGTTGCAGGAGATTGTGCCGTGTGTTGCAGGAGATTGTGCCGTGTGTTGCAGGAGATTGTGGCGTGTGTTGCAGGAGAGTGTCTGACACACCGTGTGTTGCAGGAGATTGTGCCGTGTGTTGCAGGAGATTGTCTGACACACCGTGTGTTGCAGGAGATTGTGCCGTGTGTTGCAGGAGATTGTCTGACACACCGTGTGTTGCAGGAGATTGTGCCGTGTGTTGCAGGAGATTGTGGCGTGTGTTGCAGGAGAGTGTCTGACACACCGTGTGTTGCAGGAGATTGTGCCGTGTGTTGCAGGAGAGTGTCTGACACACCGTGTGTTGCAGGAGATTGTGCCGTGTGTTGCAGGAGAGTGTCTGACACACCGTGTGTTGCAGGAGATTGTGCCGTGTGTTGCAGGAGATTGTGGCGTGTGTTGCAGGAGAGTGTCTGACACACCGTGTGTTGCAGGAGATTGTGCCGTGTGTTGCAGGAGATTGTCTGACACACCGTGTGTTGCAGGAGATTGTGCCGTGTGTTGCAGGAGATTGTGCCGTGTGTTGCAGGAGAGTGTCTGACACACCGTGTGTTGCAGGAGATTGTGCCGTGTGTTGCAGGAGATTGTCTGACACACCGTGTGTTGCAGGAGATTGTGCCGTGTGTTGCAGGAGATTGTGCCGTGTGTTGCAGGAGATTGTGGCGTGTGTTGCAGGAGAGTGTCTGACACACCGTGTGTTGCAGGAGATTGTGCCGTGTGTTGCAGGAGATTGTCTGACACACCGTGTGTTGCAGGAGATTGTGCCGTGTGTTGCAGGAGATTGTGCCGTGTGTTGCAGGAGATTGTCTGACACACCGTGTGTTGCAGGAGATTGTGCCGTGTGTTGCAGGAGATTGTCTATCACACCGTGTGTTGCAGGAGATTGTGCCGTGTGTTGCAGGAGATTGTGCCGTGTGTTGCAGGAGATTGTGCCGTGTGTTGCAGGAGATTGTCTGACACACCGTGTGTTGCAGGAGATTGTGCCGTGTGTTGCAGGAGATTGTCTGACACACCGTGTGTTGCAGGAGATTGTGCCGTGTGTTGCAGGAGATTGTGCCGTGTGTTGCAGGAGATTGTGCCGTGTGTTGCAGGAGATTGTCTGACACACCGTGTGTTGCAGGAGATTGTGCCGTGTGTTGCAGGAGATTGTGCCGTGTGTTGCAGGAGAGTGTCTGACACACCGTGTGTTGCAGGAGATTGTGCCGTGTGTTGCAGGAGATTGTCTGACACACCGTGTGTTGCAGGAGATTGTGCCGTGTGTTGCAGGAGATTGTGCCGTGTGTTGCAGGAGATTGTGCCGTGTGTTGCAGGAGATTGTGCCGTGTGTTGCAGGAGATTGTGCCGTGTGTTGCAGGAGATTGTGCCGTGTGTTGCAGGAGATTGTCTGACACACCGTGTGTTGCAGGAGATTGTGCCGTGTGTTGCAGGAGATTGTCTGACACACCGTGTGTTGCAGGAGATTGTGCCGTGTGTTGCAGGAGATTGTGCCGTGTGTTGCAGGAGATTGTCTGACACACCGTGTGTTGCAGGAGATTGTGCCGTGTGTTGCAGGAGATTGTGCCGTGTGTTGCAGGAGATTGTGCCGTGTGTTGCAGGAGAGTGTCTGACACACCGTGTGTTGCAGGAGATTGTGCCGTGTGTTGCAGGAGATTGTCTGACACACCGTGTGTTGCAGGAGATTGTGCCGTGTGTTGCAGGAGATTGTGCCGTGTGTTGCAGGAGATTGTGCCGTGTGTTGCAGGAGATTGTGCCGTGTGTTGCAGGAGATTGTGCCGTGTGTTGCAGGAGATTGTGCCGTGTGTTGCAGGAGATTGTGCCGTGTGTTGCAGGAGATTGTGGCGTGTGTTGCAGGAGATTGTCTGACACACCGTGTGTTGCAGGAGATTGTGCCGTGTGTTGCAGGAGATTGTCTGACACACCGTGTGTTGCAGGAGATTGTGCCGTGTGTTGCAGGAGATTGTGCCGTGTGTTGCAGGAGATTGTGCCGTGTGTTGCAGGAGATTGTGCCGTGTGTTGCAGGAGATTGTGCCGTGTGTTGCAGGAGATTGTGCCGTGTGTTGCAGGAGATTGTCTGACACACCGTGTGTTGCAGGAGATTGTGCCGTGTGTTGCAGGAGATTGTCTGACACACCGTGTGTTGCAGGAGATTGTGCCGTGTGTTGCAGGAGATTGTGCCGTGTGTTGCAGGAGATTGTCTGACACACCGTGTGTTGCAGGAGATTGTGCCGTGTGTTGCAGGAGATTGTGCCGTGTGTTGCAGGAGATTGTGCCGTGTGTTGCAGGAGATTGTGCCGTGTGTTGCAGGAGATTGTGCCGTGTGTTGCAGGAGATTGTGCCGTGTGTTGCAGGAGATTGTGCCGTGTGTTGCAGGAGATTGTCTGACACACCGTGTGTTGCAGGAGATTGTGCCGTGTGTTGCAGGAGATTGTCTGACACACCGTGTGTTGCAGGAGATTGTGCCGTGTGTTGCAGGAGATTGTGCCGTGTGTTGCAGGAGATTGTCTGACACACCGTGTGTTGCAGGAGATTGTGCCGTGTGTTGCAGGAGATTGTCTGACACACCGTGTGTTGCAGGAGATTGTGCCGTGTGTTGCAGGAGATTGTCTGACACACCGTGTGTTGCAGGAGATTGTGCCGTGTGTTGCAGGAGATTGTGCCGTGTGTTGCAGGAGATTGTGCCGTGTGTTGCAGGAGAGTGTCTGACACACCGTGTGTTGCAGGAGATTGTGCCGTGTGTTGCAGGAGATTGTGCCGTGTGTTGCAGGAGATTGTGCCGTGTGTTGCAGGAGATTGTCTGACACACCGTGTGTTGCAGGAGATTGTCTGACACACCGTGTGTTGCAGGAGATTGTGCCGTGTGTTGCAGGAGATTGTGCCGTGTGTTGCAGGAGATTGTGCCGTGTGTTGCAGGAGATTGTCTGACACACCGTGTGTTGCAGGAGATTGTGCCGTGTGTTGCAGGAGATTGTGCCGTGTGTTGCAGGAGATTGTCTGACACACCGTGTGTTGCAGGAGATTGTGCCGTGTGTTGCAGGAGATTGTGCCGTGTGTTGCAGGAGATTGTGCCGTGTGTTGCAGGAGAGTGTCTGACACACCGTGTGTTGCAGGAGATTGTGCCGTGTGTTGCAGGAGATTGTCTGACACACCGTGTGTTGCAGGAGATTGTGCCGTGTGTTGCAGGAGATTGTGCCGTGTGTTGCAGGAGATTGTGGCGTGTGTTGCAGGAGAGTGTCTGACACACCGTGTGTTGCAGGAGATTGTGCCGTGTGTTGCAGGAGATTGTCTGACACACCGTGTGTTGCAGGAGATTGTGCCGTGTGTTGCAGGAGATTGTGCCGTGTGTTGCAGGAGATTGTCTGACACACCGTGTGTTGCAGGAGATTGTGCCGTGTGTTGCAGGAGAGTGTCTGACACACCGTGTGTTGCAGGAGATTGTGGCGTGTGTTGCAGGAGAGTGTCTGACACACCGTGTGTTGCAGGAGATTGTGCCGTGTGTTGCAGGAGATTGTGCCGTGTGTTGCAGGAGATTGTCTGACACACCGTGTGTTGCAGGAGATTGTGCCGTGTGTTGCAGGAGATTGTGCCGTGTGTTGCAGGAGAGTGTCTGATGTGCCGTGTGTTGCAGGAGACTGTGCCGTGGGTTGCAGGAGATTATCTGACGTGCCGTGTGTTTGCAGGAGATTGTGCCATGGCGGAAGGCGCGTAGGTTCTTCTACTGGCGGATGCGGAGGCTGTTGCTTGAGAACAACGTCACGACGGAGCTGCTAGCTACGCGGCCCGACCTCAACGTCGGCCAGGCCCAAGCCATGCTCCGACGCTGGTTCTCGGAGGACAAGGGCGTCACAGAGGTGAGCCACACTCTTTTCCCTCACCATTTTATTCTTCAATTTCTTTTTTCAATTTGACATTTTATCTTTTCAAAAACCACGACCGTACTTGAACAGGATTCACGAGATATAAAGGTGGACTGAGTTCAGTACCTTCTTTCAAATATTCATTTCTCTGTGTATTCATTATAATATTACCAATTTTTGTTCTGTTGTTTCTCTTTTATTCATTTTTTGGTTCATCTCTAAATGAATGTTGGCTTCCAAAGGTGCGTTATACCCCCGTATAACCCAGCTGTTGGTGGGGTCGTTGAGCTCATTCGTACCCCCGTATAACCCAGCTGTTGGTGGGGTCGTTGAGCTCATTCGTACCCCCGTATAACCCAGCTGTTGGTGGGGTTGTTGAGCTCATTCGTACCCCCGTATAACCCAGCTGTTGGTGGGGTTGTTGAGCTCATTCGTACCCCCGTATAACCCAGCTGTTGGTGGGGTCGTTGAGCTCATTCGTACCCCCGTATAACCCAGCTGTTGGTGGGGTCGTTGAGCTCATTCGTACCCCCGTATAACCCAGCTGTTGGTGGGGTCGTTGAGCTCATTCGTACCCCCGTATAACCCAGCTGTTGGTGGGGTCGTTGAGCTCATTCGTACCCCCGTATAACCCAGCTGTTGGTGGGGTCGTTGAGCTCATTCGTACCCCCGTATAACCCAGCTGTTGGTGGGGTCGTAAAGCACGAATAATCAATCAATCCATATTGGAATGTTTATGTCTCGTATCGTTCAGATATCATCACTAGAATACTTGATCGCAGTGAGACCTCCATCCTTCGTTTCCTGCTCGTACCGTTCATTTCTCTCACCCCACTCCTATACAATCACAGGTCCATTCTCCTGGTCCCTTGCATAACCATGGATAGAGGTGTCACTGTATTTCACCAAATCAAATCCAACATCGTTCTTTCCCTTTGAGAGCGAATCACGTGTCGGAGAGTCGTTGACGCCATGTTGCCACGTGTTTCAGGACTACCAGTGGTCCAACAACGAGACGGTGGCCACGTGGCTGGACAGTCAACCTGGCATCGTGGCGAGCAACATACGCAGCGTGCGGCACAGTGCGGTGGTCCAGCAGATCAGCGCTTCACTACAGGTTAGTGCGTGTGCGGGACAGCCGTGCGATGGAACCTCTGTGGTACGTCGTTCAGGGGACCAGACTGAAATAACTCACTCGAGTGTAAAACTTGCTGAAGAAATTATTTGCGAAAAGCGTTTACAGTCCTCAATTTACTTTGCGAATTACAATTCACTTTGCGAATGGGGCCGGCATTTATTTCTTGTTTTTTGATCCTCACGTCGAATAGTTTGTTTATTAAGTTTTTCACATTGATACATTTTTCCAGTCTGGTCCCTGAAACTAGAACTTTTCTAAGGCAACAATCGAAATCAACGACTCAACATGACACTATCTTAGGCAGGAATATTCTCTAATTGCCTCGATGAACATCTTGGAATCAAAACTAATCATTAAAAATGAGTAATTGTTTTTATAACCTCAAAATATAAAACAGCGTGTGATTTTGCTCGCGATTATAACAGTAATATCGGAACGAAACGGAGACGCGACGATGCGATCCTACATTCGACTGTTGGTACTCCACACGACATCAACAAAGCGTCCCGTCCCATGCCGTGACGGACGTGAAAAAGTTGGAATTGGCTCTACTTGGACGGAGAAAATCGTTGCTTCCCTCCGATGCATTCTCTTGCTTGTGATTGGTTGAAAATTGCCGCCGGCCGAAGTTTTGACGGACGTGACGTGAACAAATTGTCATGGAAACCTAGCTTCAGACTACAATTCATCATATTCTAAGATATCCCCAACACCTGTGTGGTCCCTGTTGTTGTTGGTGTCTGACGTGCGTCGTGTGTCTGCCAGGAGACGCCGGCGGTCGCCATGGACGCCATCATGGAGATCTTCCAGCACCTGTCGCCTGCACAGCGCTCCGAGGCGCTCCGATCCCTGGCGCTCCTCAACGAGGGGGCAACACCGGACGTGGCGCAGCAGCCCGAGTGAACCACGTACGTATCCAACCAGTCGTCTCATCTGTATCCAATCAGGATCAAGTCAGTAGCCCATCCAATTGCTAGGTATGCAGGAATTTAGCACCGATAAAATGGGCTTTCAATGAGCCTCTGAACGCTAAGTAACAGTGATATTGACGAACTTGGAGTTCCACATATCATGTACAACGATATATCAATACGATAAAACTGTCAGTTTCCGCTGTGAATGTTATGCGAGGCCACATAAGCACGAGTATCTGTGTTGTGCGACCTGGGAGGCAGGTTAGTAGCTTCATAACCTGGCTGTCAAGCTGTTAGTTAACTAACCCATCACTGTTTCGTTCCTTGTTCCAGCGTTGCGGTTCCCCGGGTCGGCGCTTAGAACACAATAGAACAGCATTCTCTATCGTTCCACTAGAGCAATAGAACACTACCGGTAACGCCTCATCCTCGTCTCTACGCGTCACCGCCAGCCGTCGACGCGTTGGGATTATTTATTTATTCGTGTCACGATGTACATTATTAAAATCACGGCTTCGACGCATCGGACTTTGTTTTGTCTAGGGTTTTAGCAATAATATTAGTTGTGACGCAGATCACGACGTCTCGTACACCCATCAGTGTCATGAGAGTCACGTTTACAAGAGTCACATCTACAAGAGTTACGTTTACAAGAGTTACGTTTACAAGAGTTACGTCTACAGGAGTTACGTTTACAAGAGTTACGTTTACAAGAGTTACGTCTACAGGAGTTACGTCTACAAGAGTTACGTCTACAAGAGTTACGTCTTCAAGAGTTACGTTGACTTGTTGACATTACGTCGATAGAAGCAGCTTTTCAGAGTTACATGATCGAACAAGTATCTCGGAGTTTCTTTCAGATGTTGAAAGAACAACCGGTAACTATACCAGTGTCTCGGTGTTACTCCAACAAGTGACTCGGTGTTACTCCAACAAGTCACTCGGTGTTACTTCAACAAGTCACTCGGTGTTACTTCAACAAGTGACTCGGTGTTACTCCAACAAGTGACTCGGTGTTACTCCAACAAGTCACTCGGTGTTACTTCAACAAGTGACTCGGTGTTACTCCAACAAGTGTCTCGGTGTTACTCCAACAAGTCACTCGGTGTTACTTCAACAAGTGACTCGGTTATTTCAAAAAGCTACTCAGTAAAATGGGAAATTCTGTCAGTTGGAAGGTGCATTTCTTCAAATTGAAATATCCTCTGTGGGCTCTGTACGATAATTCCGATACCACGTTACAAAGTAACGAACGTACTATGGCATACCGATCTATCGCTGCACTTCATACTGGTTTGAAGTACACGTATGTTTGATACCAAGTGAAGTGAAAAGTGAATTCAAACTTTTCACAGACGCACAAGAAGGGGTACATTCGGGACTTGAGGCCTCGTTCTTGCACGCTGCGACTGTCGCGTTCAATCGTTATACTCGACCGTCGCATTTCAACGTCGTATTCATCGATATACGACAGCGAGATTCATGTTGTGGCATTCATTCATGTAATTTCATCAAATACAGACCACGAGCAAGTAACTTTTACTATCATATATATTCTCAGATAGGGTATTGAAGCCACGATGTGGTAATACCAACTTGTTTCATTTTATCATAATATAAAGAAGGTGTTCCGACTCCCATACTAATAACATGGACAGTTTTTGTGGTTTGTTGCGGTCTGTTCAGAACCAAGGTCCCAATTGCCTGTCGCGACTCAGCGGATTCCCTTGTAAACTAGATGTAGATGAGAGTGGCTACAGTATTGGTGGCATTGTATAGCATTGTAGTTCAATATGAAAGCGATAGTTGCGCTACAGGCATTCGGGACCCTGGACTCGGGAACTGACCCCGTAAATATTTCACCTTGAAGACGCGAGTCGGTACAGCGTCTTTATATCATGATCGAGTCTGTTGGTATCACTGCATCGTGTTGAAGCTAGGTGATCACTTACGAGAATCACAACGTATGGGAACGAAACGCCCAAACATTGCCGGGACGTGAAACGTAACGCGTTGCTCCCAAGTCACTCCCGCGGCGTCGCCGTGGTTTTCAAGTCATTGAATCTGATATTTCGCTGAATCGTCTCTTGCTACGCTCGCAAGGCGGTGCGTATCTCGTCTCCTCGGCCGCGTCAGAAGAACGTCGACGCGCGCGAGCGCCAGTAATAAGTTAGGTTAGGTTTGAGCTGCTCGCCAGCAGTCGGGGCGTAATAGAAGCACGCATGTCGTAGTTCGTCATTCTCGAGCGAGAACAACGGTTGAAATGCTGGTACATCAACACAGACAATCTATTAAAAGTTGAAGTTTGTCTTTCGTGTCGCTTATTTTCTAAACGAGCGCAGATGTTTGGTTGGAACGACGCACGATAAATCTCTGGCATTGTTTTCGTCCACACGCAGACGGGCGGAGATGCGTACCGAAGTTATCGTGGGTACAAAATACGAGCAACTCTCCAAAAACCTTGGACAATACAAGCCACATTCCCAGGAGCCTGAAAGATACAAGATCTCTTCAACAACTGGCAGTTCTCAGGTGTATTCAGGCCCGGTATTACCAACGTAGTATTAGCTCTAACTGACGGTTAGATGTTGTTATCACCGTGGTTACACATGCTATTTGTTTTCACCAACTCTCCGAAACAGGCTGACTGGGGTTGGTAATACCAGGCCTTGAAATAACCAAGCTAGAAATAGCACGACAGTGTGCTTGCGTATCGAAAAGGTTCCGTATAAGAATGAGTATACTTCGAGAAGAATTGACTGAAGAAAAATATCAATTTTGCATATAAAAATGTATTTTGTATATTTAATGAGAAGATAGCAATGCATGTTAACGATTCAAGGTGGAAGCTGAATTGTGTCTGCGATACAAGATGGTGTCGGCATAGAGTGAAGAGTTGAGGAAGCATGGTACGGAGCCTGAATCGGATGACCGGACTCTCCGTGTAACATCTAGTACGTACGCAGCGCTACTCTGCAACAATCTGATCTCTCTCACACTCGTATGTTGCCTGAATCAGATGATCGGACTCTCCGTGTAACGTCTAGTACGTACGCAGCGCTACTCTACAACAATCTGATCTCTCTCACACTCGTATGTTGCCTGAATCAGATGACCGGACTCTCCGTGTAACGTCTAGTACGTACGCAGCGCTACTCTACAACAATCTGATCTCTCTCACACTCGTATGTTGCCTGAATCAGATGATCGGACTCTCCGTGTAACATCTAGTACGTACGCAGCGCTACTCCACAACAATCTGATCTCTCTCACACTCGTATGTTGCCTGAATCAGATGACCGGACTCTCCGTGTAACATCTAGTACGTACGCAGCGCTACTCTACAACAATCTGATCTCTCTCACACTCGTATGTTGCCTGAATCAGATGACCGGACTCTCCGTGTAACATCTAGTACGTACGCAGCGCTACTCTACAACAATCTGATCTCTCTCACACTCGTATGTTGCCTGAATCAGATGATCGGACTCTCCGTGTAACATCTAGTACGTACGCAGCGCTACTCTACAACAATCTGATCTCTCTCACACTCGTATGTTTACTGTGTTCACCAATTTGAATCCGCTTGCAAAAGCACAGCCGTCAAAAGGATTCGGATCTGCAGTGACTCTAGCGACACGGAGATTAGATGTAGAACTATGGCACTACAGAAAACCCTCGTTGATCTGATATGCAAGGGGCCCCAGAAAATGATTTTGAATCATAAAAATTTGGATTATTAAAAAACTACTTTTCCACGGAAATGATCGCACTTCCCGGTTAGAATTGGAGTAATTGTGTATTGCGCGCGAGAGAAATCTATACATGTGCACTCGGCTAGCCGACAACCCCTGATCGTTGTACAGCTCGCTTCCATTGGCGCTCGGCCGTCCCGAGTCTGCCTGACGAACGAGTGTTCCGAGCTCACCGCTCGTCAAGGTCAGAGGCTCGGAGCGCATTCAGATGACACGCTCGAAGCAGCAAACAGCTGAGCTGGCTAAGACTTATTGTCACGCATCAAATAAAAAGTATGGAAATTGGAAAAATGATGATCAATTCAAGGAATTCACTCGAACTATATCGAATTATCCAATCCCAAAACAGTGCTGAAGCAATTGAAGGGTCGGAATATTCATTCTTATCACGGTTTGGCTGGAATTCAGATTAACCGTCAACATTGAAACAATGAAATGTCTATACCGTCAGCCAAGACAGACATCAAGTTTGAAATATGTCCCATTTTTGATTAACCGAGGGTTCACTGTACTTGATTTAACGTAGGCTCTGCTATTCTTCCTCGACTCTTTATTCCCTGGTGTTGGTATTCGAAGACGATCGACGTATCCAGGACCTGACTCCGCTTCTCGCTCCACTCGGTCGACGCCAATGTCCGGGACACTCCCTGTTCTCATCCCACGGGACCACCCGGGATAGCAGACGAGTATGTTAACCACTTGGCGGCCGGGTAAACGTCCGTGCGTTCATAGACTTGCCATTGCGTGGCATTCAACACCTCGACAGCATCACGTCGTGGTGACATGAGACTTGTGCTGGCATCTAGGAGATGGATTGACAAATTGGTTTCATTTTTTTTCGGCGCTGATGAAATGTGCTGATGTATTGAAAAATGATGAAATACAGTCAGCTGTCATTCCATACCCTTGTTTCAGGCTATATGTGTGAAATTGACGAGCCTTTAAACGCTGAATAACGGTGATAACATCAGATGTATAGCTTCACATATCAAGAACAACAATATATCAGTGCAATAATACCACTTGTTTCTGCTTCAAATGTTAATGAAAGGTTATCTTAACACAGGTATCTGTGGGCTATAACCTAATAATAATCCAGCCTGGAAGATGGGTTAGTGATTTCATTACCCGGCTGTCAAGTGGTTAAAATATGCACCGGCGTTTTTTTGATGTGATATAACTTCTAATTCCGGATCGACCAATGGGAATGTCGCATACTAAATGGTGTCCGCCCCCGATGAGAGACGCTTGTTCTGATTGGCTCAGAGCGTCTGTCTTCCAGTCGTCGTCAGACGCAGAACTTGTTTCACGGCGTTTAGAATCGAACGAGAGTTGATTACGAGAAGCGTTCACCGAGTTGCCGTGGCTCGTCCACACTGCGAGCTAACGGCATGGAGCGAGAGACGGAGCGTCGTGGCAACGTAGCAAATATTGGTGTTCACAAACTTGTTACCACGTTCATGTCGCTCCATGACATCTCGTCGTCGGTGTTTCGACAAAACGGTCAAACTGACATTTTCAGCACGGAGAATCAGTTCAAGTTGCTTCTTTCTGATACCTGCTCATATTTTAATACCATCAATTGGTAGGAAAATACATTTTATTGCATCTATGTATATACAGTGTAACCTCTTTTATACGTTTGTCAGGGGACCGGACTGTATTCAGCATGTGGAGCGTATGGGTCGGATTGAAAAATAAAAACTCATGATTGTATAAACGAGAAACTTATAACAGAGGTTCTACTGTATTTAGTTTGGCTATTCATGTTAATAAGCTGATAGGTAGGCCTACTGCAATAGTTTGTAATTGTTGCTGGGCAACAAATAAATGTATCAACTGAAACACCTTATAGGAGATGAATCATGCTGACGTATATTCTTGATGAGTACAAAACAGTCGAGTCGCTTGTGATTCGAACTTATAAGTCAACTTCACATATTATGTCGAAACAGTGCCACAAACTTGGACTGCTCCTGTTTTCTTTGGCCATTCCTGGATTATAGCTATTATGCCGATGGATAAGCCCAGTTATCTCAGAGCTGTGCAACCAGGTTCACACCACAGAACCAGGAAGTGCTGCCAACGCGCTACAAATGACACTGGGTAACGGTACTTGTACTCATCCAACGCTCAGTGTCAATCATAGACTGAACAGAAACCAAGAATACGTGTTCAATCATTTCTCTGTACAGCTTTTCTGTCCACATTGAATTCTTCCTTGTTTCTATTTGTTCAATAACATCAAAACTTGATACAAAATCACTATTTCCCAATTGAGGCAATGGCTGGAAGATAGAATCTTACCACCCCAAGAGTAATCAAAAATGAAAGAAATCATTTAATAAACAATAAATCTTGAAGTAATGATGTCAGGATTGGGAAACAACTCGAACGTTCACGGTGGGGAGAAAATCCTGAATCTTATTGTGCCGATCTTCTTCTTGAACTATTCCGTCTCCTCTCCTTTTCTATGTACTTGTGTTTATGACAGAATTGATCATTTTCTTCATATATTCTTCTGTGATAACTTCTTTATGGAACAAAATTCGCACAAATAATGAAAAAAATCAGTTCACTCGTCGAAGAAATGAAAGTCTAAGATCCTAACAATCTGATTCACTATGGAAGATCTGACGGTTCACCAGCTCGGGATCAGCACGAGTTGCGTAGACGTCGGTACGAGAGCTATAATCCACGGTTTGTCATGCTCTTTCGAAAGTAAACATGCAGGGCGCGTTTACACTAGAACTGTATCTAAAACTCATTCAGCGGGAAACATGATTTCAGACCCTGATGTAAGAATACCGACGACTTGTAATAATATTTCTCAATATCATTTGTACGATAATTCAGATTTTTATATTTTAATAAGAGTAAATGTCTTTGTTTGTAAATAAAGGTTGGATATTTGATAATATAAACTCTATGAGCTGGTTTGTTGGTAATATTATTATTAGTAATAAAATCATTTAATTCACATAACCTTGCCTGCGTTTTATTGTACGTTTGAAGACCCATTTCAGAAAGCAACACGATACCAACCTTAACGTGTAAAAGGTTCGTTTACTCTTCAGCGTTGAGCAACATGCAACTTGCAACCCGCGTTCAACGTTCGAAGCTGTTTACTTCGGGGTCCTTGAAGATTAGGTGAGATAAGGGATGTGGAAAGGGTGCAAAGGATTGCAGTTATAAGGGTTACAGGTAGGGTTAGGAGGTGGAAATGGGGGGAGAAAGAAAGGGGGGAGAGGGTGAGAATATTGGAGAGTCCATCTGAGATGATCCGAGACTTGGGATGGCGGGAATTAGAAATACGGAGAAAGGAGGATCAGATCTGTAATTTCTTCAGGGTAATGGAATGAGAAGGGGGCTGGGGAGAGTTGAATAGGTTGATTGAAAGGAATGAGTCAGGGTATGGGGGTAGCCGAAGTCATGATAGAGCAGTAGTTATAAAGGGGGCTAGATTAGATGTCGGTAAGTTCTCTTTCTTGAATAGGACTGGTAGGGATTGGAATGGGCTTAATAGAAGTATACTTGAGGATGAAATAGGGTTGAAGCTATTCCGTCAGAAGGTTAGGGAGGCGATAGGATAGGATTGATGGGGAACTTGCCACCGCGCATTTATGTGCAACTGCAAGAGTTAATAATAATAATACTGTTTGGCATTGTCACTAAACTGAAAGTAGGCGTAGTTCCTCAAAATGGCGGTGGTCGCTATGAGTGATGAAGATTATGATAACCTCCAAATGTACCATTATCGGCTGCGAATTCGTCGGCAAAGACTCTTAGCTCTTATTCATTTAATTAATCACGTTAGAAAAAGGCCCAGAAGATTTTATATCCGACCCATGTTGAGAAGTGAATTACTCTAACCTACAAAACAAACAAACTTGTTACTAGGCCAAACGTCAACAGATGCATAGATTGATAAGCAAAGCTATGGATAGGCTATATATAGCCCTATATAGGGCTATAGAAATAGGCCTATAGTAGTTCTACATGTAGTTCTATAAACGATAATTGATGCAAGCCTAGGCTTAGGCCAGTGTCAAGTGTCAACTACACACTTTCGAAGGTATCCACACAGTATATATAGATAGCATAGCTATGCTATATAAGTCACATTTTCAAACATTTTGCGAAGAAATAATTATTTATCTTTTAGTCATATGAGGATAGTCAAAATATACACTCAACACATGGTCATCTGACAATTGAAGATACATTGAAATATATCAAATTAAATACATTGATAGGCCTACAACGCATCTAAAAACACTTCAAAACACATGGGCCTACCTTAAAACCACATTTTAAAAACACTGCAATATATCCAATAGAACAAAGTGGATCCTATGAAAATATGAACACTCTACGGATAACACGTCAATTACTAAAATTCCTCTAAAATAGAAAATTCCATGAAATTACTACAAAATCAGTCGATTTAACATTTAAACTGCATGCAGTAAGAAAGTCATCCAAAATTATGAATAGGCCTACATCTGTTCACAATGTTAGATGTATGATTTCAAAATTGTGAATAAATCTTGACTGGGAATTGATAGATTTAATACTGAAACCGATTGAATTTCCAACTACGAATTGAATCAGTTACCGCCTAAACTTCTCGCCCTTCCAAGCCAGAAGTTTGGGCTTTTTTACCCAAAAAACACAAAATCACAAAAATAAACTCTAGGAAATAACTAGAGATTGGAAGTAATGTCAACAGGTATAACTATCTGCAAGTTAGAAAACTCGAATCAAAATCTAGACATTTACTCGGTATCAAAATATTACCTTCCAAAAACAAATATCAAAAACTAGTGCATCACAAAAGAATATGGAATGTTGAATTATGTCTGGTTCACTCCGACATTCAAGGAAATATTACGTTCACTCTCGTAATCACGGTGGCCCACCGTATTACGACTGAACCGGATTAAAATTACTAAAAATTGAAATTAGGATGTCGAATTTTAACGTGAGCACTGTTATCAATTAGTCAAATTTACAGTAAAATTTGGATGTGATAATACAAAATAAAATACAAAACCGGTACGGTTGTGATGACTGTTCTTAGAAGACGGATGTTGACGGTCTTCCACTGGTTCGCCGAGATGTCCGTCACCTCGTCATCGGGTCCGGACGATTACTTGATGAATGTCGACCATGGGCCTTGCGGTGGATGCAGTGAGAGTAACAATGAAGACGTTTCTTCTTCCTTATTTCTCCATTGTTACTCTTGCTGTTGTTACCATTGATTCTCGTGTGGACGTCTAGTTCGGTCGACTACCTGGAGAGCATTGTCCTCGTCTTGCTTGTGCCCGTCCGTTTTATTTGCCCTCCGACTACGCTGTAATTTCTGCGTTCGAGAATCATCTTTCGTTTTTGGTATACGTGACTCTTTGCACACCACGGCGTATTTCCCCTTGGCCTCTCATCGATGTTATATTTCGGTGGTCGCTGGTTGTCGTAACGGCACACCCGCGTGTTCATTATAGTCGCAGTCGTCCCAATAGTCTGTTTTCTCGAGTCTTGTATAGTTAACCTTGCTACGTAGTTTGTTTTCTGTCCCCAAATCATCCTATCGAGAGGGATGTTTATACAGGCTGTACGTAGTTAGTTGCGGGCGGATCGTGACCTCCCACTGTAGGTTCACAGCTGTGTTCATGGAAGGGCCAACTCACATGATTGTAGTATTGTGATACGTTTTCCCGGTGCACATATATCTATTAAATAACTAGTGACACCACAAGTACATATTAGACTCTTTATTTGTTAATTAATTGGTGCGACACCGCATCTTACATGTCTCTGTGGCTTCCCGCCATCTTGGATATATCGGCGTTGCCAACTTACATAAACCAAATACATGACAAGTATAAACGATGCTTCGTAGGTCTAGACATCCGCGCGTCGATGATCTCAGCCGGGGTAACATCTCATGGAAGTCTCGGCTTGTAAATCCAGCCATCGAATAATGGATTCTTCAAAAACCTATCTTGATGTTTCCCTGAATTCTATTCACTTTTGAAATATATTAATACTTTTGAGGGAGACAACATAGTTGAACTACACAGAATTACAACAATTTACTTTTAAGAAATGATAGCAAAAATCAAAATTGATGTCTGACGAGTGTGAAACAATAAAGAAATAATCATGTAGCAAAACCGAATGTTACAAAGGCAGTCACGCCGCCACTATGCTACTGAACCAGCTGGTTAATTTCTGGATGAGCGTAGCGAAGACTCAATTTCACTGTACTTGAAAAATCGAATGTGTTTTTTTTTTTTTTTTTTTTGGTTTTTTTGTTCGCGCTCTACAGGTCAAACAGAGATTCAGATCATGATGAAACTTGGCACACACATGAACCCCTATCTGACTTGATGCTGTATAGTTTTGAGGCGCGATCGGTTGAACCACTTCTGAGAAAACTCATTCCAAAGTTTTCAAAAATCCCTTCAGAATAACCCAGAGGAAGACATTCGTGAAAAATATTTCATCTGAGAGGATTCAAATTTTCAGGGAATTTTAATCTGATAATGATACACATTATTCCGAACTTTCATTCAAATCGGATCAGCCGTTTCGATGTAAAAAAATATATAATGTTATTTGTGTGAATTATTCAAAGCTATCAAGATACCTATTAAATCAAAGCAACAAGTGTCACCACTTGATTGTAAACGATTAAAACAAAGCCTAGTGAAAAATAACAACACATGAAATTAGTACAAGCAAGATAAGTGAGCAGTATGCTTGTTGTCTACACAGAAAATAACTTATTATTATTATGAATATATATTTTTTTGAAGACGAATAGCGTCTCTCAATATGAATATAAATTGCTGATTGTTCAGATATTAATTATTCAATTCTTCTAGTGAGAGCAAGCCGCCATTTTTCTGAAATATTTTCTGGGGTTTTGCAATTCTTCCTGCTAGGTAGGAGGGATTCTGTTTGGGAGTTTAGAACCTCCGAGAATCAAACTCTCCCGCTTTGTGGATACCGATTCTGAGGGAATTGGCGAAACCCCCGCAATTACCCCGGGGTAATTGAAACTCCCTCTTTGTGAATCCGGGGCCTGGTTTCTTGGTTCCCTTGGTCACCCCCACATGCATTTCCTTGCTTTCCTTGGATTCCTGGGTCATCGGCACAAAGATTCCCTTGGTTCCCTTGGTTCCCTGTGTCACCGGTACCTTGGTGACCTTGGCTTCCTTGGTTCCCTTGGTCACCCCCACATGCATTTCCTTGCTTTCCTTGGATTCCTGGGTCATCGGCACAAAGATTCCCTTGGTTTCCTTGGTTCCCTTGGTTCCCTGTATCACCGGTACCTTGGCTCCCTTGGTTCCCTTGGATCCCTGTATCACCGGTACCTTGGTGACCTTGGCTCCCTTGGTTCCCTTGGTCACCGGTGCCTTGTTGACCTTGGCTCCCTTGGTTTCCTTGGCCACCCCCACATGAATTTCCTTGCTTTCCTTGGATTCCTGGGTCATCGGCACAAAGATTCCCTTGGTTTCCTTGGTTCCCTGTGTCACCGGTACCTTGGCTCCCTTGGTTCCCTGTATCACCGGTACCTTGGTGACCTTGGCTTCCTTGGTTCCCTTGGTTCCCTTGGCCACCCCCACATGAATTTCCTTGCTTTCCTTGGATTCCTGGGTCATCGGCACAAAGATTCCCTTGGTTCCCTTGGTTCCCTGTGTCACCGGTACCTTGGCTCCCTTGGCTTCCTTGGTTCCCTTGGCCACCCCCACATGAATTTCCTTGCTTTCCTTGGATTCCTGGGTCATCGGCACAAAGATTCCCTTGGTTTCCTTGGTTCCCTGTGTCACCGGTACCTTGGTGACCTTGGCTCCCTTGGTTCCCTTGGTCACCGGTACCTTGGTGACCTTGGCTCCCTTGGTTTCCTTGGCCACCCCCACATGAATTTCCTTGCTTTCCTTGGATTCCTGGGTCATCGGCACAAAGATTCCCTTGGTTTCCTTGGTTCCCTGTGTCACCGGTACCTTGGTTTCCTTGGTTCCCTTGGTTCCCTGTATCACCGGTACCTTGGCTCCCTTGGTTCCCTTGGATCCCTGTATCACCGGTACCTTGGTGACCTTGGCTCCCTTGGTTCCCTTGGTCACCGGTGCCTTGTTGACCTTGGCTCCCTTGGTTTCCTTGGCCACCCCCACATGAATTTCCTTGCTTTCCTTGGATTCCTGGGTCATCGGCACAAAGATTCCCTTGGTTTCCTTGGTTCCCTTTGTCACCGGTACCTTGGCTCCCTTGGTTCCCTGTATCACCGGTACCTTGGTGACCTTGGCTTCCTTGGTTCCCTTGGTTCCCTTGGCCACCCCCACATGAATTTCCTTGCTTTCCTTGGATTCCTGGGTCATCGGCACAAAGATTCCCTTGGTTTCCTTGGTTCCCTGTGTCACCGGTACCTTGGTGACCTTGGCTCCCTTGGTTCCCTTGGTCACCGGTACCTTGGTGACCTTGGCTCCCTTGGTTTCCTTGGCCACCCCCACATGAATTTCCTTGCTTTCCTTGGATTCCTGGGTCATCGGCACAAAGATTCCCTTGGTTTCCTTGGTTCCCTTGGTTCCCTGTATCACCGGTACCTTGGCTCCCTTGGTTCCCTTGGATCCCTGTATCACCGGTACCTTGGTGACCTTGGCTCCCTTGGTTCCCTTGGTCACCGGTGCCTTGGTGACCTTGGCTCCCTTGGTTTCCTTGGCCACCCCCACATGAATTTCCTTGCTTTCCTTGGATTCCTGGGTCATCGGCACAAAGATTCCCTTGGTTTCCTTGGTTCCCTGTGTCACCGGTACCTTGGCTCCCTTGGTTCCCTGTATCACCGGTACCTTGGTGACCTTGGCTTCCTTGGTTCCCTTGGTTCCCTTGGCCACCCCCACATGAATTTCCTTGCTTTCCTTGGATTCCTGGCTCATCGGCACAAAGATTCCCTTGGTTTCCTTGGTTCCCTGTGTCACCGGTACCTTGGTGACCTTGGCTCCCTTGGTTCCCTGTATCACCGGTACCTTGGTGACCTTGGCTCCCTTGGTTCCCTTGGTCACCCCCACATGAATTTCCTTGCTTTCCTTGGATTCCTGGGTCATCGGCACAAAGATTCCCTTGGTTTCCTTGGTTCCCTGTGTCACCGGTACCTTGGTGACCTTGGCTCCCTTGGTTCCCTTGGTCACCGGTACCTTGGTGACCTTGGCTCCCTTGGTTTCCTTGGCCACCCCCACATGAATTTCCTTGCTTTCCTTGGATTCCTGGGTCATTGGCACAAAGATTCCCTTGGTTCCCTTGGTTCCCTGTGTCACCGGTACCTTGGCTCCCTTGGTTCTCTGTATCACCGGTACCTTGGTGACCTTGGCTCCCTTGGTTCCCTTGGTTCCCTGTGTCACCGGTACCTTGGCTTCCTTGGTTCCCTTGGTTCCCTGTATCACCGGTACCTTGGTGACCTTGGCTCCCTTGGTTCCCTTGGTTCCCTGTGTCACCGGTACCTTGGTGACCTTGGCTCCCTTGGTTGTCTCCATGTCCGAAAAGTTCATCGGGCTTAATTGGTCCGGTTGGTCCGGGAGGTCCGGTTGGTCCAGAAGGTCCACTCGGCCCACTTGGTCCGGAAAGTCCACTCGGTCCAGAAGACCCGGTTGGTCCGGGAGGTCCTGTTGGTCCACTCGGTCCACTCGGTCCAGAAGACCCGGTTGGTCCGGAAGGCCCGGTTGGTCCGGGAGGTCCTGTTGGTCCACTCGGTCCACTTGGTCCACTTGGTCCGGAAGGTCCACTTGGTCCGGGAGGTCCACTTGGTCCGGAAGATCCGGTTTGTCCAACTGTGCCATCAGTTCCTCGTTGCCCCGTGAGTCCCGATGCTCCTGTAGCTCCTGTCGGTCCCGGTGGTCCTTCAGCTCCTGGGTCTCCCTTCGATCCTGTTACTCCCATAGGCCCTGGCGGTCCTCCAGCTCCTGTGGGTCCAGTTAGTCCGGGCAAACCACGCGGTCCAGATCCTTCATCTTGCTCGCTCACAGACGATATAATTCCGAATGACTGGACAACTCCAGGCACTACACCTGGAGTTCCGGGTAATCCGGGTTGTCCGGTAATTCCTGTTGATCCTGTGGCCCCTTTCTCACCTATTATCGATAATCCAGGTGGTCCAGTTATTCCCACTGCTCCAGTGGCTCCTTTCTCACCCAGTATCGATAATCCAGAAACACCTGGTAGACCTCTTTCCCCTTTGGGTCCAAAAATCAATACTCCAGGATGACCCGGGGGTCCCGGAGGACCGACAAACCTGTTGGCCATCAGCTGATACAGTTCACTCGGTGGTCTTCTGTATAAATCAGTCGCGTAATGTTTGATCGTGTTCATCTTCCCAGTGACTTCGGCATCTTGTCTTTGTAGCTTGACTGTCAGTGTCATCATGGCGCGCCTCATCTCTTCCATTGATTGCTCCATGTATGTCCTCGATCCCGCATTTCTCTCCTGCATCGATCTCTGTCGCTCCAATTCAGTTCTCATTCCCTCCATGGTCGTCTGCATCAATGTCCTCGACTCTGTCTCTCTCTTCAAGTTCTCTTCTGTTGTTTTCTGCAACGCTGTCCGTAGTTCCGTTTCCTCCTTGAACTGCTCGCTCATTGTCCTGATGGCGCGGCGCATCTCTTCCAGTGCTGCTGCGCCATCTGTGTCGATTGTCCCGTCCTGATCGGCCCGGGAGTTGGCCAGCCTGGAAATATATGAAATATAAAATATATTAAATATAATAAAATATATAATAATGAAATAAAATAAAATGAAATAAAATAAAATAAAATAATATAATGAAATATATAAATGTGTGGTATTCTAGGATCCGATGATCAAAGATTCTTGTTTTTCATGTGTAGACGGATACGTTCATTTCCTATACCAACACCCAATGACATATGACTGGCTGAATTAGAAGTCGTATAAATTTAACTAAATGTGAACCGTATTTTGATCAAGTCAGTACTGGCCTCTAGCGGATGTCGGTTATTATTATTATTATTATTATTTAACTCTTGCAAATGCACATAAATGCGCGGTGGCAAGTTCCCTAAGTACCCCTATCCCACCATCTCCTTAACCCTCTGACGGAATAACTTTAACCTGATTTCATCCCCTTCAAAAACATTTCTACTAAGCCCATTCCAGTCCCTACCTGTCCTATTTAAGAAAGAGAATTTACCGACATCTAATGTAGCCCCCTTTATGACTACCGGTCTATCATGACCCCGCCTACCTCCATACCCTGACTTATTTCTTTTTATTTATTTCTTTCTATTGAAACTAACAACTGAAGAGAGAGAGAGAACGATCACTTCATCTTCTGAGTGAAGGACTCCAGGAAGGAAATGGTCACTCCTCTGGCGATTGACACCAAGGAGGGTTAATATTTCTAGAAACCACAACTGTAGTCGGTTCATGATCCGTACGTCCACCT
>OZ023339.1:1337150-1347310 GCA_964007535.1 Brachyptera risi
TATATATATATATATATATATATATATATATATATATATATATATATATATATGAACTCATCCAAATGAGAACTGTATGGTGTTCGGAATGAATCGGTTGACCCGATTTTGAGTAATATCATCTCAAAGTTTCTAAAAACCTCATAAGATTTGGCTGGGCGGAAAATGTTGGAAAATAAAATCTCTCCAAATGGGATGACATATTCTTCAAATGTGTATACATAGATTTTACACATTTTCACGATTTTGTATGCAATTCCAATCAGCCGTTCTGAAGAAAAAAAAATTACTGATAATATTCATCAAATATATCATAAAAATTGTGTCAGAACTAAGTTGTCGAGATTCACTGCCTTCTAGATTCAAGAGTTGACCAACAATGAAGTATTTCTCATATACGTCAAGGTCTGTAGAATACCAGAGTCAATGAAGTGGCAAGAGTAGAACTACTTTAACGACATGTATAGCTTATTCAGATATCAAGGTGTGTAGAATACCAGAGTCGATAAAGTAGCAAGGGTAGAACTACTTCAAGGATTTTTATACCTTATTCAGATATCTCGCTCATACGCATATTTCGCGTTTGTCTAGTTAATATATATATATATATATATATATATATATATATATATATATATATATATATATATATATATATATATATATATATATATATATTGTATATATATACATATATATAATATATATATATATATATATATATATATATATATATATATATATATATATATATATATATATATATATCGAGGGGTGAACAACTAATATTTTTTGTCCACTTGATTCTTGATTTCTTCTCGGGATTTTTTTTATTCGCGTGATTTTCTTTATTGTCATGATTTTTTTCGATTTTTTTGCCAATGTACACCTGATTTTTTCAGTTGTTCACCCCTCGATATATATATATATATATATATATATATATATATATATATATATATATATATATATATATATATATATATATATATATTTAATATGATATTATATATAATATATAATATATAATCAGACGAGCTTTAGCGAGGATTCAATTTGACATACTGAAAAAAATTGGTGCTCGTTTTTATGTTTTTTTTTGTTTGTTTTTTGTTTTTGTTTTTTTTATGTTTTTTTGTCGGTTCTCCACAGGTCAAACGGCTACAGCTATCAACTTCAAACTTTTTTTTTGTCATGGTTTCTCATCTAACTTAGATCTGTATAGTTTTGTGGCATTATCGGGTGGTAACTTTTTTTTTTATGAATTTTATAAATTTCAAAAATCCCCATTAGAATAACCCGGAGGAAAATACTTGAAAAATCAAAATTTTTCAAGACCACTCAAATTTTCGCCGAATATAAAGAAAACTATTAAGCACATTTTGAGAGATTTTTCGCATCAATCGGATGAGAAATAACGAAGAAAACGCATTTATAAAGCATTTTCCCATCAATTTAGGCTATTACGGGAACCAATTAAATCTAAAGCAACAAGTGTCACCAATTAATTCAAAACGATTGAAATGAATGAAGAGGAAGGCCGAGACATAACTGATTCTCGTAAGGTTTTTGAACGTTTGGAGTGATCCAAGGTCTGTAGATGTAGATTGGGTTGACTAATAATTCTTCATTCTAGATTTCTATACCCCTAAGCTCGTCTAACAACGCGCATCCCGCGTTTTCCTAGTATAATTCAATATATATATATGATAATCAAAGTGTACATCTGATTTCAGGAGTTGTTCGCCCCCTGGAAATGGCTTATCCTGCTAGGAACGCTGATGTGATGCGATCGGCGAGAGAAAGTGCATCGCTAAAATCCACAGTTTACCCAATTTGGTTTTTCAGATTTAGCTTGCATAATTTCATTCAAATTCAATTTTCAAATTTGATTATTAAACAAGTTTAGTACAGCCTCAGAAGGAGAGAAGTTTCAAACTCATCAATTATACTTGTCCATGGTTTGACACAGTCAGTCATTATCTTCTATTTTGTTGTTCAACTGATTATCTATATCTGTGTATCCATATATTCATCCGTGTCTATATTGTAGAGAACGTGATCAGAATAATTCAGATTCCATGTATATTTCTCAATTCCTCATCAATCAATCTGGAATCTTGTTCATACGTATCATTATTTGTTGTATCACTTGTTGGATGAGCGAAGCGAAGACTCAATTTCACTATACCGAAAAAAAGTGCCTGTTTTTTTTTTTTTTTTTTCTTTTTTTTTTTTTTGTTCGCGCTCCACAGGTCAGACGAAAATTCAAAATCAGTTGAAACTTGGCACACACATGAACCCCTATCTGACTTGATGCTGTATAGTTTTGAGGCGCGATTGGTTGAATCACTTCTGAGAAAACTGATTCCAAAGTTTTCAAAAATCCCATTAGAATAACCCAGTGGAAAACCTTCGTGAAAAATATTTCATCTGAGAGGATTCAAATTCTCAGAGAATTTCAATCTGATAATGATACACATTATTCCGAACTTTCACTCAAATCGGATCAGCCGTTTCGATGTAAAAAAATATATAATGTTATTTGTGTTAATTATTCAAATCTATTAAGATACCTATTAAATCAAAGCAACAAGTGTCACCACTTGATTGTAAACGATTAAAACAAAGCCTTCTTTATTATCATATAAATTATTAATGAAAAATAAGATGGCAGTGATGTAATGGTTTGGATCTCAAGGTGTATATATATATATATAATAACCAATCCCAAGATAAGTTGATATGTTCCAGCTCATCCATCAACGCGGAAACACATAACGCGTTCGCCTAGTTTGATATACAATGACTCACTGCCAAACACAATTGTGCAGTCATAGGCTATTGCTGAGTAAGTGAATAGTGTAGGGGAGTATGGCACATAATGGCACACTAGGGTAGAATGGCACATTGGTCGATTCAATTTTAAATCATTTTATTCACATTCACATGTGTACCAGAATACATACACAGACAACAGAAAACATACACATAAATACTACTTAAATGAAAATAAAAACAGTATCAAGTTGTAACTTAGGTTTGCTGAACTATTCGGCGAGAGGATTATACGATAGCAATGTGAAGCCCGCGTAAGAACAGACATTCTTGTGTGCGGGCTGAATAATATTGTGTAAACAAAACATGACATACAGCTGACGACAAAAAAAAAAAGTAAACGGAACATGTGATACACAGGATATTAATGAATACAAGGACGTGTATTACGATTTAGATAAGTTTTACACTCACATATTATTTACACGAATAACATAAATATAGAAACATGAATGAAACCTGAACGACTCCAAAAAAAAAAAATGGAATTATTGGATGAGCGAAGCGAAGACTCAATTACACTATACCGAAAAAAAAGTGCCTGTTTTTTTTTTTTTTTTTTTTTTTTTTTTTTTGTTCGCGCTCCACAGGTCAGACAAAAATTCAAAATCAGTTGGAACTTGGCACACACATGAACCCCTATCTGACTTGATGCTGTATAGTTTTGAGGCACGATCGGTTGAACAACTTCTGAGAAAACTCATTCCAAAATTTTCAAAAATCTCATTAGAATAAGCCAGAGGAAAACATTCGTGAAAAATATTTCATCTGAGAGGATTCAAATTCTCAGAGAATTTTAATCTTATAATGATACACATTATTCCGAACTTTTACTCAAATCGGATCAGCCGTTTCGATGTAAAAAAATATATAATGTTATTTGTGTCAATTATTCAAAGCTATTAAGATACCTATTAAATCAAAGCAACAAGTGTCACCACTTGATTGTAAACGATTAAAACAAAGCCTTCTTTATTATTATATAAATTATTAATGGAAAATAAGATGGCAGTGATGTAATGGTTTGGATCTCAAGGTGTATATATATATAATAACCAATCCAAAGATAAGTTGATATGTTCCAGCTCATCCATCAACGCGGCGACATAACGCGTTTGCCTAGTATAAATAATCCAGAACGAAATCTCTACCTGAACTCCTCAGCCAGTATAGTCGATGTCTCTTTTGAAAATGAATAGCGATTTTGAATTTCTAATAGCTAATGGAATTTTATTATAAAGCCGCGGTCCAATGAAATCAGCACTTTGCTGTCCCAATTTCTTTTTCCTCATGGGTATTTTCAAATTCAATTCATTGAAATTGCGTTCTAATAGTTGCAAGCACTATATATATATATATATATATATATATATATATATATATATATATATTTCAACACCCAACCCTAATTTGTTTTCAAAATTTTTGATCAAAAAACTTATATATATATATATATATATATATATATATATATATATATATATATATATATATATATATATATATATATATATATATATACGTATATATATATATTTAAATGTAAACTTGTTTCCCTATGTATTTTAGTGCTTAGCCATGTCCCCTTCCAGGTTCCCTCGAAAGAGGGTTAAAGGAATAAACAGTGCTCTTCTACTCACACATTCCCATTTGACCGAAACCACTTGCACTTGTCTCCTAGCTGGTCATGTTATCACTGAAGATGGAGAATATCATCACCTGGTTCTCTATTTCCATCAAAATACCAGTTCTCAAGAGAATATGGCGTGGACCAGACGAAGGTTCGAACCTCCCGCGCGCTAGTGGTGTCAGACGGAGAGACGGTGGTCTCGTGGATACAAGCATGCAATCCAGGACCACATCTAGCCATTGACCCTAGCAAAACTCCAAAGCGCCTAATTGCCAGTTACTGGAAACAGGTTCTCGCCGTGGAAATCACATCAGCGAATTAATCACCAATTATAATGTTTTAGTGACAGGTTCCATCACGAGGAACAACCAGTGTTGGGGAGTGAACTTGCAAAATGAACGCGTTCATTTTTCGATGAACTTTTGTATGAACGCGTTCGTTTTTCACATAATGAACGTGAACTTGGTAAAAGTTCCTTTTCGGTCACGAACTTTTTCAAAAGTTCGAAAGTTCGCCGGTGAGACGTTTTTTTCAAACGAGTAGTACATTTTTTCATGACGTTTGTACTTGAGTGAGAGAGATGGAGATAGACGCGGTTTTCTGACCAGTAAGCCCTACCAATATTAGCTATATAATACTGTCGGTGGTCCAAATTGACGTTAAAAGCAAAAAAAAAAAACGCGAAATGAACTTTCACGTGAACTTATGTACTTTTCACACGAACTTGAACTTTTCAGAAAAAAATATAGAAAATGAACTTGAACTTTTGAAAAGTTCATTCTCACAGTAATGAACTGAACTTTTGTAAAGTTCTTTTTAGAAAGGAACTTCCCCAACACTGGGAACAACTATGTATAAAAGTACTCACATCAGAAAATGGAACATTTAATTGCAATAGGGCAGCAAAGTAGGCTGTGGCGCGAAAGGATAGGGTTCTAATGTAGTGTGGGAGTTTCGAACGAGGTAATAAATGAACTCAGTGAATATAAGTAAAGTTGATGTATTTTATATACTTCAGGGCCTAGATTCACAAAAGGTCATAACTTTGATCTGGCTAAAAATTACGACAATTTCTAGAGATAGGCCTAATACCATATTTGCTTCATTATTTTAGATTTTTTAATTCTAATAAATAATGGATTGATAATAATAATGTTTTTAATCAGAAATTAGGATTGAAAAATCAAAAATAATGGATCAAATATGGTATTATCTCTAGAAATAGTCGTAACTTTGAGCCGGATCAAAGTTATGACCTTTTGTGAATCTGGGCCCTGGTTACAGTTAAAACATGCTTCTCAGAAATCTCGAGAAGAAGAACTTAATGAATAACACAACTGGTTGACAAGACAACCAGCCACAACAATACCTCTAAATGCACAGAACACAGTATGCAGTGATTCAACATCACTGCATACTGGTATTGCATACTGCATTTTGCAGTCCCCTACAGGAGGCCAAGTCTTGAAACCTGGCGATCTAGCTCGCCTAGCGAATTGGTGGCGAATTCGCCCAAAAGTGCTGTTAGGCTAGTCTTGAGTCTAAAATTGAAATCGCCTAGCGATCTTACTCGCCGTTTTTCGAGAGAGCTGGCTCGCGAGATATTTGCTCGCGAATTGGAGGGTGAATTGGGATTTAGAGCGAATTCGATAGCGGTGGCGGCCATATTCAATTCAAGTAAGTTTGTGTAATTGTGAGTAGTATTTGTATTGAGATAATATGATGGACGATATAATTAATATTCAACTTCTGGCCGATTTGGAGGTAGCAGAAGAAGCTGCTAACCATCATCACCCTCGATTTCATGTCCGTGAAGACCCTTTCATTACATTATCACACACAAAGTTCATTAAAATATTCAGATTGAACAAGGTAATGGTCACTGAACTTATTGAAGAACTTCGTCTTTTCATTCCCCCTCCAACCCGTGCTACAGCAATTGATGTTAAGACGAAGGTAATTATAACAATTATTTATTCTCTAACCATTCATCAAGCCTAAGATTATGCTAGGCCATTTGATTATATCATGAACTATCTGTTGACTAGGTCCACTATACTTCATTTAGGCTATGTTACTTTCATTTTTATCTTTCTTCTAACTATTCATCAAGCCCAAGATTAGGCTCGTCCTACTTTAGTTCACTTATTTTTCTTTCATGTCAGAATATAAATAATTAAATATACTACCTAAAAATTGGGCCTAGAATTTAAAAGAGGCTAGGCATTCAATACTGAGTCTAGAATACAATTCTTAGAATGCATGATAATATTTTTGCTTCTTATTTTGTGTAGAATTTTACTCATAGTTTTATTTACAAGTAAAAACCATCCTACATTTGTTCTTCTTCATGGCTAGTTGAACAATATTTTGTTAGACTTATGGTGTATTTACAAAAATGATTCTTCATGTTATGCAGACACAATTGTTAGAAGCAGCATATTTTATCTAGGCCCAAAAAGAATAGGCCTATATATATACACATATAGGTATTTGGATCAATGTTTGCTTTGCAGTGGAGTAACCTTCAATCATTATTATTTGTATTAGGTTCTGGCTGCTCTTCGTTTTTATGCAATTGGTGGGTACCAGGATTCCATTGGGAATGATTTAAATGTTTCGTTGAGCCAAAAGTCTGTTAGTCGAGCTATTGAGGAAGTGACGGCTGCCATTAATCGAATTATGCCAACATATATTCGATTTCCAATTATCCCAGAGGAGCAAGCGGCAGTAACTCGTGGATTCCACAACAGATACCAATTCCCAGGTAAACACAGAAATGCAAATATCCTTGGTATAATCGACTGCACTCACGTACTAATAACTGTCCCACCGAACGAGGATCCAAATGACCTTAATTGATTTTAACTACCATATACTAGATCAATTAATTAATAATTGTGAACTATGATAAAAGTTTTACATGGGCAATAGTGAAAATACATGTTATAATATGGTAGGCCTATATATTATTTTCCTTATAGCATCTTTTGTGAGCAAAATGGTACGAGTAGCCTCTCCAACAGTCGATTAAGTTAATGTTTGAAATTCAAAAAATGGTAGCCTCTATAGTCTTTTATCTATCATTTCTGACTACAAATTATAGCTCATGTTCTGTGTTACTTACAGGTGTGCTTGGGATAATCGACTGCACACATGTATCGATTATTGCCCCACCAACAGAAGATCCCAACTATCCTGAAGTCAACTATTTGAACCGAAAAGGCTACCACTCTCTTAACGTACAGCTTGTGTGTGACGTTAATATGCGCATTATGCACACAAATGCGCTATATCCAGGAAGTACCAGTGATAAATTTATTTGGCAATTTTGCAACCTAAGACCTGCATTGGTTGCTAAATATGAAGCTGACAACAGGATGGATTGCTTTCTACTTGGTGACGGAGGCTATAATTTAGAGCCATGGATGATGATACCGGACACAACTGCACAACCAAACTCACCTGAGGCATATTTTAATGATCGCCAAATGGTTGTACGCTGCACTATTGAGCGGTGTAACGGATTGCTCAAGGCACGTTTTCGTTGTCTGTTGAAACATCGAGTACTCCACTATCACCCAGAAATGGCTTCTTGCATGGTTAATGCATGTGCTGTATTACATAATAAGTGCATAGATGCAGGAGTTGATTATGAGCAGGATACAGATGAAGACAATTATGAGGAGTCAAGTGAAAGTGAAGAAGAGATTGAAGATCCTGAAGAAATACGCAGAAATAGGCGAAGAAACCCCATTTTAGTTGCAGGAGAAAAAATTCGAGCCCGTCTGATTAGAAAACATTTTACTTGATTTATAAACTAGCTAAAAATGTATTATCCGGTTTTCATTTAATTAATTTCATGCAATACCGGTAATGTAAGCAATGCAATTATTATATTAGGTTTACCAACTTCTAATGCTAGCGTCACTTTATTTAATTCCATTTATATGTAGGCCTATACTCTATAGTTGTTATAAGTTATAACATTTTAAGTATAGGCACAAAACTTGGAAAATACTTCTATCATTATCATTAATGGAATGACGAGACCCTAGTTCCAGGAAGTTTATTGTTGTTATATGCTTTGTTGTCAGACAAAAATACTCGCAGCTGAGTGGGATAAAGAAAGAGAATTAACAAACAACTTTCCAAGCCTGCGATGTTCATCAATATTTATTGAGTGAACCTAGCTTGATGTGAAAAAGTGTCCTCGAACTAGGTGCTCGTTTTGAATTATTTTAATAAACTAATATATCGTAGCCAAGAAATAATTTTATTGAATAATAATGAGAGAAAACTACATAAACTACAAATTATAAAAATTATTCGAACTTCATTTTCTAGATGTTCGTAGAAGTTCCTTGGCAAAAGTTGCAAGTGAAGCAAGAGCCTTTGCTTTCTTCCTCTCTGAAATGGCAATGCTTTTTTGTGCATCTGCCATCTTCTCAGCTGCCACACAAGAACGTTTTAGATAATTTAGTTCTTCCAATTTTGCTTCTAATTTAGCCTTTGCTATATTTTTAAATTCTCGTGTGGCGCTTTCAGTATTTTTCAGAGTTACCTCCGGTGCTGTCAACCGATTACGTTTACCTGCAACATTGAAAACAAACAGGGTATGGAAGGAGGGGGAGGGAAAAAGGACTGAGGACAATCTCAACAGATTGTTTAATGCTGTGTTCAGTGTAGTTAGGTCCAGTTTTACAAATAATAAATTTGTTGATTAAGCGATAATTAGTGGATTAACTTGTTATTATACCCTTGGTTACCAACATTATTTTCTGTACTCCAAATGATAATGAGCTGAATTAGGCCTGATACATTTTTATTATTGGTAATATGTAATATGCTAAATCAACTAAATTCTTGAGAAGTGCTTAGCAATAAAATTAAATTTGTTTCATGGCTTGATTGAAGTATTTCCTCACATGAACTTGACAACTTCTTCTTGATCAACTTTAGTCACAGAATACGAATCAGAGTTGAAATATATTGCGGTACATAAACGTACATACAGTGGCGTGCAGGCTATGTGTATGGTGGAGCACGCTGCTCCACCTCGAAAGTGGGTGGGTACACCCACCTCTTGCTGGAAGCAAGGGGTGGGTGTACAAATTCAAAAGCTTCGAAACAAAGGCCTGATAAGTACGTAGATTCATGATACATAATCATCTAGGCCCTATGTGATTGTGTACGAATGAATCAACTTAGACAATTATGTGGAAGAGCAAGGGGGTACCAGGGATGTTAGGGTATCATTTTACGAATGTGGAAGATTAAATAAGTCAGTACCCAAACCTAGCTACCTCAGGCGGATAAAAAATACTGATTTACCTGTAAATGACTCTGTTAGTCTTATTTTTACTAATCTTCTTACATAGAAATCATTATCTCTGAAGAAAAATGAACCCTTACAGATATGTAGATAGTAGATGCATTATAAATTCATAAATTTATAATTTATAAATGATAAATTTATGCCTATCCTATATTATAGGATAGGCATAAATTTAGTATTGCCATACTTTTCGTAATTCAAATTATTGTCCGAGCTACTATTGTCATCTTTCAAGACGCACAAGAGCAGCAGCAATTCTCGTGAAACTGGAAAGTACCTGAGCACGCGTCAATTGGGCGTTTCATTATCTTTGAACAGCCATTCAGCAAAACCAACTTCGATTACCACACTATG
>OZ023339.1:1350010-1392510 GCA_964007535.1 Brachyptera risi
TGGACATTTCATGATCTACTCAAGAACTGGGCTGTACAACAAGTCAGTAAACGTTCGTACGAGATTGAACATCGGCACACGTTAGGGTTTTTGACGACGAAGAAAACACTTTTCCATTTTTCAGGTTATGTTTGACGTAACATCGCGAATGAGATCGGCGCACATTCAGGCGGTCCGTTTCTTGTTCCGGAGAAATTTGTCTTTTTTACGATAACACTGTCGAGCAATTAGCGACAACAACAATCCAATATAATAACTAATTCATCGCCATTTCAGATCTTATTGATGTCCAATAAAAAACTTTCAGTCATTTGATTCTGTCATTTACGAACGTGGTACCAGCCAGCATTTCCAATCAACTACTCGATTCAATTCATTTTGTTTCGTTTAAATTCATTAGTTCAACTTATTGTCGTGATTCTTCAATCGTTATCGTATTGAGAACGCACGAGAGTCGATGCAACGAGTCATCGGTTTTTTCGTGATAATTTCGACCGTGAAAGACACTGAAATTATAATACATAACACGAACGCAGATATTTTCCATACGTTCGAGATGGTTCACCGACGCGTACAAACTTTTCAACTCAATCACCTAATTTTCGAAGATATGAAGCTGAACAATTACTTTTTTTTAGCTGTTCTAATTCTTACGAATATTATGAAATAGAAGTTGGATAGTTTTCACGTATATCATCTTGAGAGTGAAGTGTTTCTCTAGGATCAGAATATAAGTTATTTGGCATTGACATTTGGACAGTATGAGATATCAGAATGAGAATTCAAATATATAGAAAGAAAAACATAAGAACCTTCTTTAACATGCTTGAAAATAACGTGAAGTAAATGATAACACTTGGATTTCAACATTTTCACAAAAAGGTAGGCCTACAGCTAAGAAATTCTTGATCAAGCTGTAGGCCTACATCTGTAGAAATCATTCAATGTGCGTTGAATGGTTTTCACTTATACCATTCAAAAGTTATCATGAAAAGACTGATATTCACCTAAATCAACTCCCATGTTCTCTCAACTCATTTTATTACGATTTTTTTATGGACATCAAACAAGTGTGGAGAAATTGCGTACCAACCCGCTAATAAAGTCTTAGCGGTGATTGAATCAAACGGAAGACATGTACTGCTTGTTAGCAGCCTGCGGTCTTGTCGTGTTGGCGCCTCCGTCCCTGTTCTCGAACATGGCGGCCATGTCCCGTATACAGTACGACGGAGAACCCGAGGACTTCCTACGACCGATCTCCGTCTCGGGAGACTTTGACGTACCCGACGTGTCGATCGAAGCGGGCCTCCTTGCGTCCCCTTTCCACGTCTTGTCCGCGCCCGGCCGCAATTCCACGACCGGCTTTTTCGGGACGTCTTTATTACGATTCGTTTCCGTTTTTTCTGACTTTTGGTTAGCCTCCGTTCGGCTTTTCCAGGTTTGCGTTCGGACGAGCGACGTCGGCGAAGCGTCAGCAGGGCGGTTCCGCCAGTATCGGTCGGTCGAACTGGTCTCGAAAGACGTTGGTCGCTTGGCCGGTTCGACGGCGCGTTTCAGGCTCTCGGGGTCCGAACCGAGGCGCCCCCGAGTGGGGCTCTTCAAACTCGGAGCCATTTCTTTCGGACTCGAGTATTTTCTGTCTGAAATTCTTTGCGCTTCGACTTCTTTGGGCTTCGGACTTCTGAATCTCATTGTGACGTTCATCCGGTTGGAACTCTGTCGCTCTTTGATTGTCACGCACGTTATCGGCCCCTCCAGCGCGACCTTTTTGTCCGGACTCTTCGACATCCTTCTATTCCGAAACACCGTGTCTTCGTTCTTGGCACTACCTAATATGACCGTCTCTAATTTACGAACTTCCGGGTATTTAAACCGGGACTTATCCCCATTATCCGGCTTTTCACTGCGCTCTGGAGATTTATATGCCTCCACAATTTCATCGACTGTTTTCGACGATTCCTCAAACCTGGAAATGGCGACCATGCCCTTGAAACTGTTGCACCGCACACGTTCGTTGAGATCTTCAACGAGATCCATCGGTTCGTCGGGACTCGATACCGTCTTCACCACCTTCATCTTGAGTCGCTCAACGATAGCGTCGCTCTCTCCCTTGAAACTTTCCGAGCGATACTTTTCCCTCAGGGACATTCTCCGCTCCTCTTTGTACTTCTCTATCCGGGCCCGACGTTGGGCGTCGTTGAAATCCGTTGAGTTCAACGGTTTCAATACGCCGGAATCCTGCCGGCAATCGTCGTTTTCTGCGCCGTCTTTGACGATATCCGGCGACGTCAACACACGCGTGATTTGTTTCTCGTTGTTCGCCGACTGAAACTGGTCTTCGTCTAGCGACACGCTGAGTGCGGTCGCGTTGGCAAGCTTGCACGCCGAATAGGCGGCACGCGCGCGCAGGCACGGGGGCAGCGAGCCGGCGTCGCCGTAACGACGGTTCAGTTTCGGCGTGACCGCGCCAAAGTCCTTGTCTTTGTCGCCAAGCTCTTTGCAGACGTCCAGGTCTTTAGTCGGCGACGCCTCCAACTTGGAAAGAAGCTCTCTGATGCTGACTTGCTTTTTGACGGAGGCGTTCGACGTGCGGATCTCCTCGAGTTCTTGGCGCATCTTCCGTTCGCGGAGTATGTCGCCACCGATTTCCGACTCGAACTTTTGTTTGTTCGGATCTGCGCGGTTCGAACCAAGGAAATCATCCAGACTGTCTGACTGTTTGCGATTGTCGCTAACAACAACGGAATGTTCTACGATGGAACGTGGTTCCTCGGACGCGGTTTCACTGGCGTCCGAAGTGAACGACATGCAATCGCCCGCGTTGGAAACGTCGTCACTTTCGTCGTTCTGTCGATCCAATAAACTCTCTTCGACATGCGGAATGTCATCGACGACAGCGCGATCGTCATCGAACGAAATTGCGGATTCATTTGGTTCGACGTGATTCTCGTGTTCGACAGCACACGGGAAGTCGTCGATCTGTATCACGTCCCCGACGACGAAGTTCGAGTATTCGGGGTAAACGATCTCGGGTGAGAGTCGATCGCAGGTATTGTTTTGTACCGGCGACTCGAGTTGAGGATCGACCGCGGGCGAGACGGGGTCCGCGTCGCCCGTGTCGATCAGTTGGTTGATCTCGTGAACAGATCGACGCAGGTACTTGACCTGCTGGTAGACGACTCCCGGGGGAGATTTGTGTCGAGATGTTGGCGCCGGGTCCAGGGCAAACAGGGAAGCGATGGAAGAAACCTGGAAGAAGGACAATTTATCTCATTGACCGACTAGAAAACACGATTGAGATGTAGGAGTTTAGCATCAACAAAATAGGCAATGGAATCTGAATATTCCAAAATGCCTATTCTTTTTAGTTGACTTTTGTGTTTCATGATATTTTCGATCCATTTAACATCATATTGTAAATCACTATTTTACTCGATAATTCACGATAAGTGGGATATTTTGTGGTATTCCACGAAATATGCACAATTTCGATTGTATTGAGCTGTGCGGGCGGATACTGTAGAGAATATTATTGAGTGTGAATATGAAAGTATTTGGGGAACCTAAAGGTAGATTGTGAAGAATATCATTCCTCTCATTAAATACCAGTTGAAAAGAGTAGCCTATTTTGCGCTACAAAATGCTATATTTTGAGAAATATACGCGACGAGAGCTGAAAATGAAGAGTATCTCCACAACTCTTAGAAGCATGACCACACTTCATTGATTTTTATTTGAGATCTCAGTTAACCACTTGACAGCCTGGTCAATACCGATAGGTCACTACAGATAGGTCACTACAGATAGGTACTACAGATAGTTCACTACAGATAGGTACTACAGATAGGTCACTACAGATAGGTACTACAGATAGTTCACTACAGATAGGTACTACAGATAGGTCACTACAGATAGGTAACTACTGATAGGTCACTACCGATAGGTCACTACCGATAGGTCACTACCGATAGGTCACGACCCTACCTGACGGCCAGGCTATTCTCCACTCAAGAGTCCACGGGAGTCGATTAGTGCCGTATCAGTTGGTTGGTTATAACTTACAAACAGTATAAGATATTAACATTATAATAAAGAGGAAACACGAATATGGTTATAATATATATAATACGTTATAATATAATACAGTGGAACCTCTTTTATACGTTTTTCAGGGAACCAGACTGAATAAATGTATTAACGTGAAAAACTCATTAATGAAACTATCCAACATGTGGAGCATATGAGTTGGATCAAAAAATAGAACTGATAGGCCTAAATGTCATAAAATAAATATCGAACGAGAAACTTATAACAGAGGTTTTACTGTATAATATAATATATATAATATGATATAGACCTATGACTATAATATATAGTAGTGATAACATCGATTGATCGAGAATCGATTAAGAATCGATTCTGATGTAAAACGATTCTCAAATCAAAAAATTAATTTTTCAAAAAAAAAAAAAATTTGGTTCAGTGTTGTACTTCTTTACGTCGTAATAAGTGCTCATTTCGCTGTCTATATTATTCTGTACTGTTGAGATATTACTAACTGGACACAAGCTATCCCTTCGGTTACGTCTGACAGCCGAACGTTGACGGAAATACCCGAATGGTGCAGTACAGTTCAAAGAAGTCTCCAGCAGCTATTTTTCATGTGAACTCCTTGGGAAGATTGAAAAAAAAAAGATTCAAATTACACTACTTTTTGAGAATAAACTTTTTTCAATTTTTTTTTTCAATTTTTTTTCAATTTTTTTTTTTTTCAAAATCGCTTTTTGATCGATTCTGGAGCATAGAGAATCGATTCCCGATTTTGAGAATCGATGTCATCCCTACTATAAATATGGCTATATAACTCGTGTTGAAACATTCCTGTGAACAAGAAACATGAACATGACTGATGTAGCGTGGCCGGGTTCCGTTCCCTTAACCAACGCGCTACGATTCCTCAACGCTCCGACCTACCTCAACATCCTCGTAGAAGTTCTCCTCGGTTTTCTCCGCTCCCGGCAGATACTGGTACACTCCGCTCCCTCGCTCCTCTCCCTCCTCCTTCCCCTCAAGCCTCTTCGGGCTGCGGACGTTCCCGTATCTGATCGTGATCAGCGACTCTTTCACGGGACTCACCGCGACATTCTGATACAACGACGCGTCTCGCAAGCGCGATTCCACCGTCGATGGCGACGTACTCACCAAGGGCGACGAGGAACTAATGGGTGAAATATCCGCCAAGGGCGATTCGGTCACCAGAGGTATCGCGGTCGTCAAGGGCGACACATTCCTCAACGGCGATACGTTCTCGTATTGCGATGTTTCTCGTAAGGGCGATTCGACTGTCGAAGTGTTTCCCAGAAGTAACGAGAAACCTGACGGTGAAATGTTTGTCAATGAAGAATCGATCGCGGTCATCAACGGCGATACGTTCTCGTACTGCGAAACGCGTTCAGGCACGTTCTCGTATCGGAAAGCGTTCTCGGAGAGGTCGGAACCGAACGTCGCGGACTCACGTATGGAGCTCATCATGGTCGGCGTGACGTTCTCGCTGGAGTTTGGCGACGGCGTCAAGTTGGGAGCCGAGAGACGGTTGTACGGGATATCGAGGCTGGAGGACTGCGACATGTTGGATTGGGTGCGTAGGAAGTCGGGGGAGACGGCAGAGAGGCGTTTCGAAGGGGTGGACGGGGTGGAGAGGAGGTTGGACGGGGAGGGGGACGTGGAGTAGTTGCTGTCGCGGTCCACCAGGGGGGTGTAGAGCAGCACGGGTGGGGTGTCGGGCGTGGCGGAGAGAGGGTCGTAGCTCTCGGTGTCGGAGAACGAGTAGGTTGATAGCGGGTGGACTTCAGCTCGGATCACAACCTGGAAATGATGTTTGATCGATGAAGGTTTGAAGTTTTTCCGACGTTTCGTCGGTAGAATCAAAATGTGATTGTGAAAGTGAGTTAATTCCTGGGAAATTCAATTTGAGGTTTTATGAATTGAACAAGTGAATATTTGAATGGGAATTACAACAGGAATTCTGTTGAATTTTTATAAAATTTCTTTTCAATTTCTTTTCTGGAAAATTTGATTCGAGGTTTATAAATTGTGCAAATTTATTTTGTCACATTTCTATGATATTTTCTCGTTGCGGATTAGTCTTCGTTTCAAAGTGCGGAATACATTATGAGTGAATCAGTTTTGAGATATACAGTTGAACCTCTTTTATACGTTTTTCAGGGGACCAGACTGAAAAATAGTGGGGGTGTGCGAATCCATGTTTTTCGAATCGAATCTGAAAGTGGATTCGGATTCAACATGGAAGATTCGAAAATTTCGAATCTTGGTGCCAAAAACGTGGCAACATTGCATTGTCAACTTTCTAGATCGCGTCAGCAAGTGCGATGCGCACTAGCCTACGAGTGGGTGGTGTCGTCATATATGGCCGGCTTCGATTTGCGCTCGGCCGTCTCGAGTCGGACGAACGAAAGTCTCGTCCTTGTCAAGGTTGGACCACACACGTCACGACCACGCAGTAGTAGGATGACAGACATGCCATGCAGCAAACAGCTACGATGTTTACAACTGCGCGTTGAATAAAAATGATGGAAATGGAGAAAATGATGCTTCTTCATGATGAAACATTTATTAAACGTGTTTTCAGTGGAATACCTCGCAGTTTCAAGTCATTAGGAGAATGCTGGGATAAACTCGTGAAGGAACTTTCCAAGGATTACACACTTACCCTGTAATCCTGTACCGGTAATTAGAGAAGTAGGCCTAACTTTGTATCCCTACATGGGATACAAAAAAAATAAAAAAAATAAAAAATATATATATAAAAGATCTAAAAATACATTGAAAAGAAACCTATAAAAACCCCTACAATATATTGATATCCAAAAATGGAGTAACGTATCTTGGTGATAGGCTATATATACCGGCCTACTAACCGTGTTGTCTGGGGACTGAGAGTCTATGAACCGCAGTTCCCCAGCCGACGAAGCCAGCTGCTCCTCGAGCCTCGACCTCTTTGACAGCGTCGAGTCTGTCGGCGAGAGCGACGGGCACGTCTTCTGCTTCTTAGGCGACGCCTCCAAGCTGGGGCAGTTGCTCTCCTCGGGGCGGGCGCGCGGCACGGCGGCGTCGCGCAGGGGCAGACGCTTGATAGACAGCTGTTGACACACGGCAGCAGGGTTCATTAGTTATATTGTTCATTTATATTTAATTGGTAGTTATATGGTAATGTTTTAAAATGAGATTTTACAGTAGGACCTGTTATTTTTTTTTTTCATTGGGTTTTATCGACGCACTGTAATGATTACTAAGATCTATTGGCGTCGGATGAATGATTAATGAGATGATGGGATGATGAGATGAAGGTTTTTTATGGGTAGTGGGAAGGATAGTGGGAAGGAAGCGGTCGTGGCCTATATTGTGGGAACCATCCCGGCATTAGCCTAGACTACAGAGGGAAACCACGAAAAACCCCTGTAAAGATGGACGGTGGCGGGGATCGAACCGGGTCCGATATGTCCCTTCACCTCCCAGGTCACACGAAGCAAGTGAGCTAACCACTCGGCTACTGTGCCAGTCTATGTTATTCAAAGTGTTTTTAGATGTATTGTATCAATGTAGTTTATTTGATACATTTCAATATATCTTCGATTTTTTATATGTTGTGACTATGTGACGAATGTATTTTCTGACTATCCATACACGTAACATCATAGATCATCATTTCCTCGTCAAATGCTGAGAATGTAAGGTCATCTTTGGATGAAAATTGAATAGATAAATTAATAAATAAATACATTAACCACTTGCTTACCGAATTCACTGAACCTACTTTTACCATTCTTATAGTAATTAAAAATTATGAACAAGCCTGACATTTGACACAGGATCTAGGCCTACTTGAATCGCTTGAAAGACTGAATATCATTATCATATTCTAACTGTGAACTAGAATCATCATTTTCATCATCACAATCGCTGTCAAATACTGTATTCAGAACAGTTTCACTGTTGTTTGCTGGTTTCTGATAGCCATTGTTGCTAATGACAGCTGCAAGGTCAGTTTGATGCGTCAGTAAACATCATTTACTCAAAGAGTTACTACCTTTATCGACTTAGTCTGTGATTAGTTCAACAGTTCACTACAAGAGCTATCTTTGTAGCCATACTAAGGGACAGCTTGTGTCCAGATTGTAAAATCTCAACAATACAAAATGATATGGACAACGAAATGAGCACTTGACGTGAAGAAGTACAGCACTGAACCAAAAAAAAAAGAAAGGAATAAAGAAATAAGAGAATGTTCAAAAAATTGATTTTTAGATTTGAGAATTTGTTTAGATTAGAATAAATTCTTGATTGATAGATGTTATCACTTCTATGTATGTACAGTGAGCGTGAGAACTGACCAGCTGGTGCCTGGGTCGGACGCGCGGAGAGTTGGTCGACACGAGGCTGCCGGATCTGACGGAGCACGACACAAGCGTCTCGTCCTCTGAGAAGATCTGCATCTCAGACTCCCCGAGGTCAAAGTTCATCTGGATCTCGCTCGGGTCCAGCGACGAGTCTGCCTCCTCGTTGTCCATCTCCTGGAGCTGAGATGGTCTGCGGGACAAGCGATAGGCGTTAACGACATCGACGTGGTAAGCTGGGGGGTCTATTCAGTGGCTTTATTGATCATTCCAATTCTATTGATTCATCTCAATTCCGTATCGATCAATCCAAAAACTTGTAATATATGTATCATTATTTGTTGTATTATTTGTTTGATATATAATATGATAACTAATTTGTTGGTAATTCATAAATGATGGCCAACTGCCATACTCAAATGTGATGCTATTTAAGAGTTATATTGTGAAATATGTGAATTGTAGGCCCTTACCAATTTCCTTGCAGGAGGTTTGAAGGAATATATCATTCTGGGTTTCAACGTCGCGCTATACTGATGGCTACGATCTATTGGCGTCGGTGGATGATATATGAGAGGGTGGGATGATGAGATGAAAGGTTATTTTATTAGGTGTTTTTGGATGGCGAAAAGGAGTCGGTTGTGGCCTGTTGTTAAGGAACCATCCCGGTATTGATCTGAACAACAGAGAGAAACTACGAGAAACCCCTGTCAGGATGGTCGACCATGGCGGGGTACGTGTTCTAGTCTCCCGAATGACAGTTCAGTGTGTTAAACACTTGGCCGATTGTCTCGGTTCGAAAAAATAAACACTACTACTACTATTCTGGTAACGTGAGCACCTAAACTTACGCTCATATCATACTTGGAATCTTTGAATTTAGTCAAACTTGAACATGAACTGGAAAATTCTAGTACTCGCACACTCCCAACAGTCATTACAGTGATGATACTTGCTGAACCAAGTGGATTGTGCTGACGTCAAGCTTGCTAGACTCACCCTGCGTTGCCCGCAGCCTGCCCGACAGCGCCGGGATGAACGAGGGAACAAGGCACCTTGTCCCCGATGACAGCCACGCACGAGCCTGGGAAGCCCCTCTTGCCTCGCCACCACTTGGCCTCCTCCGACAACTGCATGTCGATCACTGAGGTCATGTCCCCAGCCTGGAACACACGGGGACAATGAGAACAAGGACACACGGGAACAATGAGAACAATAGCAAGATTGTTATAAGATAACTATCAGATTGTCAATTACGTTCTTCTTCTGAAAAAGAACTGACCATTTCAAGATTCAAATGAAATTTTGTATATATTCAATTATTTATTGTGAAATGGATGAAAAATGAATGGAAACTGAAACTGTACTACCAATATAACAAGATTGAGAATCACTTCTTCCAGCCCTGCATATTCTCCATTCCATATCAATCGAAAATTGAATATATTTCGATATATATTGTTCGATATATGACATCGAGGATTCGTTGAAGTTTCCAATTTGCAGTTTGCATGTACACTGTCCAAATAAATAGTTTGATATAGTTGGTGATTTGCAATATATGGAGATATGTACGTATATAGTTTATATCTATAGTTTGATGTGGTTTGCAATTGGCAATCTGGGCCTATAGTTTGTATGTAGCCTATAGTTTATATCTATAGTATGATGTAGTTCGCAATTAGCAATCTGGGCCTATAGTTTGTATGTAGGCTATAGTTTATATCTATAGTTGATGTGGTTTGCAATTAGCAATCTGGGCCTATAGTTTGTATGTAGGCTATAGTTTATATCCATAGTATGATGTAGTTCGCAATTAGCAATCTGGGCCTATAGTTTGTTTGTAGGCTATAGTTCATATCTATAGTATGATGTGGTTTGCAATTAGCAATCTGGGCCTATAGTTTGTATGTAGGCTATAGTTTATATCTATAGTATGATGTAGTTTGTAATAAGCAATCCGGGCCTATAGTTTGTATGTAGCCTATAGTTTATATCTATAGTTTGATGTGGTTTGCAATTGGCAATCTGGGCCTATAGTTTGTATGTAGGCTATAGTTTATATCTATAGTATGATGTAGTTTGCAATTAGCAATCTGGGCCTATAGTTTGTATGTAGGCTATAGTTTATATCTATAGTATGATGTAGTTTGTAATAAGCAATCCGGGCCTATAGTTTGTATGTAGCCTATAGTTTATATCTATAGTTTGATGTGGTTTGCAATTGGCAATCTGGGCCTATAGTTTGTATGTAGCCTATAGTTTATATCTATAGTATGATGTAGTTCGCAATTAGCAATCTGGGCCTATAGTTTGTATGTAGGCTATAGTTTATATCTATAGTATGATGTGGTTTGCAATTGGCAATCTGGGCCTATAGTTTGTATGTAGCCTATAGTTTATATCTATAGTATGATGTAGTTCGCAATTAGCAATCTGGGCCTATAGTTTGTATGTAGCCTATAGTTTATATCTATAGTTTGATGTGGTTTGCAATTGGCAATCTGGGCCTATAGTTTGTATGTAGCCTATAGTTTATATCTATAGTATGATGTGGTTCGCAATTGGCAATCTGGGCCTATAGTTTGTATGTAGCCTATAGTTTATATCTATAGTATGATGTGGTTTGCAATTGGCAATCTGGGCCTATAGTTTGTATGTAGGCTATAGTTTATATCTATAGTATGCTGTAGTTCGCAATTAGCAATCTGGGCCTATAGATTGCATGTAGGCTATAGTTTATATCCATAGTTAAATGTACTTTGCAATTAGCAATCTGGGCCTATAGATTGCATGTAGGCTATAGTTTATATCTATAGTATGATGTGGTTTGCAATTGGCAATCTGGGCCTATAGTTTGTATGTAGCCTATAGTTTATATCTATAGTATGATGTGGTTTGCAATTAGCAATCTGGGCCTATAGTTTGTATGTAGCCTATAGTTTATATCTATAGTATGATGTGGTTTGCAATTGGCAATCTGGGCCTATAGTTTGTATGTAGGCTATAGTTTATATCTATAGTATGCTGTAGTTCGCAATTAGCAATCTGGGCCTATAGATTGCATGTAGGCTATAGTTTATATCCATAGTTAAATGTACTTTGCAATTAGCAATCTGGGCCTATAGATTGCATGTAGGCTATAGTTTATATCTATAGTATGATGTGGTTTGCAATTGGCAATCTGGGCCTATAGTTTGTATGTAGCCTATAGTTTATATCTATAGTATGATGTGGTTTGCAATTGGCAATCTGGGCCTATAGTTTGTATGTAGGCTATAGTTTATATCTATAGTATGATGTGGTTTGCAATTGGCAATCTGGGCCTATAGTTTGTATGTAGGCTATAGTTTATATCTATAGTATGTTGTAGTTCGCAATTAGCAATCTGGGCCTATAGATTGCATGTAGGCTATAGTTTATATCCATAGTTAAATGTACTTTGCAATTAGCAATCTGGGCCTATAGATTGCATGTAGGCTATAGTTTATATCCATAGTTAAATGTACTTTGCAATTAGCAATCTGAGCCTATAGTTTGTATGTAGGCTATAGTTTATATCTATAGTTGATGTAGTTTGCAATTAGCAATCTGGGCCTATAGTTTGCATGTAGGCTATAGTTTATATCCATAGTTAAATGTACTTTGCAATTAGCAATCTGAGCCTATAGTTTGTAGGCTATAGTTTATATCTATAGTATGATGTACTTTGCAATTAGCAATCTGGGCCTATAGTTTGTATGTAGGCTATAGTTTATATCCATAGTTAAATGTACTTTGCAATTAGCAATCTGAGCCTATAGTTTGTATGTAGGCTATAGTTTATATCCATAGTTAAATGTACTTTGCAATTAGCAATCTGAGCCTATAGTTTGTATGTAGGCTATAGTTTATATCTATAGTTGATGTAATTTGCAGTTTGCCATCTAAGCCCATAGTTTGTGGGCTATAGTTTATATCTATAGTTGATGTAATTTGCAGTTTGCAATCCAGGCCTACAATTTGTGGGCTATAGTTTATATCTATAGTTTGATGTAGGGGTACTCTGCATTCTGCAATCTATAGTTTAATGTAATACTCAATTTGTAATCTATAGTTTGGATGTACATTTCATATCTATGGTAAGATGTGGTTTGGAATATGAAATCTATAGTTTGCATGTATAATTCGTATTCATAGTTTGATGTAGTCTGCAATTTGATATTTATACTCTACATATATAGATTATATACAAAGTTTGTTGTAGTTAGCAAATTGCAATCTAAAGTTTGGATATACAGTTCATGTACGTAGTATGATATAGTTTGCAATTGTACGACAACCCTGCCGTGAATGTCAACAGATAAATCGAATATCTTACGTCGAATGAGATCTCGTCGCTGGCCTGGGCTGAGTAGCGCCGTATGGTGTAATCCACAGCGTCGGCGGGCGTGTTGATGGGGCAGTCATCTGTGTTGGGCACGACGAAGCGTCAACCGCGGTTGTTCAGCTCAAGCCAGCCGAGCACCAGGCCGCAGTTGACGTGGCTGCCGGCGGCCAGCTCTGAGAACAGCGACAGGTAGCGCTCTAGCAGCTCGCGCATGCAATCCTGATCACAGGGCAGTCAGCGGTCAGAACAATAGGAGAGTGAACAAATGAATCAATGAAATAAAATGAGATAAAATGAGGAGAATGAAACAAAATGAGCGAAGTAAAATAATAGGGACAAATGAGATAAAAAAAAGATGGAATAATCAAAATGGAACGGTATGCAAAAAAAAGAATGAGAACAGGAGAAATAAAATGAAACAAAATGGGAAAAATGAGATGAAATAGGGTAGAGTCAATAAAATGAGATGAGATATTCCAACAATGGAATAGTGATGAAATTAATTGAATGAAAAAGAAGAGAATGAAGATAAATTCAATTTATACGAGTTTTCTGGACGTCTTCTTCACAGTCCACACCTAATTGATTGGCGATTTCCCAGCGCCCAAAGTATGGTGTAAAATTGTTGCTGACGCGTGCAATGCCAGTGCAAGCAATGTGCTCGGAAGACTATACCCACCCAGGCCAGTTTATTTTGCTGTTATATCGCACAGATACTTGTGTTTAGATGGGCTTTCATAACATTCATAGCAGAAACAGAAGGTTTCATTGTATTGGGTTTCACTTGATATGTGAAACAGAAAATTTGCTGATATCACTTTAATTCACCGTTCAGATGTTTGTTAATTTGACACAGATACCCTGAAACGATGTTGTGGAGTAACAGCTGACTGTATTTATCATTCTCCAATACATTTGCGTATTCTATCGGTCGAAAAAAAATTCAACCTCCCAGATGTCGGTACAAGTCTCAAGTGAATATGATGTCATTTTGACAAGATATGAAATGAAACGTTTCGGAGTGTGTGTGGACGCGTATTTGCGCCAGCGGCTGTCGAATGATTGAACAGCATGAAAGAGTCTTATGCACAACTTGAACCCACCGTGCGACTCAAATCAACCACTCGACTCAAATCAACCGCGTGACTCAAATCAACCGCGTGACCCAAACCCACCACACGTCCCTCACCTCGTCGTCGTCCTCCTTTTCCGGCAGGACTGGCAGTCTCGACACCTTCCTGTCGTAGATGCAGCGATGCAGCTGCTGGTCGAGGAAACGGTAGTTAGCGTACGACCGCCGCAGCATCCAACTCGACCCCTGCGACTTGACGTAGACCGTGTAGCAGCGGGTGTTGAGATCCTTGTACCATCTCAGAGACTTCAGATCTTCATAGCCCAGCTGCAGCTGCGGAGGATGGAGCGGTTGAGGATAATTTGTCATTGGTTCTTTGAATTTCATATCCACTACTAAAACCCACCACAAATCAGTATTTTCTCTTCTATGTTATAAGTATAGATTGTAGAGTTTGAGCATTTGTTCTAAGTAAGTGATGCAAATAACTGTATTGAGTAAAATAGCCATCACATTGATTTTGTGAGTAATCAGAAATTCCTTATAAATAATTTCATTCATTCAAGTTTAGTTTTCCCTAATAGGCCTACCAGCAGTCTCTGTTGCAAATTTATTATAATTATTTTTGTTATAATCATTATCTATTATTAATCAGCCTCAAGCTATTATAATCATCTGTGTTTCTCGTGCGTCAGAATTTCTATATCTCATACCGTTCAAAAGTTATCATCAAAAGACTGATATTTCGCTGAATCGACTCCCATGGACTCCTAATTGAACATATTCAAGTTGTTTATTCAATATTTGGGCCGTTAAAGCTAGGTTCCCATGACGATTTCTCACGTCCCTTCCGTCAAAACTTCGGCCGGCGGCATCTTTCAACCAATCAAGCCCAAGAGAATGGATCGGAGAGAGGAAATGATTTTTCGTCGTCCAAGTAGAGCCAATTTTTACTTCTGACGGATGGGACAGGACGATTTGCGGATGTCGTGTTGAGTACCAACAGTCAAATGTGGGATCGCAATATCGTATTACTGTTTTGATTCGATATTACTGTTATAATCGCGAGCAAAATCGCACGCTGTTTTATATTCCGAAGTTATATGAACAATTATTCATTTCTAATGATCAGTTTCGATCCTGAATCGTTCATCGAGGCAATTAGAGAACATACCTGCCTAGAAAAGTGTCATGCTGACTCGTTGATTTCGATGGTTGCCTTCGAAAAGTTCTAGTTTTTGCCGATAGGAGGCATTACCTTATGAGACAGGAACAAAACGGTATGGGATCGTGATCTATTCTGTACCAACGATGCTGCCCGAAGTTTTGACGGACGTCACGTGAAAAAATTGTCATGAGAGCCTAGCTTGAGTTGTCTTAATATGGCTCTGCTTGTGATAAAGTGCGGTGATGAAGTGTGGTGATGAAGTGCGGTGATGAAAGGCAGTGAGAATGAGCGGTGAGAAAGTGCGGTGAGACAGTGCGGTTACCTGCAGCGGCGGCAGCTCGACTTGGTCGTAGTGGTAGTGTGCGCACTGGTCGAGCCGCGGGAACCTGTAATACGTCGATTCATGGCTGGCCGAGCCAGTCAAGTGACGGTTACGTACGCTGCCGCCACGAGTCGTCTCTTCGTCACACAACCCACACAGGCCGCTCTGAAACAAGAGCAAGAGTGGGGTTAGATACGACGGACTAGAGACAGGTGTTCAACGTGACAGAGTGAGGTTAGATACAACAGATTAGAGACAGGTGTTCAACGTGACAGAGTGAGGTTAGATACGACCAACTAGGAAACAAACGGAAACAATGAGAACAAGGACACACAAAACAAAGAGAACAATAACAAGATTGTTATAAGATAACTATCAGATTGTCAATTACATTCTTGTTCTGAAAAAGAACTGACCATTTCAAGATTCGAATGAAATTTTGTATATATTCAATTATTTATTGTGAAATGGATGAAAAATGAATGGAAACTGAAACTGTACTACCAATATAACAAGATTGAGAATCACTTCTTCCAGCCCTGCATATTCTACATTCCATATCAATCGAAAATTGAATATATTTCGATATATATTGCTCGATATATGACATCGAGGATTCGTTGAAGTTTCCAGTTTGCAGTTTGCATGAACACTGTCCAAATAAATAGTTTGATATAGTTGGTGATTTGCAATCTATGAAGATACGTATATAGTTTATATCTATAGTTTGATGTGGTTAGTAATAAGCAATCTGAGCCTATAGTTTGTATGTAGCCTATAGTTTATATCTATAGTATGCTGTAGTTCGCAATTAGCAATCTGGGCCTATAGTTTGTATGTAGGCTATAGTTTATATCCATAGTTAAATGTACTTTGCAATTAGCAATCTGAGCCTATAGTTTGTATGTAGGCTATAGTTTATATCCATAGTTAAATGTACTTTGCAATTAGCAATCTGAGCCTATAGTTTGTATGTAGGCTATAGTTTATATCTATAGTTGATGTAGTTTGCAATTAGCAATCTGAGCCTATAGTTTGTATGTAGGCTATAGTTTATATCCATAGTTAAATGTACTTTGCAATTAGCAATCTGAGCCTATAGTTTGTATGTAGGCTATAGTTTATATCTATAGTTGATGTAATTTGCAATTTGCCATCTAAGCCCATAGTTTGTGGGCCATAGTTTAAATCTATAGTTGATGTAATTTGCAGTTTGCAATCCAGGCCTATAAATTGTGCGCTATAGTTTATATCTATAGTTTGGTGTAGGGGTACTCTGCATTCTGCAATCTATAGTTTGATGTAATACTCAATTTGCAATCTATAGTTTGGATGTACAGTTTATATATATGGTAAGATGTGGTTTGGAATATGAAATCTATAGTTTGCATGTATAATTCGTATTCATAGTTTGATGTAGTCTGCAATTTGATATCTATACTCTACATATATAGATTATATACAAAGTTTGATGTGGTTAGCAAATTGCAATCTAAAGTTTGGATATACAGTTCATGTACGTAGTATGATATAGTTTGCAATCGTACGACAACCCTGCCGTGAATGGCGACAGATAAATCGAGTGTCTTACGTCTAATAAGATCTCGTCGCCGGCCTGGGCTGAGTAGCGCCGTACAGAGTAAGCCGCGGCGAAAGGGGGAGTGTTGATGGAGGGGTCGTTCATGTCGGGCACGTGGAGGCGTCCCCCGCAGTTGTCCAGCTCAAACCAGCTGAGCACCGGGCCGCAGTTGACGTGGCTGCCGGCCAGCTGGGAGAACAGCGACAGGTAGCGCTCTAGCAGCTCGCGCACGCAATCCTGATCACAGGGCAGTCAGCGGTCAGAACAATAGGAGAGTGAACAAATGAATCAATGGAATAAAATGAGATAAAATAAGGAAAATGAAACAAAATGAGGAAAGCAAAATAAAATGGGACAAATGAGATGAAAAAAATGGAATAATCAGAATGGGACGAGATCCAGAAAAAAGAATGATAACAGGAGAAATAAAATGAAACAAAATGAGGAAGATGAAATGATATGAGATAGGGTAGATTGAATCAAATGAGATGAGATATTTCAACAATAGAATAGTGATGAAATTAATTGAATGAAATAGAAGAAAATGAAGGAAAATTGAATTCATTCAAGTTTCTGGACGCCTTATTCACAGTCCACACATAATTGACTGTCGATTTCCCAATTGATAAATGAAACAGTAAATTTGCCGATATCACTTTTATTCACCGTTCAGAGGTTTGTTTATTTGACACAGATACCCTGAAACGATGTTGTGAAGTAACAGCTGACTGTATTTTATCATTCTCCAATACATTTGCGTATTCTATCGGCAGAAAAAAAATTCTACCTCCCAGATGTCGTTACAAGTCTCAAGTGAACATGATGTCATTTTGATGAGATATGAAATGAAATGTTTTGGAGTGTGTGTGGACGCGTATCTGCGCCAGCGGCTGTCAAATGATTGGACAGCATGAAAGAGTCTTATGCACAACTTGAACCCACCGTGCGACTCAAATCAACCACTCGACTCAAATCAACCGTGTGACTCAAATCAACCGCGTGACCCAAACCCCCTGCGCGTCCCTCACCTCGTCGTCGACCTCTTTCTCCGGCAGGTCAGGCAGCCTCGACACCTCCCTGTCGTAGATGCAGCGATGCAGCTGCTGGTCGAAGAGTAGGAAGTTTTCATAAGACCGCCGCAGCAGCCAGCTGGATCCGTGTGACTGGACCTCCACCGTGTACCAGCGGATGTGGAGATCCTCGCAGCATCTCAGAGACTTCATCTCTCCGTGGTAGAGAGACAGCTGCGGAGGATGGAGAGGTGGAGATTGAATGTCATTGATTCTTTGAATTTCATATCCACTACTAAAACCCACCACAAATCAGTATTTACTCGTCTATGGTATGCGTAAAGTTTGTAGAGTTTGATCATTTGTTCTAAGTAAGTGACGCAAATAACTGTATTGAGTAAAATAGCCATCATATTGATATTGTAAGTAATTAATTAATTCCTTAAAAATAATTTCATTCATTAAAGTTTAGTTTTCTCTAATAGGCCTACTAGCATTCTCTGTTACAAATTCATTATCATTATTTTTGTTATAATCATTATCTATTATTAATCAGCCTCAAGCTATTATAATCATCTGTGTTTCTCGTGTGTCAGAATTTCTATATCTCATACCGTTCAGAAGTTATCATCAAAAAACTGATATTTCTCTAAATCGACTCCCATGGACTCCTAATTAAACATATTCAAGTTGTTTATTCAATATTTAGGCCGTTAAAGCTAGGTTCCCATGACGATTTCTCACGTCCCATCCGTTAGAACTTCGGCCGGCGACAACTTTCAACCAATCAAGCGCAAGAGAATGGATCGGAGAGAGGAAATGAGTTTTCGCCGTCGAAGTAGAGTCAATTTTCACTTCTGACGGATGGGACGGGATGTTTAGCGAATGTCGAGTAGAGTACCAACAGTCGAATGTAGGATCGCATTGTCGCATTTCCGTTCCATTTTGATATTACTGTTTTAATCGCGAGCAAAATCACATGCTGTTCCATATTTTGAGGTTATATGAACAATTATCCATTACTAATGATTAGTTTCGATCCTGAAATGTTCATCGAGGAAATTAGAGAATATACCTGCCTAGAGAAGTGTCATGCTGACTTGTTGATTTCGGTGGTTGCCTTCGAAAAGTTCTAGTTTTTGCCGATAGAAGGCATTACCTTATGTGACGGGAACAAAACGGTATGGGAACGGGATCTATCCCATACCATCGATGCTGTCCGAAGTTTTGACAAACGTCACGTGAAAAAATTGTCATGGGAACCTAGCTTGAGTTGTCTTAATATGGCTTTGCTTGTGATAAAGTGCAGTGAGAAAGTGCGGTGAGAAAGTGCGGCTACCTGCAGCGGCGGCAGCTTGACGTGGTCGTAGTGGTAGTGGGTGGAATTGTCAACCCGCGGGAAACTGTAATATGTCTGAGTCGTCTCTTCTTCAGACGACCCACACAGGCCGCTCTGAAACAAGAAAAAGAGTGAGGTTAGATACGATGGACTAGAGACACGTGTTCAACGTGACAGAGTGAGATTAGATACGACCAACTAGGGACGCTTCTTCAATGTGAGAGTGAGGTTAGATAAGACAGATTAGGGATGGGTGTTTGCATTCGTTGTGATGCGGAGTAAACGATAGATATGTTTGCCTTGGAAAGAAGAGGGAAGGAACGAAGGGGAAAAATATAAAAATGAAAGAAGAATGAAAAACTCTAACTATGGAGAAAATAAAAAATATATAACAGTGGACCTATTTATTTATTTATTTCATTTTTCCATTAACTTTGGAATTTGATGGAAAATCACTATTCCCCAGTCATGGCTGGGGATGCGAGTTGGGATCGAACCGTTCAAGACCCAAAAAGGCAATCTTGCAACCCCATTAGTTGTTCCGGATAGGCCTATGGAATTTTGGAATAATAACATATACAGAGAAAATATTGGCGTAAACTTTGCAAAAAAGGTAAATTCATGAAATCAGAAAATTTGAATAGTGAAAAGAATTGGACACAAATTAGGAGGATGAGAATGTATTGGAACAATTCCTGAACGAGGAAAATATTCATGAAAAATTAAAGAGGAAAAACGGAGTTTCACACTTTTTCACTTCTTCATCACTCGTAACATTATTATTTTCCATTTGATCATCTTAGCCATGTGAAACACACCATGAGTCTCTCTCTCTCTCTCTCTCTCTCTCTCTCTCTCTCTCTCTCTCTATCTCTCTATCTCATCGGAAGACAGCCACGTCGCATCTCATCAACCCACACGCGTGACGAAAACAACAACTCTGGTCGTCACAACACCCGTTGCTCGTAGCAACTAGAAACACTGTGCCAAACATCTCCATCCCAACCAACACTATTGCCCCAATAGCCGAGTCAGCTAAGGATTCATTCTACAAAATCCAACTTGGATCGAGCGAGTAAGTCCTAGGTTTCTATAAACGTGCTCTGTACGTTTGCATTTCTTCAATATCCACACTTGGAAAATCGACGACGGTGGAATAGATTCGATTCATTATTTGTTAAAGTTTCGTCAACTTGAATGAATCAACTTTTACTAGTAATGCTCGCCCACAAGATTTAGTTCTTTCGTGGGCATCTCCTTCTCTTCCTTCTTGATTTCGCAATGTTATCTACATAATTATATTCGGTCCGCTTTATTACTGTTCGTTATAGATTATAACAATTTTTTACGCAATTAGAACCAATCGTTAAATAATTGAATGAATATATTTTTATTCAACAAATAGATGGGAATAATAGCAGGACCATTGCTGAGGACACAGCTTTCTAGATTCGATATTTACGGATGAAGTTTTATTCATTCATTCATTTTCATTCATGGTTTTTGGGTACATCATTTGAATGTTTGGAAACTGAACAATTGAGGTAATAAACCAGGTCATACATACAACATACAGAATTTTTGAATGTCAAAACATAGTAAAATACTAAATAGATAAGAGTTTCAACATTTAAACAAATCAAGAAGTGATATGAAAAAGTGGATGCCTCCAACCAAGTGATTCTTTCGTACTATGAAACGAGTTGGTCATGAGATGTTTTTTCGAGAGGCCGCAGGCGCTCTACACGGGCTCGTTGTTCGCTCGCTTCAGACTCGATTCGAACATGCATCGTGTGCTAGGCGCAACCCGTTGACTAGCCCGCCCAACTCATATTCACATGAACGCCGTTGATTCCCTAGCCATCACTTTTGATATATTTTCCATTTTTTTTCCGGTATTCAAAAATATGTATCTAGGTTTTCGCATTTTTCAAATTTTTCATTTTCCACTGGAATTTGAATAATTACAAATTTTCATTCAAAATTCTGTGAATGCGATAACCTCGTCTATCAATTATCAACAGGATGCAAAAACAATCATATTGATATTTAAAAAAAACGGCCGTGAGAGTTTGCGGCGTGAAATACGAGCACTTGCGTCCTCCTAAAGCCCATTTGAAATCCTCCATGTCTTTCTTTGAGGTTCATTAAAAAATCGCCTGCCAGCTTCCATCACTCCATTGGATGTTGACTTCAGTTGGCAAGACCTTGTGGTGAAAGGTCAGCTCTCCTGGTATTTTATTGAAGTCAAGAAGAGTACAAAGTTCAGAGATAATGGGCCTATCAATGTGACAGATGAATCAATTACCTTGAAAAATCGTAAAATCCTTCGGAAGAAGGATCCACATTTCATGCAGTTTTTCGAAGATTTGCCGCGAGTCGAGTAATACTCCCTCGTATTCATGTTAACCTTACTTAAACTTGCAGCACAAACTGCTTTATTATAGTTATAAACACGAAAAGACAATGTCACTATATCTCAATGAATGTGACGGTACTTATCTTCATAATCTCATATAAAACTATAGAAACCATCATCTCTATTTCAGAAATTATAATCATTATTGGCAATATACAATGTCTAATATTGTTGTTTTTTAAACTCCATTGATGAATCCATAACCACACTCAATTAGCTCACGCCTACTATTCCCGTTTAAAAATTAAATAATTGAATAATTGATAATTAAATAATTAATTATTAATATTAAATAATTAATTTTTTTGTGTAAAATTTTTTTTTTTTTTTGTATCAACTCATGATGTACCATCAATATTCACGTTCATGCTTGAAATTGGGGTTCGCTAAATTTATATTCAGAATATATTGTATTGAAAATAATAATAAATGATTAATGAATGAATGAATATTAATGAATAAGTTCTTTGTCCTTCAGGACGCTGGAGCCGAATTCACAAGAGTCATAACTTTGATCCGGCTCAAAGTTACGACATTTTCTAAAGATAAAACCATATTTTATATATATTATATATAATTTTATATTAATTTTAAGGGTAATTTCGTTGCAGAAATTCAAACTCCCCCTCAAATAAGGGTCTGTTTCAAGCACCCGTTCAGGTGCTGGATTGCGAACCTTCATAATCGAAATACTTTATACTCATGGGATGGTCAGTAGACCAACCCCAATCTGTTTTCCACCCCTAACTTTTTTTGTATGATGCTCGTTTGAGAGAAATACATCCCCTAAAATGTTAATATTTTCCGTACTCTGGGTGCTGGAACCAGACCCTTATTAGAGGGGTGGTTTCAATTTTTGCACCAAAATGACCCACACAGGGTGGTTCAATTGAATTTTGTATTCCACCCCTAACTTTTTTTGTATGACGCTCGTTTGTGTGATATTCATCCCCTAACGGATTCCCGTATTTCGATAAACTGACACCTATTGGAGGGGTTGTTTGAATTTCTGCAACGAAATGACCCATGAAAAATAAGGGTCGAGTACGGAAAATATCAACATTTTAGGGGTTGGATTTCTCTCAAACGAGCGTCATACAAAAAAAGTTAGGGGTGGAAAACAGATTGAGGTTGGTCTACTGACCACCCCATAAGGGTAATTTCCTTGTAGAAATTCAAACAACCCCTACAATAGGTGTCCGTTTATCGAAATACAGTGATGCGTTAGGGGATGAATTTCACCCAAACGAGCGTCATACAAAAAAAGTTAGGGGTGGAAAACAAAATTTAATTGATCAACTAACCACTCTATATGGGTTATTTTGGTGCAGAAATTCAAACTCCCCCTCAAATAAGGGTCTGTTTCCAGCACCCGTTCAGGTGCTGGATTGCAAACCTTAATAATCGAAATACTCTATTCTGCTTCGGGTTCCACTTCACCTCCAATAATGGTGGTTGATGGGAATGGATAATTGGTTGATGGGGGATGATTATCCACCCTATATGAGTTCATTCACCCCTCAAAATCTTTTTAAAGGCATCTTTCACTTTTTAGCTGTTTTTTTTTTTTGGTGCTGGCTAATCTGGAAACGGGAGTTCCGATGCATAGTTTATACTGTCCGTGTGCTGGTTCGTGCCTTCCGACGCTTACTTCATACGGTCCGGGTGCTGGTGGTAGCTTGATTCCCGTGGAATATTATCAATTCATACAATTATGCGAAAGGAAATGTGTTCAAAACGAATTGAAACAGTAAAGCAGTCAATAAATTACTCGAACTATCAGTGTGCTCACAGTTCCATGCGAGACAGGAAAGGTGATATTTCAATGAAACAAATTACTACGACGACCTTAACCTAGAATAGGCCCGGGCTAAAAAATGTGGGCCCGGGCCTATTCTATTATTATTATTATTATTATTAACTCTTGCAGTTGCACATAAATGCGCGGTGGCAAGTTCCCTATCAATCCTATCCTATCGCCTCCCTAACCTTCTGACGGAATAGCTTCAACCCTATTTCATCCTCCTCAAGTATACTTCTACTAAGCCCATTCCAATCCCTACCTGTCCTATTCAAGAAAGAGAACTTACCGACATCTAATCTAGCCCCCTTTATAACTACTGCTCTATCATGACTTCGCCTACCCCCATACCCTGACTCATTCCTTACAATCAACCTATTCAACTCTCCCCAGCCCCCTTCTCCTTCCATTACCCTGAAGAAATTACAGATCCGATCCTCCTTTCTCCGTATTTCCAATTCCCGCCATCCCAAGTCTCGGATCATCTCAGATGGACTCTCCAATATTCTCACCCTCTCCCCCCTTTCATTCTCCCCCCATTTCCACCTCCTAACCCTACCTGTAACCCTTCTAACTGCACCCTTTCCACATCCCTTATCTCACCTAATCTATAAGGATCCCAAACTGAACTAGCATATTCCACCATGGGACGCACTAACGAGAAATAAGCCTTTTCCTTTATCTTCATACTTGTCCCCCTAAGCTGCCTCATTACAAAGTTTAGTGCATTTATACTCTTTTTTACTATTCTCTCAATCTGACTCCCCCACCCTAGATGTCTATCAAATACCACCCCCAAGTACTTGTAATTTTCCACTGACTCAAGTGACTTCCCTCCTACATCATACACTACATCAGCCCTCACTCTCCTCCTACCAAAGGTGACTAACTTACACTTCCCTTCATTTAACCCCATCTTGTTCAACTGAACCCAACAATTAAGTGCCGTCAAATCTGCCTGAATAGCTACTACATCCTCCTCTGTATTGATTTCCCTATAAACCACACAATCATCTGCAAATAACCTTATTTTCGAATTAACAACCCTAGTCAGATCATCTATATATAAATCAAATAATAACGGACCTAGCACACTACCCTGTGGAACTCCTGACGTAACCTTAACCTCACTTGAAACCTCCGAACCTACTCGAACCGTTTGAACTCTATCCTGAAGAAAGTTTCCAATCCAATTAACTAACCCAGCATTCCCAATGGACAGTTTTAACTTCCCTAATAGTATAGAGTGATCTACCTTGTCGAAAGCCTTTTCAAAATCTAAAAACACTGCATCAATACAGCCCCCCTTGTCTACTACCCCTGCCAGCTCTTCCGCAAAACCTAACAACTGTGTCTCACATGAATACCCCTTCCTAAACCCATGCTGCACTTCCGAAATACCCCTATGTTCATCTACTTTCTCCATTATTCTCTTTATAACTACCCTTTCCATCATCTTACATACATGTGACGTTAAACTGATTCCCCTGTAGTTGTCTACCCTGCCCCTTTGCCCTCCCTTTGAAATTGGAACCACCTCCGCTTTTTTCCAATCTTGCGGTACTCTACCTGCTGTGAGTGAGGCTTGGAACAACCTTAGCAAATAACCTACAACCCCCCTACCCGCTAATTTCAGGAGATCGCTTTGCACCCCATCTATGCCTGGTGACTTCCCACTTTTTAGTTTCCTCAATACATTCCACACTTCCCCCTCTGTAAGCAGGACTTCTTCCCCCTCCCCCTCCAGTGTTGTTTCTCCCTCCCCTATAAATCCAGTCACATTGAACACTTCCCCGTAGAATCTATTTAATGGATTCTATTCTAGGTTAAGGTCGTCGTAGTAATTTGTTTCATTGAAATATCACCTTTCCTGTCTCGCATGGAACTGTGAGCACACTGATAGTTCGAGTAATTTATTGACTGCTTTACTGTTTCAATTCGTTTTTTTTTTAGTTCTAGAAATGATTTTCCGACAATTAGGCCCTAGGCCTACAATACTGCGTACAGAATTAGAAAGGCTACTTCAGTAATAATATTCTGTGACATATAACTGGAACTTGGGTGAAACTCTGATGATACTGGGCCTAGTCTATCTTGGCTATGGCATTGAATTTGTAGTGGTTGCTATGGACTAGGGCCTAGGCTATCTAAACTTATCACTTCGTCTGGAATCGGTTGAATCAATTTAGCCTGAGATGGTTTCTATTACGTGTGCTTCTTGTTATTCACCCTATTTGGATGTGTTTAGGAAAAATTATGATTGATTCTCGTTTTGAAACGTCAGAAGGAAATTGAACGGGGAACAATACGATGAAACAAGGTGCATTTGACAAAAGCTCCGGTACCTTGTAGAGCTATAATCTCTCAATTTCTCATGTGAATAGCTATATTCTGCGGTGCATTTACTTCACATATCATGTTTGTTGTGAATAGGTCACTATAGCCCCGATGGAGAAGTTGCTAGGCCTAGCCTAGCAGGTCTGTGGTATTCACTGTGATTATGCCGTAGTTCAAGTAGTCTCAGCATAGAGGAAGTAATGTGTCTCAGCTATCATGACCACTTGACGATTAAACCCAGTTGGTCAATGAAATAAAGGCCCAATTTCAATCGCAGTAATATTCACCACCTGCACATACCCTAACCTAAAATATAATTTTCACGTAATGGGCCTATTCGTTAATCGTTGGTATTCTTATCTCCTACTACGTAGTACCCATTTGCTGAAATAATATCTAATCTGAAGACAATGGGTGGTCGTCAGTCGCTATATGAACTGGTAACTATACTGTGTCTTTCACATTGCAGACTTGACGCTGTTACAGCAACACAGTTCATAGCACTACGGTGTGCAACAGTCGTCAACCAATACAACGCAAAGGTACGTCATCGTAAGTTTGAGGTTATGTGTTAGTGCAAGGAACCTGGGCCTGCTAATGACTTATAGAATATTATAATAATAACGATAATTCAATAATATGTATTTATTACCAGAAGACTATACAGTTACGGAATGATTACTGGTATATTTTATAGTGAACTTTCAGACCATATAGTATTTGGGGTGATAAGATCGCCCTTGTGGTGTCCTGTCCAAACGATCCTATCTTTCATCCATAGCCTTAATTCAGGGAAACAATGATTTTGTATCAAGTTTCGATGTTATCAAAAAGATATATATAGTATCGAACTAAATTAGCTCCAGAACAAAATACAGTTGAATGTTTGATGGCTGTTTTCTCGTCATCTTTTTTTCCAACGTATTTTAGGATGGAGAAGTAGGCCTAAATGAAATCCATTCTACTGTATGGATTTACACAATTTAATGTGTGTATTTTATAAACCAGATGATAAACAAAGTTATGCATTATCAAATGTTCATCTTGAAAAAAGCATGCATAAATGAATTCTTGAATAAGGACAAAAATTAAAAACTTTTTTAAAAAAGGGTGAAATAGATAAATTTGTCATTTCCACAATTTTTGTTTTGGAAGTCACCAATGCATAACTTTTTCGAATGCACTTTCAAGAAGACCATGGGATTTCTAAAAACTAGGGCCTACTTATCTCAAACCGTTTTCTAGAAAAAAGTGTTTCCATGACAATTGAAAATATTCAAGTAATATTGGAAAAAGAGGAGAGAAAAAAAGGAGATTTTAAAATTTTCAATTTTTTTTGTTTATTATGTGACCAGAATGAAAAAATCAACTCAATTGAGTGTGTTCAATGTAGCCTAGAACTTGGGATTTTCAGTGTTGTCCCCCCTCAACGACCCCACCAACAGCTGGATTATACGGGGGTACGAATGAGCAGGTGATCATAGAATTATGGAGGGATGATAAGTGAAAGAACATTTGCAAACTCCATGCTTCATGCAGGATTCCAACCCACGCCCAGCGGTGCCTCAGCTGACTGAAGCGGTGCCTCAGCTGACTGAGCTACTGAGGACGGCGTGGGGATGTATAGCGAGTGGGTTGTCGTACGGGATTTCAGGGTTAATCACATATAAACTAGGTTATTAGACCTTGAACGGAAGGTAATTTATGAAACGATAATTCAAATTATAAATGCCAAGAGAGGTAATTATTGAATGATATTATTGTAAGAGAAGGCAGAACATGGATGCCTGGGATCGCTATTCCCCTTCAAGATAGATTATTTCAGAATACATTTCGACAAGAACGCCGAGACGAGACGGAAACCTGGCAACCGCGCATCTTCCCTTGATTCCAGGCCGCGTCACGATTAGGTCAACTCCCGAAACACGTCTGTCCTCAGTCGATAGTTGTTCCGAGAGCCCACGACAGCGTTAACGTGGAGTGACACGTGTATTCAGAACAGCTGATCCACAAGTGCATTTACCTGGCTCCGCAAGCCATGCACTTTGTGGACACACTAGAGCGGATTGCGAGCTAGCTATAGTACTTTCCACTCTAGTTGATGTTCCTCCAGTCTGCTCCATCTGATGGTGGGGTGGGAGTCATTTTACTTGTTGATATGCTCTCATGAAATAGAGAAATAAACTGTTTGTGACTTTCTGTTCATTCCCAATTTTACCTTGCAGAGAATCTCAAGGAGTATAGATTGGATACCGTATTGAATGTAAGGACATGAAGATCATCACCTGCTTGTGTGTTTCAGCAGTAACTTGAACGTCCTGACACGGGAAGTCAACTAGCATCTGTTAGCTTGATCCTGTGGGATAGCAGCAGGATGGACCTGGATCCCCTGGCCTCGGTGAAACAGGAGGAAGACTATGAGGACGCCGTAGTGAAGGAGGAACCACTGGATGAGTGTGAATCAGGTAGCGTATTGAATACTATTGTCATCTAAACAATAATAGTCTTATACCGCTTCTTTTTATATTGGGTTTCAAGGACACACTGTGATGATGACTAAGGTCTATTGGCGTCGGATGAATGAATAATGAGATGATGGGATGGTGAGATGAAGGTTTCATGGGTAATTAGGAACGGCAGTGGGCAGGAAGCGGTCGTGGCCTATATTGTGGGAACCATTCCGGCATTAGCCTGGACTACAAAGGTGAACCTTGGAAAAACCCTGTAAAGATGGACGTTAGCAGTGCATCGAACCGGGTCTGATATGCTCACTGCCTCCCGGGTCACATGAAGCAAGTGCGTTAACCACTCGGCTAAATGTGCCCTTTTACAGCTCCCATTGGAGTCTAGACGGTCATCTTTCTTTCTTGTACACTGATTATTCTCCCCCGACTTGATTGCTTACGTGACAAATTTGACAGTTGGTGGGCTTGAATTGGAAAAACGCTTGTAATTTGAATAATTCCACTGCCGATAGCATTAGGCTTGAGCGTCCATGAGAGTTGATTCAGCGAAATATCAGTCTTTTGGTGATAACTTACAAACCGTGCTATATTTCAAAATTATAATACGCAAGAAACACAGGTTATCATTTGATTGAATGATTTGATACATAACTATTCAAGTCATGTCACATAACTGTCGAGCGCATACTGCTGATGAAATACAATTTTCAGCTGTATACGCTTGACAGTTATGCGACATGACTTGGATAGTTATAACTTATATCATCTTGAAGCTATTATAACTATCTGTGTTTCTCGCGTATTAGTATTTCAATATCTCATACCGTTCAAAAGTCAACACCAAATAACTGATATTTCACTAAATCCCCTCTCATGGACTCTTGAATCTATTCCCCCATATACCCTAGCTGTTGGTGGGGTCGTTGAGCAAACAAACTTGAATCTATTTCCAGACATCCCGCTCGAAGAATGTCCAAGAACAGTCTTCTTGATTATAATGTGTCAATTGAATTTACCTGATGAATATTGAGCAATCAATGTGGCTCTGGTTTGTGAACGGAACGCAGTTGGCTCTAACCGACATCGAGCCCTGACTTTGTTCTGTAAACGCAGTTAGCTACCAGCAGCAGGACGTAGTGATACCACCATACTTCATCATGATGTATACGAGGTGTAGGTACTAATAACATGGACGGTATTTGTGGTTTCTTGCAATCACTTCACAGCCAAAGGTCCCGATTGCCTGACACGATTTAGCTGATTTCCTTGTGAACTAGATGTAGATAAGAGTGGCTACGGTACCGGTGGCATTGTTGCACTTACAAAATCTATAATTTTTGTGCAAAACAAATGCAGCTGCTTTAATAATTCCACCGGGCGTGTATAGCATTGTATAGCATCGTTGTATGGAAGCGACAGTTGCGCTACTCGCAATATGGACCCTGGAAATATTTCACTTCAAAGACGCGTATCGTTACACATTCTTTGTATTATGATTTGGTATGTTGGTATCACTACATCGTGGTAACAGTAACCGTGGATAATGCTATGAGTGACACTTGCATGCATGTGATATCAACTATCAAGGTTTCAAGGAGAGGACAGATAGAGCTCTGAATTGTGGGAGTGTCTAATTCAAGACCAATAGAAACTATGAGATATTCAAACATGCCAGAGAAATAAGAATAGGAAGACAAATTTCCTTCTCACCTTGTTCTTGTTTGCCGTGGCTGCTAACATGACTGAGTGTGATCCCAGCAAGTGTGAAGTAACAGAACAGTTCTTAGAGCCGGCTGCATCACTGTATCATAGTCTCACCTTGTTCTTGTTTGCAGTGGCTGCTAACATGACTGAGTGTGATGCCAGCAAGTGTGAAGTAACGGCACAGTTCTTAGAGCTGGCTGCTTCACTGTATCATAGTCTCGCCTTGTTCTTGTTTGCAGTGGTTGCTAACAAGACTGGGTGTGATGCCAGCAAGTGTGAAGTAATGGAACAGTTCTTTGAGCCGGCTGCCTCACTGTATCATAGTCTCACCTTGTTCTTGTTTGCAGTTGTTGACAACTTGACTGAGTGTGATCCCAGCTAGTGTGAAGTAATGGAACAGTTCTTAGAGCCGGCTGCTTCACTGTATCATAGTCTCACCTTGTTCTTGTTTGCAGCAGCTGCTAACATGACTGAGTGTGATCTCAGCAAGTGTGAAGTAATAGTACAGTTCTCAGAGCCGGCTGCTCCACTGTATCATAGTCTCACCTTGTTCTTGTTTGCAGCAGCTGCTAACATGACTGAGTGTGATGCCAGCAAGTGTGAAGTAACGGAACAGTTCTTTGAACCGGCCGGTACAAGCACGGAGAGAGGAATAGAACAGGACATCAAGGAGGAACGGGCATTTGAGTCGGAGGAATTAGAAGAGATTGCGTTCGTAGCAGTCGAAGAGATCGCGTTCGTAGCAGTCGAAGAAGAACCACCTGAAGATTACCACCTGAAGATTCGAGTAAGTCTTTTTCTTTCCTGAATCATGAAATTCCGTAAGTAGTTCCTGCTAGTGGATGGTGTGAATTGCTGAGAGTTGGTTTCTCATCTGTGGGCCACCAACACTTATTGCTACAAATATAGAATACTGTTTGTCAAGCGCAGATATATATTGCTGTATTGTCTCGAATATAAGCCGAGAGTTTTTCTCGGAATTTCAAGCCCTATAGTCACCCTCGGCTTGAATGCTAATCTCGGCGTATAATCGGTTGAGAAGTATGTGTTTGCCCATTTCAATTGGGTGTACTACAACCGCACACTCATAACAATGAAATCAACTTGTACTGTCAGATATGCCACTGAAAACATGTTCAAAAATTGTTTCATCATGAAGAAGCATGATGTTCCCAATTTCCATCAATTTTATTTGACGTGCCGTAATGAACATCAGCACGTTGAGTTGTTGGCTGCATGGTGTGTGTCATCCTACTGCGTGTGGTCTCACCTTGACGAGCACGAGACTGCTGGCGTGAAAAAACACTTGTTCAGCCGAGCGTCGATAGAAGCAGGCCGTATGACGATCGAACGTCGTCGGCATTAACCGACCATAGACTATACACAATCTTCCTCACTTGTACTCCTGGTCGATTGCACATCTTCCTCTTGCGCGCGATACGAAATTGACTAAATTCCTCCCGGGAAGAGTGATGATTCACGATGGAAAGGAGAGAAACCTTTTTTTCAATTGTCGATCTAATAGTTTGGGGGGTCGGCTTATATTGGGGACAATACGGTACACCACCAAGATTTGTTACCCCTGCGGCCGATAGCCACGTCTGCTCCTTCCCATCTCGGTGGCCTTATAGGATGTTAACAAATATAATATACAGGAGGAAGTGCTTTGTGAATGTACAATATAACGTAAACCTTCCGTTCTGCAAAGCCGTGTGAAGCTACAGCTGAGACACAATATGTACGCCTTCTTAACGTTGAGTAACGTATCTCGGTAATACATATCTATGGTCAAGCTGAGTGAACACCCCATCTACTCGGAACTGCTCAAACACATCCAATGCCCTGTGAAAACATCTGACTCCAATATCATTGGACAATACTTCCCTATTCTGTCACAATATGGAGAAATTTACTAAATCTACAGGGAGAGAGAGAAGTGAATTAGACCTCCACTGTGTGCTATTATTCCGATTCTTTCAGATACTTGATAACCAATAGGAACTGTCACATATTCATCCCATCTTCAATTCAATTTCCATTCACGGTTCAGCTATCCGTTGTTTGCCATTTCCTGCTGAATTCTCTCACTTTTGAAAACTATTCCGAATAGCAATATTCCCACAGCTGATTTGTGTCAGATCAAATAATATGAGCTTAAGGGTATAAGTGATGATACGAGAGTGGGATAAAACAACAACATCAACGTACAATAGACAGAAGAATGTTAGCAATATTTTTCACAAAAGAACGCATTTTCACTTCAATTTTTGATCAGTTATCATGATTTTGCTTTGGCCCATACGTAATATTATTCAACATTTCATGAGTGAAAATCATCAACCCTGACATTATTATTATATTTTCTATGAGGTGACGGTAGGCTTCTTGTGGTGGCTTCACTCAGCACTAATACTAGTTTCACTGCATGAGGAATTGAGATTCTGCTTGCACCCTTTTGTAGTCGGTACTTGCCCAATGCCATTCATGCCATATTTGCAGGCCAAGTGTCATTTCAATTGATTGATATGTCGCTCCCGCCACATGAGAAATGTGAAATCATGTTCTTTACAATCACTTGTATCTATTTCAGAACATGAGTATCTAGAGAAATATAAAAATGACGCGTCCGCCATGATTTTCATCCGATTCAGCATATTGAACTTGTTGAGAAATGACATAATTGTGAGATGATGAGAGGATGAGGTGTGTCCGTCTACTGTCCGTACTATGTCGCTATACGACAGTCTCTCCATGTATTGTAGGCTGCCTACCCTAGCCCTGCTCACACCTGTTGGACTAACAGTGTTTGTTCTGTTCCTCCAGTATCGTATCAAGATGGCAGCACTGGTGATAAGAAGTGCTCAGATGCTACGAGTGTGGACAACGCCATGTGTGCCTCGACCAGAGTTGCTAACAAGAAGCGAGCAGTGAAGCGCAGAGTCCCCAAGAAGGTGATGGTGTCCATCAAGCCTGACACGCCCACTACGAGTGTGGACAATGCTGTGTGTACCTCCACCAGTGTAGAGAGAGAGAGAGCTTCTGTCCAGTATATACATACAGATGAGAAACCGTTTGCTTGTGACCAGTGTAGTTACAGATCCATTCAGAGAGGTCACCTCAAGACACACATGTTATCACATACTGGTGAAAAAACGTTTGCTTGTGACCAGTGTAGCTATAAATCCAATCAGAGAAGAGACCTCAAGACACACATGTTTACACATACTGGTGAGAAACCATTTGCTTGTGGCCAGTGTAGCTTTAGGACCATTCAGAGAAGTAACCTCAAGAGTCACATGTTGACACATACCGGTGAGAAACCATTTGCTTGTAGCCAATGTAGTTACAGATCCATTCAGAGGAGTAATCTCAAGACACACATGTTATCATATACCAGTGAGAAACCATTTGCTTGTGACCAGTGTAGTTTCAGATTCACTCATGCCCGTCACCTCAAGACACACATGTTAACACATACCGGTGAGAAACCATTTGCTTGTGACCAGTGTAGTTTCAGATCCACTCATGCCGGTAACCTCAAGACACACATGTTTACACATACCGGTGAGAAACCATTTGCTTGTGACCAGTGTAGTTTCAGATCCACTCATGCCGGTAACCTCAAGACACACATGTTTACACATACCGGTGAGAAACCGTTTGCTTGTGGTCAGTGTAGTTTCAGATCCATTCGTGCCAGTAGCCTCGAGACACACAAGTTATCACATACCGGTGAGAAACCGTTTGCTTGTGGTCAGTGTAGTTTCAGATCCATTCATGCCAGTGGCCTCAAGACACACAAGCTAACACATACCTGTGAAAAACCTTCCGCTTGTGACCAGTGTAGTTACAGATCCATTTATTCCAGTAACCTCACGAGACACATGTTAACACACACTGGTGAGAAACCGTTTGCTTGTGACCAGTGCAGTTTCAGATCCATTCGTGCCAGTGGCCTCGAGACACACAAGCTAACACATACCTGTGAAAAACCTTCCGCTTGTGACCAGTGTAGTTACAGATCCATTTATTCCAGTAACCTCACGAGACACATGTTAACACACACTGGTGAGAAACCGTTTGCTTGTGACCAGTGTAGTTTCAGATCCAATTATGCCAGTTACCTCAAGACACACATGGTAACACATACTGGTGAGAAACCATTTGCTTGTGACCAGTGTAGCTTCAGATCCATTCGGAGTAGTAATCTCAAGGCGCACATGTTAACACATAGCAGTGAGAAACCGCATCCTTGTATTGAGTAAGGCTACAGAGGCAGGAACAGTAGTCACCTCAAGAGACACATTAGGACACATGACAAGAGATAACCACTCAACATTGTAGAACCAGGCTATGCCTAGGCATCATCACAACACCAGCAGGTCTTACGGTGGTATCCGTTGCCCTGGGTGACATATATCGAGAACATTCACACAGTGTACAATTGAAATGTGTCAAACGTTAACAAATGGCTGAAAAATGAATGAATTAATGAAAATTGTCTCAATTTCCAGGGGTGAAACCAAAGCCTCACTCGCCTAATGAATTGTTGGTTTGTTTAATATTATCTTGTGAAGAATTCGATCATCCATACCATCACTTGGTCATGTACCTTAAAAGATGGCGGACGATACGGTTGATGTGAACAGTGGTAGTACAAGCAATAATGAAAAAACTGATTCGAAGTGTTTTGAATGCAAAAAGCAAGTAAGGTCAGGCATAATGTGTATGGAGTGTAATAAGTGGGCTCATTTTCCATGTGTGGGGCTCAACAAGAATGACTACAAACTGAACAAGGAAAGTGGAATGGTCTGTGCTAGTTGTGAAAGTAAGGTTAAAGATGACAGAAGGAAAAGGAGGGAAGTTCCAGCAGTGCATTTCACGGAAATGATAGGTGAAGAAAATATAGAGGGCTGTGTAAAGGATGCAGATGGCATCAAGGTCAGAGGCAAAGATGGGTGCAAAGAATGTAAGGTATGGGAGAGAGAGAGCGAATTGGCGCGAAAACTAATACATGAACTGGAAGAAAGATTGAAAAGAGAAGAGGACATCAATAGGGAACTGAAATTGAAATCAAAAGAGGAATGTGTAGTAGCTAAAACAACAATTGACAGTAGACCCTCACTCAGTTTAAACTATGCGGGAGTAGCAAAGAAGGGATTAAGCAAACCATCGGAAACCTTAATTATTGAAGCAATAACTGAAGAAAATGGTGAGATAATGGAGTATTTGAAGGTAAAAGAAGGAGTGATGAAGAAACTGGACCCAAGTAAGATGGAAATTGGCATTAAAAGTATCAAGCCATGTGGCAAAGGAAAAGTCCAAATCAACTGTGGGAGTAAAGAGGCTACAGATGTTCTACGGCAAGAAGCAACCAAGCAACTAAAGGGTTCAAAATACAAGGTATCGGAAGAAAGTACGGCCTGGAGACCAAGAATATTAGTCATGGGATTGAAGAATGATGAAATGCCACAAAAAGAGGAAGATCTATTGAAAACCATCACCACACAGAACAAGTTGAACGTAAATAATGAGAATGTGTACTTGAAGAAAATAGTGTGCTTACAAGACTATCGGTTCAAAAACCAAGTAAAGTTGGTGCTAGAAGTAGATGCAGAGACAAGAAGAAGGTTAGTAAACACAGGGAGTGTCAACATTGGATGGTTTGTAGGTCGTGTATTGGACTACCTCCATATCAAAAGATGTTTCAAGTGCTCTGCCTATGGACACCTTCAGCGAGACTGCACCAACGGAGTGTTTTGCCCAAAGTGTGGGCTTAATCATGACTTACGGGACTGCAAGGAAGAATTGAAATGTATCAACTGTGACAGAGCAAATAAGCGTTTGAACTTGTCCATTGACACGAAACACAGTTCACTAAGTAAAGATTGTAAATGCTTTATCAGATATGTGACAAGCATGGAAAACCGCATATTCAAGCTAAGATCCTTAAGAAGTGTTCTCTCAACTAGTGATCTACGAGTGTTTTACCTAGCAACATTGGACCCAGTCTTGCGATACGGTATTGTTTTCTGGGGCGGTGCTTCTCAAACGTTAATAAACAAATTATTTAAACTGCAGAAATACGCTTTGAGAGTTATCTTCGGCATGCGGAGAAGTGAAAGTTGCAGAGGCTTATTCAGAAGTTTTAACATCTTGACAGTCACATCACTGTATATTCTGGAGGTTGTGAGCTTTGTAAAGAATAATTTTTATAAATTTGAGATGAAAGAATACCATGTACATGACACCAGATTTAAAACTGTGCCCAAGATTGAAAAACATCGCACCGCCCTCTATGAGACCGGATTATTCCACAATGGTGTGAAATTTTTTAACAAGCTTCCTGACCATTTGAAATGTATAAATGATAAAAGACGTTTCCGTTCAGAAGTAAAATGTTTTCTCATAAATAAAGAATTTTATAATATAGACAATTTTTACTGTAAAACAACTTGAATCTATGTATTATGACGAAACATAACATTACCAATGTAGGCCTATACTGTGGAAAATAAATTATTATTATTATTATTATTATTATTATTATTATGATTAGCAATTAGTCAAGCCTACTGACATGGGGGGGCCTGCAATAAGGGAAGACATGCTATACCTTAATGCCCAGAGCCTGATAAGCAACTTTGATGAAATTTCGAACCTGGTCTTTGAAACAAGACCAGTGATTCTTGGAGTCGTTGAGACACATGTAACGAAGGATATATTGGAACGAGAGATTGCAATTAAAGGATATAAAACCATTAGATGCGACTCATGTAGTCGATTCACTGGCGGGGTAGTTGTTTACATTGATAATAGATTCAAGTCTGAAGTTGTATATAATTACAGTTATATGAAAAATTATTGGATCATTGGGTTAAAGGTGTGCATTAGACGTAAAACAATAATAATTATAGTGATTTACCATTCGCCAAATGGAAATGATGATGAGTTTGTGGATGAGGTAGTTGAAGAGATTTGTGAAAAGGTAAATCTGAAGTGGCAAGGAATGACATGTGTTATGCTAGGAGACTTCAATATCAACTTATTGAAACCTAATGGTGTTACAAAAAAACTACTGTCAGGAATAGAGGTATATGGATACACACAGATAGTTAGCCAAGCCACCAGAATTACAAAAACTACTGAAACATTAATGGATCTGATTATAACCAATCAGGTGGGACAAGTAAATTACTCCAGTGAGGGGTTGCCTAGGATAGGGGATCACGAAATGTTTAAAATAAGGTTTGGAAGAAAGGATAAAGAAGAAGTGAACAAATTAGTTTGCTACAAGAATGATTGGAGTAACTATTGTGCAAGTGCTTCTCGATGTGACCTACAATGTAATATATATGAGGATAAATCTGTAAACATTGATGTAATGGCTGATGCCATGATTAACAATTTAGTGATGGCAAAACTAAAAAACGTTAAGAGCAAGAAAGAGGTAGTGAGAGCAAATCAAAGAACACATGTAAAATGGTTTAATAATGAAGTGAAAGAAGCAATGGCAGAGAGAGACAGGCTATATGAAACTGCAAAGTTAACCAAAGACGGTGATCAGTGGCAATCATATACAAGAGTGAGAAATAAGGTGCTTAGTATGATTAGAAGTGCAAAGCGTGCGTATTACCATAGGAAAATTGATGAGAACAGGGGGAATGGGAAAAAGATGGGGAAAACATTGAACAGCATTGTAAATGAAAGTGAGAGTGCACAAGTACCTGATGTAATTATGAATGAAAGTGGACATATTGTGAGGGGCGATGAGGAGATAGCTGATGAATTCAATACTTACTTTATAAATAGCATAGAAATAATAGTAAATAGCATAGAGAAGACTGATACTCTTAAGAACATCAGTGAAAGGGTGAAAGAAACTATTAATTTAACAGGGAATGAGGGGATTAGGATAAATAGTAAGATCAACTTTTCCAAATTTAGGGAAATCACTATCAGTGAGCTAGATGTATTAGTGAGAGCATTAAAGAATGTAGGAGGTGGTACGATTGATGGAATATCAACTGCACTATTTAAGGATGCCTATCCAGTTATAAGGTATAGGTTGTTGAGACTAATCAACTTATCACTTGAGAAGGGAAAGTTTCCAACTAAATGGAAAGAGTCAATGATAATTCCAATACCTAAAGTTAAGGGTACCAACAAAATCCAAGAATATAGACCAATAAATATGCTCCCAGTATATGAAAAAATTATTGAATTGGTAGTGCATAAACAATTGGACGAGTATTTTGGAGACAATTCAATGTTCATACAGAACCAATCTGGCTTCCGGAAAGCGCATTCTTGTGAAACTGCTGTACAATGGCTAGTGTCGGAGTGGACCAAGGCGAAGGATTGTCGACTATGGTCATGTTTCTAGACTTAAAGAGAGCGTTTGAAACGATAGACACGAATAGACTTTTAGACAAATTGGAGTATATGTATGGTATTGATGGGGTAGCCTTAAAGTGGTTAAAAGACTATCTAAGTGAGAGGTATCAAAGAACGAAATACAAGGATAAGGTATCACGTAAAGAATCGATAAAGAGGGGAGTACCACAGGGATCAGTCCTGGGCCCCTTCTTGTTTTTGGTGTATATAAATGATATTATAAGATGTACTGAAGGGCAGTGTTTAATTAACATATATGCTGATGATACTGTGTTATTTGTACACGGCAATAAGGTAGAGGATATGTATAAGGTAATGAACAAAGTGATGGAAGTAATTGTTTATTGGTTAAAAACTAGGAAAACGCTATATACGCGTTGTTAGACGAGTGGATAGTAATAGTATGTCGACTTCATTGCCAAACTTTTGCCTAAATTCGCCAATAGGGTAACATTTTAGTTATAAATGGGTAAAAACGGCCTCTAGTGGTACCAATTTAGCACATTTCATGTTTTTTCTTCAAAATGGCTGACCCGATCAAGCTGAGAATTTTCAGAAATGTGTATCAAGATGTTATTCAACTTCACACAAAATTTCAATTTTTTTGAAAATAAAAATGTTTTAATTTTTTTTCCGCCGTGTTATTCTAATGAGTATTTTTGAAATTTCTAAAATTCATAAAAATAAAAGTTACCACCCGATAATGCCACAAAACTATACAGATCTAAGCTAGATGAGGAACCATAATGAAAAAAAGTTTGAAGTTGATAGCTGTAGCCGTTTGACCTGTGGAGAACCGACAAAAAAACATAAAAAAAAACATAAAAACGAACACCAATTTTTTTCAGTATGTCAAATTGAATCCTCGCTAAAGCTCGTCTAAATTAATGGATTGAAACTAAATGTTAGTAAGACAAAGGGTATGTTTATAGGTAAAGGCAACTTGAAAAACTACAATGCCAGACTAGGACATCAAATCAAGGTGATGAACGAAATAGTAGAATTTGTTAATGTGTTAAAATACTTGGGGATAAATGGTAGATTGTGAAATGACTTTTGAGCCACATGTAGAATACATTGAAGGCAAAATTAAGAAGAAAGTAGGATATCTAAACAGAATTAGTAGGTATTTATCATTCCAAACACGGATACTTATCTATAACTGTATTGTGAAACCTCATTTCACTCACTGTGTTACCATTCTTTACCAAGCTTTTAATACTGACATCTCTAGACTGCAGATATTACAAAACAGTGGTATGAGAGCGGTTCTGAGATATGGAAGGAGAATGCCCATAGGCTTTATGCTTAATGTCTTAGGTTGGCTAAATGTGAAAGATTGGATAGGCTATAATGGAATGTGTTTCATATATAAAATGAAAAGGGGATTACTTCCTGGTTATTTAGATAATCACATGGTCTGCTGTAGTGATGTACATAACTACAATACCAGACAATGCAATCAAATATATTTAGAGGTCTGCTCTAGGGAGGTTACAGACTTGAATCGATATTTTATTTAGGACTAAGACAGTATAACAGCTTGCCAAGTGATGTTACGAAAGCTGGTAGTGTTAATGAATTCAAATGTAGTATTAAGACTAAAATAATGAACGGGATGATTACTTTCTAAGTTGACTGTCATTAGTATTGTAATTGTAAAGTGTTATAATGACTTGTATCTTGTGCAGATAGCACATATGTTGCTAATAAACATGAATTTAATTTAATTTAATTTAATATATATATATATATATATATATATATATATATATATATATATATATATATATATATATATATATATATATATAAATATATATATATATATATAAATATATATATATCTTTCCCAGATAACCAATTAAATTGGGCCAGGGGGTGTTTCCACCGATTCATCTAGGGCAGGATTCATCTCTCCATCGGTTCCTGCCAGTTCCGACCTCTTCCTCTTCTTCTTCACCACTACTTTCCTCTGCTTTTTCTTCTCTTCCTACGAGTTCCTTCCACCGTTCCCTATCCTCCCACCATCTCTCATCTCTCACTACCTCCCATTTTTCTCCTCGATTGACTACACCGCATTCTACTCCCTCCTGCCACCTTTCTCTCGGCCTTCCAACTCTTCTCTTAGCTCCATCTTTTTCCGCTAACTCGAACATAACTCTCGGAATTCTTCCCTTATCCATTCGCCGCATATGTCCATACCACCTGAGTCTCTCTCTCTCCATTTTGAATGCTAACCTTTCCACTTCCACTTCTTTCCTTATCATTCTGCTTCTCTTCTTCTCCAACTTTGACACTCCTGCTACGCTCCTCACAAACTTCATTTCTGCTGCCTCCATTTTTTTCTCATCTCCAATTCAATGTCCATGTAACTGCTCCATATGTTAAAATTGGCAAGTAGTATACATTATAAATAAGTGTCTTCCCACTCATCGGAAAGTCTTGGTTCCAAATCAGCTTCCTTACTTTTTGGAATAGTCCGTCCGCCTTTGCTATTCTCTTATTCACCTCAAGCTCCACTTTTGCCGTATTACTTACTACACTTCCCAAGTATGCGAACTCTTCTACTTCCTCCAGTTCCTGACCTTGCAGTTTTATTTTCTCTCGACTTTTTCTCTTCTCTCTGCTCATCACCATAGCTTTGCTCTTTTCCGCACTAATCTTCATCCCAAACTCCTCGGTAATTTTTTCCCATCTCTCAACTTTGTCTTGCACCTCTTCCCTACTGTCTCCCCACACCAGGATATCATCAGCGTATATCATTGTCTTTGCATCTGCCCCTTCCTTCACTGGTTCCACTTTTCTCATCATCTCATCCATCACCAACACAAACAACATAGGTGATAGGACACTGCCCTGCCTAACTCCACTCTTGACATCGAACCACTCCGTCCTGCCTCCATTTGTTTGCACTGAAGCCTTGCATTCTCGATATAAACTTTTCACACGATCTATCATCCCCACATGTATGCCCTTTGCCCTGAGACTCTCCCACACCCTTTCTCTGGGAAGATGGTCGTATGCTTTCTCCAAATCTAGAAAAGCCATGTACACTTTTCTTCCCTCCTCCCACCTTGTTTCTACCAGTTGCCTGACAGCAAATATCAAATCTACTGTTGATCGGCCTGTTCTGAACCCATAGTGCTCTTCCCTTAACATGGGTTCCACTAGCACTCGCATCCTTCTTTCAATAATTCGTTCATACAGCTTGGCTGCCTGGCTCATCAGCGTCACTCCTCTGTAATTCTTACTTCTTTTTCTGTCTCCTTTCTTGAATATTACTGTTATTACCCCTTTCACCCAATCTTCCGGCACTCTCTTCTGCTGCCATGTGCTGCCTCCATCACACGATACACCCAATCCACCCCCCACTGTCCTGCTGCCTTCATCATCTCTACCACTATCTCATCTGCTCCTGCTGATTTACCATTTTTCATCCTTTTTATTGCCTGTGCTACCTCCTCTCTTGACACCCTCTCCACACAGTCCTCTCCTCCCTTCGCCGCTTCCTCCACTTCTTCTGCCCGTGTATCTTTTGCATTCAATAGCTCTTCAAAATGTTCTTTCCACATTCTCTTCAGTTCACTAGGTTCTCGAATCAGTTTATTATTCTTATCATACATGATCTTCTGCTCCTCCTTGTCTCTCCGCTTTTCTTTCATAATTCCATACAACATTTTCTTATTTCCCTGGCTATCTTTCTCCAACTTCTCGGCAAGCTCTACCATTGTCCTCTTCTTCTCCTTCTCAATTATGCTCCTAACCTCTCTCTTCCTCTCTAAGTAATCCAATATATTTCTCGCCGATCTATCTTTCTCCTTCCTGATCCAAGCTTCCTGTTTCTGCTTAACTACCCTCCTCACCTCCTCGCTCCACCATGCCGTCTCCTTTGCCTTCCTCTTCCCACTTGACCTTCCACACACTTCGTTTGTTATCTGTATCATTACTTCTTTAAACTCTCTCCATTCTTCTTCTACGTCCCTTATTTCACCTCCTGGTACTCTCCCCTTGATCAACTTTTGAAATTCCCTTTTAACACTCGCTTCTTGCAGTCTCCATATCTTCAATTTTGCTTGTTTTCTCCCTATTTTTCTTGTGGCG
>OZ023339.1:1395010-1572510 GCA_964007535.1 Brachyptera risi
AATAATATGACAAAAATTGTAATCGATTATTTCTCAACATATGCACTTGGATACCACTACGTTTTTAACAGAGTCAATATATGGATGGAACCCTGGCTCATTAAACACAAATACGAAAATTGTTCCAATATCAGTGAAAAAATATAGAAGCGAGCATAAAAATAGTGAGATTAAAAATAAAAATATAAATAAAAATAAAAAATAAAAATAAAAAGTGGCTGACTCGATACAAGACTTTTCGATTCATCTTGGCCGCAGATCGTAGGAATATCTTTTTGGTCCTCTTGTTTCGGTATCTTCATTTACTTGTTGAGGGGCACTGCACTCGAGTTGTGGCCTTCTTTCCATTCTTTTCAAAGATGCGAGAGCTGTGGACCAACAACCATGACCAACTGGGGGAAATGATGTATCCGCTGTCTTCACCGTTGAAATTGTGAGGGTGTTTTCTTATTTCGATGGCCTCGCTTATTGCCCTTGGCCATCGTTTCACTTGACGATCCACAACTTTCGCATCTTCATAAAGAATACGATGCTTTTCTTCAATAGCATGCTTTGCTATGGCTGAATTATGTACATTGCCGACCCTCTCATTATATTTTTGCTGTTTTAGCCTGGCAGACACTGGTTTCATCGTTTGCCCAATATATGATAACCCACATTCGCATGGAACCTCATATACCCCACAGTTCTCCAAGGGAATCCTATCTTTGACCGTCAAATAGTGGTCTCTCAGCACGTTATTCGCGGTGAACAATGTTTGGATTTTATTCTTTTTTAACATTCTACTGATTTTGTCAGTGACGCCACTTATGTATGGTAGTGAAGCCAATGCGATTGACTTATCAACGTTGATCCCACCACCGAGACTAGGGCCACATTCCACGCAATAACATCATCGCCTCCCCCTCTGCGCTGCAAACGATTTGTCCCAGATTGTCGCCATTCCCCCCAACCTTCATCAAGATAAACCCCCGGCCTTGAACTATCGCCGGCTGGCTTCAACCACGTGAATATTAGAATGTAAACCAATATATTAATGTATTTATTGGGTGCAATACAAATAGAATACACTTCAAGTGCAATGAAAATCAATGGGTGTTTTTAAATCATCCTCATGAAGAGTCTCATGTTCTACGCCGGAGTGATGTCACAAGAGATATCACCAATCAACTTTGATACTGTCTCAAAGAAAAATAATAGATTGATAATAATAGAACAGTTGATTCAAAATTTAAATTCGGAAAATAAAAATAATGGATGAAATATGGTTCCATCTTTGGAAAATGTCGTAACTTTGAGCCGGATCAAAGTTATGACTCTTGTGAATTCGGCCTCAGCGTCCTAAAGGACAAAGAACTTATGTATTAATATTCATACATTCATTATTTATTATTCAATCAATAATGATCAATGATAATTAGATGAGCGTAGCGAAGCTTTCCATTTCACACCCTGAAAAAAAATGAGCTTTGTTTTTATGTTTTTTTTTTTCTTTTTTTTTTTTTTTGTAATTATGTACGCGGCATACAGGTTAGAGAAATGAATCAATCAACTTGAAACTTTTTCTGGACGTTGGTGTCATACCAGAATAGGTTGGGATTGTTATTCAGAGGAATCGGTCAGAAGGTTTTTCCGGAAAATAATCGGAAAGTTTGGAAAATCCTCATAAGAATAACCCAGAGGAAAAATACTTGAAAAACAAGAATTTTTCAAAAGCTCTCAAATTCTCACAGAATATGAAAAATACTATTATACACCTTTTCAGAGATTTTTAGAACAATCGAATGAGAAATGATGAATAAAACGCAATAAACGTGTACATTTTATTGAATATTTGGATCAATTGGTTTTGCAAAGTGTTTATGCGACAGGTTGCAGGTTACTATAAATATCAACAAGTTGCAGGTGAGGTTTTTGAACGTTTGAAGTAAGTCAAGGTTTGTAGATGTAAATTGATCTGACAAGTTATTTTTCATTCTAGATTGCCACACTTCTAAGCTCATCTCACAACGCGCATCCCGCGTTTTCCTAGTAATAATAATTAGATGAGCGTAGCGAAGCTTTCCATTTCACACCCTGAAAAAAATGAGCTTCGTTTTTATGTTTTTTTTTTTTTGTTATTATGTACGCGGCATACAGGTCAGAGAAATGAATCAATCAACTTGAAACTTTTTCTGAACGTTGGTGTCATACCAGAATAGGTTGGGATTGTTATTCAGAGGAATCGGTCGGAAGGTTTTTCCGGAAAATAATCAGAAAGTTTGGAAAATCCTCATAAGAATAACCCGGAGGAAAAATATCAAACAAGAAAACAAAGAAAACAAAACAAAAAAACAAAGAAAACAAAACAAGAATTTTTCAAAAGCTCTCAAATTCTCACAGAACATGAAAAATACTATTATACACCTTTTCAGAGATTTTTACAACAATCGAATGGGAAATACTGAAGAAAACGCAATAAACGTGTACATTTTATTGAATATTTGGATCAATTGGTTTTGCAAAGTGTTTATGCGACAGGTTGCAGGTTGCAAATTGTGGTTTTTGTCGACTCCAGAGCAGCTATTCAAGCTATAACATCAAAGGCAACTGATTGTTCAATCACCAATAAATGTCAAAAACTATCCCACGATCTGATAAGAGGATGGTTGGTAATTGATTTTACAATGGATCCCGAGTCACTGCGGAATCGAAGGAAATGAAAAGGCTGACGAACTCGCCAAATTGGGATCCAATCAGAGGCAGCACACAATACCAATGTCGATAGCTTCCTACAAAAATATGCTCAAAATCAAATCCAAAACTATTTTAAATCAGGCCCAAGAAGATGTTGCTAGAGGAAAGAGATGGGAGTCTTTGATGGAAAAACCGATACATTGCAATACCCTGCCTCGTTCTACCGCAGTCGCGATCTGCAGGATTACAACTGGCCATGATTTACTTTACAAACATCTGAAGAGAATAGGAGTTGAAGCAAGTTCCATGTGTCCTCTGTGCAAGCTGGAAGATCAAGATGCAGAACACCTACTTGTATGCCCAGCACTTGATCAACACCGAGCTCTGTTGAATAATCAAGGTTTGTCTGGGGATTGTCTAATGGCAGCTTTGTACTGGCAGACGAGAAGAGACATATCAGAAGTAGAGTTCCTACTACAATCGTGACGAATATATTCTCAAGGAGAAGCAGTTCTGACTACCGTACATCAAGTTGCATCAACAGCTTGAAACATTTTTTTTCATCCCGATTGATGGTTTTCCATGGTTTCCCTCAGACGTCCAAGAATTCACAAGCATTCAATATTGAGAAAATCAGAAAAAGAAAAAAAGAGAAAAAAAACAAGAAAAGAAAGAAAAAAAGGGTTGAATAATAATCAAATACAATAACTAGAATGAATGAAATGAAAAAGAAAAAAAATGAGAAGAAGAAAGAAAGAAAAAGAAAGAAAAAGGAAGAAAAATGAAGAAAAAAAAGAAAAAAAAGAAGAAAATAAAAAATGAAAAAAAATAAGAATAAAAATAAATGAATGAATGAAAGACAAGAGGAAGATGAAGTAAAAAAATGAAATGGAATGAGGAGGAGAAATGAATGAATGAATAGAGGAAAAGAGAGGGGAAAAAGAGAGAAAGAGAGAAAAAAGAGAAAGAAAAAAGAAGTAAGAAGAAGAAAAAAAATATATATATATCAAACACAACAAGAAGAGAAGAAAAGAAGAGAAGAAGTTGGAAGAAAAAGCTCAAGACCAACAAACACCTTTTTTATCCATCCTGACGTGGTTTTTCGTGGTTTCCCACAGTCCTCGAAGCAAATGCTTGGATGAAGTACTAATTGGCCACGACCATCAATTAGTAGAGCGATAGGCCTAATTATAACATTATAGTCCTATCACTAATTTAATTTGTGCTTTTTGTATAATGATCAATTTTACATCTGCTGTCAAGGAAAAGAAGTAATCATTGCCCAAGAGACTTAGTTCAAAGTGGAAGATATCAACATTCGTGTGTTTATACTGAAAGACTTATCTACGGCGAAAAATTATGGTCACAGACAGCGCAGTCCTGGTGTTGAAGACCATTAGTTTTAAATAATCAAAATGGGGTGGTAAGATCGCCCTTGTGGTGCCCCGTCCAAACGATCCTATCTTTCATCCATAGCCTTAATTGGGGAACAATGATTTTGTATCAAGTTTCGATGTTATTAAAAAAAAAAAAAGGTTGCAGGTTACTATAAATATCAACAAGTTGCAGGTAAGGTTTTTGAACGTTTGAAGTGAGTCAAGGTTTGTAGATGTAAATTGAGCTGACAAGTTATTTTTCATTCTAGATTGCTAATGATTATAATTTCTGGAATAGAGATGATGGTTTCTATAGTTTTATCTGAGATTATGAAGATAAATATTGTCATATTCATTGAGATATAGTTGCATGGTCTTGTTGTGTTTCAAGCTATAATAAAGCAGTTTGTGCTGCAAGTTGAAGCGAGGGTAACATGAGTACAAAGAAGTATTACTCGGCCCGCAGCAAATCGTCGAAAAACTGCGTTAAATGTGGATTATTCCGAAGGATTTCACGATTTTTCAAGGTAATTGATTCATCTGTTACATTGATAGGCCCATTATTTCTAAACTTTGTACTCTTCTTGACTTCAATAAAATACCAGGAGAGCTGACCTTTCACCACAAGAGTTTTGCCGACTGAAGTCAACATCCAATGGAGTCATGCAAGCTGGAAGGCGATTTTTTAATGAACTTCAAACAAAGACATGAAGAATCTTAAATGGGCTTTGAGGGGCCGCAGGCGCTCGTATTTCACGCCGTAATTTCCGAAATATCAATATGATTGTTTCGCATTCTGTTGATAATTGATAAACGGAGGTTATCGCTTTCACAGAATTTTGAACCAAAAATCTGTAATTTTTCAAATTCCAGTGGAAAATGGAAAATTCTGACACGCGAGAAACACAGATGATTATAATAGCTTGAGGCTGATCAATAATAGATAATAATTATAACAAAAGTAATTATAATGAATTTGTAACAGAAAATGCTAGTAGCCCTATTAGAGAAAACCAAACTTGAATGAATGAAATTATTTATAAGGAATTGATTAATTACTGGTACTTAAAATATCGATATGATGGCTATTCTACTCAATACAGTTATTTGCATCACTTACTTAGAACAGATGCTCAAACTCTACAATCTATACTCATACTATAGAAGAGAAAATACTGATTTGTGGTGGGTTTTAGTAGTGGATATGAAATTCAAAGAACCAATGACATTTATTCTCCGCCACTCCATCCTCCGCAGCTCTCTCTGTACCACGAAGACATGAAGTCTTTGGGATGCTGCGAGAATCTCCACACCCGCTGGTACACAGTCAAGGTCCGGTCGCACGGGTCGAGCTGGCTGCTGCGGCGGTCGTACGCTAAATACCGTTTCCTCGACCAGCAGCTGCATCGCTGCATCTACGACAGGAAGGTGTCGAGGCTGCCAGACCTGCCGGACAGGGAGGACGACAACGAGGTGAGGGACGCGCAGTGGGTTTGGGTCACGCAGTTGATTTGAGTCACGCGGTTGATTTGAGTCACGCGGTTGATTTGAGTCGAGTGGTTGATTTGAGTCGCACGGTGGGTTCAAGTTGCGCATTAGACTTTTTTATGCTGTTCAATCATTTGACAGCCGCTGGCGCAGATACGCGTCCACACACACTCCGAAACGTTTCATTTCATATCTTGTCAAAATGACATCGTATTCACTTGAGACTTGTACCGACATCTGGGAGGTTGAATTTTTTTTTCGACCGATAGAATACGCAAATGTATTGGAGAATGATAAATACAGTCAGCTGTTATTCCACAACATCGTTTCAGGGTATCTGTGTCAAATAAACAAACCTCTGAACGGTGAATAAAAGTGATATCGGCAAATGCTCTGTTTCACATATCAAGTGAAACCCAATACAATGAAACCATTCGTTCCTGATATGAATGTTATGAAAGTCCATCTTAACACAAGTATCTGTGCGATATAACAGCAAAATGAACTGGCCTGGGTGGGTATAGTCTTTCAAGAACATTGCCTGCACTGGCATTGCACGCGTCAACAACAATTTTACTGAGTAAAATTTTTGCTGACGCGTGCAATGCCAGTGCAGGCAATGTGCTTGGAAGACTATACCCACCCAGACCAGTTTATTTTGCTGTTATATCGCACAGATACTTGTGTTAAGATGGACTTTCATAACATTCATAGCAGGAACGAATGGTCCTATTGTATTGGGTTTCGCTTGATATGTGAAACAGAGCATTTGCCGATATCACTTTAATTCACCGTTCAGAGGTTTGTTCATTTGACACAGATACCCTGAAACGATGTTGTGGAATAACAGCTGACTGTATTTTATCATTCTCCAATACATTTGCGTATTCTATCGGTCGAAAAAAAATTCAACCTCCCAGATGTCGGTACAAGTCTTGAGTGAATATGATGTCATTTTGACAAGATATGAAATGAAACGTTCCAGAGTGTGTGTGGACGCGTATTTGCGCCAGCGGCCGTCAAATGATTGAACAGCATGAGAAAGTCTAATGCGCAACTTGAACCCACCGTGCGACTCAAATCAACCACTCGACTCAAATCAACCGCGTGACTCAAATCAACCGCGTGACTCAAATCAACCGCGTGACTCAAATCAACCGCGTGACTCAAATCAACCGCGTGACCCAAACCCACTGCGCGTCCCTCACCTCGTTGTCGTCCTCCCTGTCCGGCAGGTCTGGCAGCCTCGACACCTTCCTGTCGTAGATGCAGCGATGCAGCTGCTGGTCGAAGAGGCGGAAGTTATCGTACGACCGCCGCAGCAGCCAGCTGGACCCGTGCGACTGGACCTCGACCGTGTACCAGCGGGTGTGGAGATCCTCGCAGCATCTAAGAGACTTCATGTCTTCGTGGTACAGAGACAGCTGCGGAGGATGGAGCGGTGGAGAATAAATGTCATTGGTTCTTTGAATTTCATATCCACTACTAAAACCCACCACAAATCAGTATTTTCTCTTCTATGGTATGAGTATAGATTGTAGAGTTCGAGCATTTGTTCTAAGTAAGTGATGCAAATAACTGTATTGAGTAGAAAAGCCATCATATCGATATTTTAAGTACCGGTAATTAATTAATTCCTTATAAATAATTTCATTCATTCAAGTTTAGTTTCTCTAATAGGCCTACTAGCATTTTCTGTTACAAATTCATTATAATCATTCTTGTTATAATTATTATCTATTATTGATCAGCCTCAAGCTATTATAATCATCTGTGTTTCTCGTGTGTCACAATTTTTCATTTTCCACTGGAATTTGAAAAATTACAGATTTTTGGTTCAAAATTCTGTGAAAGCGATAACCTCCGTTTATCAATTATCAACAGAATGCGAAACAATCATATTGATATTTCGGAAATTACGGCCTTGAGAGTTTGCGGCGTGAAATAGGAGCGCCTGCGGCCTCTCAAAGCCCATTTAAGATTCTTCATGTCTTTGTTTAAAGTTCATTAAAAAATCGCCTTCCAGCTTCCATGACTCCATTGGATGTTGACTTCAGTCGGCAAAACTCTTGTGGTGAATGGTCAGCTCTCCTGGTATTTTATTGAAGTCAAGAAGAGTACAAAGTTTAGAAATAATGGGCCCATCAATGTAACAGATGAATCAATTACCTTGAAAAATCGTAAAATCCATCGGAATAATCCACATTTAACGCAGTTTTTCGACGATTTGCTGCGGGCCGAGTAATACTTCCTCGTATTCATGTTAACCTTACTTTAACTTGCAGCACAAACTGCTTTATTATAGCTTGAAACACAACAAGACCATGCAACTATATTTCAATGAATATGACAATATTTATCTTCATAATCTCAGATAAAACTATAGAAACCATCATCTCTATTTCAGAAATTATAATCATTATTGGCAATATTCAATGTCCATTGTTCAATACACAGCCTTCTTTATTCAAATCATTCATTTCTTTTTCACTAGGGCTATTTTGGCGGGTTCGCGCATATTTGTTCGCGCAGGCAATAATGACGTCATGGTCTGGTATGTACTGCACCCTGGTATCTAAAGTTTCAACTTCGAACAATGTCATTCAGTCACAATTTTTCAATTTCTTGCTACTTATTGAGGTTATGTTATATCTTCATTTTGATTAGGGCCTATAGACTTACCCAGGTTCAGACTTGAACGATATTTATGTTAAGCCAAGCAATGAACATCATTCAAGAACTTGTCCCGGTGATATTCCGGTTCCATTTTATTATTGAATAAAATCTTTCATATTATTGTCATAAACAAAGTTGGTGAACTCGAAGTCACGGCCTAATATAATGCGTGCGTAATTTAAATTCTCGTACGAAAATTCCCAAAGCTGTTCGTATCTTCGCAGACATGACATGTCATACAGAGTGATATGCATGAACATCTTTGGAAAGTGACGTCATGGTCTGAAAACAACGGCACCATCGGCGATTTTATGAACTAAAATAATTGGACATCGGTTAACATGGGAAGCATACCCCGAGTGAAAGGGCAGTATCAGAGAAGAATGATCTGTATGAAGAAGGCTGTGGTTCAATATGTCTGATATTGTTGTTTTTTAAACTCCATTGATGAATCCCATAACCACACTAAATTAGCCTACGCCTACTATTCGCGTTTAAAAGTGATCCAGGGGCGCCACCGTCGATATTCAACATGGCTGACTTGGTTTGGTGCAGATAAAAAAGTTGGTGGAATAGGAAATACACATTGTGTTTTTCACCTAGCTTTACTGGTAATTCGATTTATCTATATTATGGGAGTTTGCACTCGACCATTTCAAGGCCTAGAGAGAGTTAAGCCATTCTGAAATTAAAACCATTTAACGGGGTGTGGAATCTTCTGTCATGGAATTTGTAGGCCTACCAGTGGCTCTGTCGTGATTCACATTCAATTACTTTGCTAGGCCTTTGCCTACAAACATCGTACCTTGATGGAAAATAACACGAAATCAGTGTGGTTATCAACATAAATTAGGCAAGTATAAATGCAGTTTGCTCCTGCAAAGATGTGCATCAATCTACCATCTCGAGGCCACCACCCAAACTCAAGGTCAATCCAATGGGAACCATAGTAATAATAATAATAATAATAGTCTTTATTCAGGAATGAAAAACAGGAATGAATTACATTAATGGAATGGCGAGGTTCAGACAAGAAGTCTGTTCTTCCACATAACCAAGTTAAACAGTACAAATTGAGAATAGATACATAACATAAAATAAAAGAATCTAATACAATTACATAAGTTATGCCTATAAATATTAATATTGCATAAAAGTAAATATATATTTGAAATATTGGCATACAGTCAAAAATGAGGAAACAAAAATAAAAATAAGCAGGCCATTACATCTACTAAAATGCTAGCCCAGTACCGTAGAAAGCCTACTTACATTAATGGCTATAGTATGTATTTAGTATTAAGCATTTAGAAATTAGTACTAGCAGCAAGTATAAAAGGGAAACAAAGTAGGTTCTTATAAGAAGTTAGCTCATCAAAATAAAACTGTTTCCACCAGTTTCTGTCTATAAAACAAAAACTACCTGAGTGTCAGCAACATTTTGTGAATGTATATTATAAGTGATCAGTCTTGTGATGTACACCTATTTACTATAACTATGATTAAGATAACATATTATATTGAAATATTGAAAATAACCCACAGTTGGAGTGTTCGAGGTTTATACTTGGGTTTGATGATAATTTTGTCTTTCTGATCCAAGAGTAGGAACTGTTTATATTCGTGCTTGAAAATAGATAATGACTTTATAGGTTTCAAGTTACTGGGTAAATTGTTCCAAGTTTTCGGACCAAGTATGGAAAACGAGGAGGCCGTGGTAGAATTATGATGTTTGTATACTAAATTTTCTCGAAGGCGAGTGTTATAATTATGGAGATCTTTTGTGAACGAGAGTTTATCATAAAGTTGTTATGGTGACTTGGTATTCATCAATTTGTGGAGGAATATGGCCATGTGAAGTAGACGACGATTTGCCATGTTCAACCAGTTTAGTTGTATCAGATAAGGAGAGATTTGTTCTCTGAAATTGATTTCAAAAATAAATCTTACTCAAGCATATTGCACTTTTTGAATACTATATGCTTGTTCTTTATTCAGGCCTGTGTAAGCACAGTCACAATAATCAAATAAGGAGAGAACCAATGATTCACATAAACATATCTTCACTTTAGATGGTAGGTATTGTTTGAAAGTATATAAATATTTGATGGTGGCATATCCTTTGGCACACTGTTTATTTACATGGGTTCCCCAGCATAAATCTGTTTGGAACCATAGACCGAGGTTTTTTATGCTGTCCACTTTATCAATTTTAGTATTATTCATATGAATTTTGAAATCAGTCTCGTTCTAGTTGATAGTTGATAAGGTCATTTTTTTACCAATAGGTAAAAATACAGATTTTTTATGGTTGAGATTTAAACCATGATTTCGGGAGTAATTAGCTATGGATTTGAGATCATTATTGAGGTCGACTAAGGTTGAATCTATACTCAGTAACGTAGGACATAAACTCAATAGTTGTATGTCATCTGCGTACTGGCTAATTTTGCAATGATTAATTATGTTGGGGACATCATACATGTAGAGGTTAAAAAGTAGGGGTCCAAGTATAGATCCTTGGGGAACTCCACTCCGTACAACTAATGGACTCGAAATGACTAGTTTATTTTCTATTGATAATTGTACCATTTGAGTTCTCTCGGTTAGATAACTAGCAAATAGCTTAATTGTTAGGTGACAAAAACCTATTGCCCTTAGCTTTGCAGGGAGGAGCTCATGGTTGACACAATCGAATGCTTTCGAGAAATCTAAAAGTACAAGTATTGACACTCCTTTCTTTGTAAGGGTATTTTTTATCTCATCAGTCATATCAATTAAGGAACTAGAAGTACTGTGACCAGATCTAAAACCAGACTGCTATACCTTGGGACGACAGAGAAAGCATCTGTAAAACCTGTTATTTGTTTGTGTAGGACTTTTTCAATTATTTTTGAAAATGTTACCAAGATGCTTATTGGCCTTAGGTCATTGAAATCGGTAGGATGAGCTATTTTTGACAGGGATCTAATTATTGCTGTTTTCCACATGTCTGGGAAAGTTGATGAAGTGATTGAGAAATTTATAATATCAGTAACAGCATCAATGCAAAAAGGAATTATTAATTTTATAATATCTATATTTATTAGATCTACACATGTGGCTTTAGTTTTTATGGTGTTAATAATGTCAAGAACAGATTGTTTATTAATAGTTTTCAATTGGAAACGTTCAACATGATTTCGATTACCAGTAGAACGTCGTTTATACGACTTTCAGGGAACTGAGAAAAAAATCGTATAAATGGATAAACGTATAAATGATTTATTAATGAATCTGGGTTCAAATATTTACCCACTGCATAATCAATGTTTTTTTTTTGGTCTGTATTTTCGTGTGTATGATGTTTTTGGTCTGGTCTGTAAGTAAAGACGCGTCACAGCTCTCCCCTCCGCCCCCTCACCAACCCTCAAGCCACTACAGCATGCCATTATGTCCTTGACAGCTTTCAGATGACATGTGCTTTGTGAGAGAAAGACGCAGACATTTACCAATGCTCATAGCAACCAATTAACACTGTCCAGACGACTCCTAGTGTGGCATTTACTTCAAATGTTTGACATGACATTGACAGAATTACATTTTTTTGTTTTTCTGTCCCTGTTAGGAAGGGAATATTATTGAAATGACATTTGACTTCAAACAATGAAAAGCGATCATCATTGCCTTTTTAGAATACTTCGATTTTGAAATCACTTTTCGTTGACATGAAAGAAATGGGCTCCTGCACACGCCTTGCACACCCCCTCCCCCCCCCCCCCCTCCCACACATCAGCTGTCACTGGCTGGGCAAATGTGCCAGTGTGATTGCAACATTCTTGGCAGTGTGCTTCCAAACCTTGAGGTTGGAGGTCCTGTTGCTCTAAAGAGTAATGATTGGTTTAGAAAAATGATGCGTCTCTTCATGAATATAAGTGATTTAGGACTAGACAATATCTATAAATATTTTTGGGGGTGAGAAAAACCTGGGTAGGAGTGAAGAAGTCATGATAAGGTGGTATTTTTACTAGAAAAAACAGGTGTGCTTACGCATGTGTTGTTTAAGTTTTGAGGTTTTTACGACTTTATGATGAACACCTGACTGGAATTATTGAAAATGTTGGAAGGAGACAAGAAATTCAGTTGTATATACGAAAAGTCGTGAATAAATGAGTTGTATAATAGAAGAAATTTAACATGTAGTCTTATGGAGAATGGTTGGGACCACCTGGAAAAGTCGTATAAATGTAAAAATCGTATAAATGAGAATCGTATAACTGACGTTCTACTTATTGAGTAGATTTATTTCACCTTGAACATGAGGTAATAGCTCAGCGCTCATACCTATACTATTGAGATATGTATTCATTGCAACTGGGTCATTTAGTGAGTGAGGAAGGGAACTTGCATTGTTTGTGGCTATAACGTTGTTTGATTTTAGAAATCTCCACATTTCTGAACCATGCATTCCATTCAAGATGTTAAAATGACTACGTTTAGCTTTTTAGTTAAACGCGTTTGCCTAGTAATAGATGTTCTGTAACTTTTGTTGTGGTATTTATGTTGGATGGAAGAACGATTTTGTTGAATCCCGCACTTCCAGTATTTTTAATGACACTGAATAAAGACATTATTATTATTATCATTCAGGAAGAAAAAAATCCATTATTATTATTTTCGTTTCTTTTCTTTTCACTTTCCTCAATTTCATGCATGTAGTGTACCCACATGTATACGTGAATTGATATGCATACTTGAAACTACCTTCATTTTTGTTCTTGATCTGTAAAATACCACATGATTACTTTTGCTGGAACTTGGCATACAATTGTAGTATTTGTAATTGTATTTTATTATCGCCTCGTGGATCAGTACATTGTACACAGTATGCGTATTGTCAATAATAATAATAGTAGGCCTAATAATAAGAATAATATAATGATAGGTTAATAGTTGTAATATTAGAACATATATTAATAGTTAAAAACAATGACTGAGTAAAATAAACTCCCGCTAAGATTCGGATGGCTTGTTTTTGAAGGATGAAGATGCATTTGTAAGAGGCCGAGTTGTCCGAGAAGAGAAGGCCGTATGACAGGTATAGTAGTAGTAGTAGTTTATTAGCAGAATATGCTAGTTACATACATGTTGATACAATTTTACAAAATCAAGGCAGTCATTTCAGTTTCTTTCAACTTGGGAACAGTGCAACACGATACAAAAACAATACATACCTTTAATAACGATACAATACCCAACAATATCATCTCAATAATCCTCACTATTCTACTATTTACAGTTATTCACTAATTCCAATATTATTCTACTAATCTACAAGCTCACAAAAACCACTATTTCTTATGGTATGAGACTAACAGATCATCTTTCATTCATTTACAACACTTTATTCTGAAAGTAGATGCACTTCTCGAATTTCTCATTCCACTAGAGATTCTGTTGAAAATCCCCAATCATTTATGAAATAATTGTATAGTTTTCTTCCGTGCGTGATCTTTTCGTTTCTAAAAATACATTCTCACTATTTCTTGATTTATAGGTATTATTCGACTGTGTATTATACACACTTACGTTACAGAGGTAGCTAGGAAGAAGACCTTTAGTGATTCTATGAATCAAAGTTAGAGTATCCAGTGCTACTACTCTCTGTTTAACATGCAGCCATGATAGTGCTCTACACATCTTGTTGTTTGGTGTATCATTCCTCTTCCTTACAATAACCGTCAGGGCTTCAATTCACAACTTTTGTAAAGTTCAAATATTGTTTTCATCAAGTGAGCAAAGAATCGAGCTACAATAATCTATGTGTGGCACAATTATAGCCTGTATAACATTCATAGCAGGAACAAAATTAATGGTCTAATTGTCCTGATAAAATATTGTCCTTGAAATGTGGAACAAGACATTCAACAATATCACTTTTATTCAGCGTTCAGAGGCTTGTCAATCATATTCTATACGTACAAATTATCTATATGAGCATGGAACAGTAGCAATCGACCTACAAGAGAGTGAAGCCAATCTGTCGGCCATCTTACGTGTTCACATGACATCAATATTCGTCACAGGGTCACTTATTGAGGGTATTTACGTGTCAATGATCCCAACACAAGTCATATTGAATATTAGGAAGCACATTTCGAGATGAGCATTGAATCAACTTGACAGCTGCCAGTCAGGTCAGCCTGCTACGTCAGGTATTCCAACATGGCCGACAAGACCGTGCTGCTCTCACGTCTCCCAGCTGGCTTCACTCCTCTCTTACTGTGTACGCTATCCATCAGTATAGAGATCAGCGCTGGAGGAAGTGGAACATACGGTAATATCATCATTGAAAATGAATTGGAAAAAACATTTCTAACAAAATTACAACAATATTAATAGAGTGATGCAATTCCAACGCAAATAAATCTTTTCACAGAGCTCACTGACACCGAATGTAAACATTCAATGAAAGTGAGCGATGCATCTTTTAGCCATTTCAACATCATTTTCCGCGTGTTCCTACACATGTACACACTCGTATGACCGGGAACGTTATCAAATCACGTACGAGTTTCAATATATTATCATTTTGAGGTTATGTTACATGTTCGTTGAGTTGTTATAGTTATGCTCATCATTAACGTTGGTTTGGACAGCCATAAAACGAGCCTCGATATCAACCAAGTCTCTTGTTATCACTGTCTTCACGCACAAGGACGATTATATCACAGAGATCCAACACCAGGCCGGACTGTGGGCTGGGCTGGAGCCAGTATATTACAGAGAGAGAGGACATTTAGTGCAAATGGTTGGATTTTCCATTCAATTTTATTTCGAATTGGGAGATAGGTGAGTAAGAGTTTGGACTCAATTGGCAGAAACATGGCCGCCACAACCCCATGACTGCTTCCTCTCGTGGATAGGCTCTCCAGACAGGAGAACAACAGCCACAGCCTGGAGTTCATAGCTTCCATGACGCTGTGATGGCAAACAATATTCATGTATTGTATACATCTCATTTCCAATTGTGATGATCATAGCGATATTATATGTGTTGATCAGTTCTCACGAATCTATGTACAAGATTTGTATGCGGCTATTCAGAGTAGCAGTGTGAATATAACTGTGTTGGATTCTACTGTAATGGCATTGGTTCCAAGCTGCAGTTTCACCCTTGGAAATTGAGACATTTTCTCGATAGATGTCGCCCAGGGCAACGGATACCACCGTAAGACCTGCTGATGTTGTGATGATCTTACCATTACCTGGTTTTCACAATGCTGAGTTGTTATCAGTTGTCATGTGTCCTCATGTGTCTCTTGAGGTTACTACTACTCCTGCCTCTGTAGCTACACTTGCTACAAGCATACATTTTCTCACCGGTATGTTTTAACTTGTGTCTCTTAAGATCACTTGTCCGTATGGACCTGAAGCTACAAAAGCCGCAAGCAAAATATTTTTCACTGGTATGTGTTAGTATGTGTGTCTTGAGGTCACTGGCATGAATGGATCTGTAACTACACTGGTCACAAGCAAACGGTTTCTCACCGGTATGTGTTAACATGTGTGTCTTAAGATCACTTCTCTGAATGGACCTAAAGCTACACTGGTCACAAGCAAACGGTTTCTCACTGGTATGTGTCAAAATGTGTCTCTTGAGGTGACTTCTCCGAATAGATTTGAAGCTACACTGGCAGCAAGTAAACGGTTTCTCACCGGTATGTGTTAACATGTGTCTCTTAAGATCACTTCTCTGAATGGACCTAAAGCTACACTGGTCACAAGCAAACGGTTTCTCACCAGTATGTGTTAACATGTGTTTCTTGAGATCACTTCTCTGACTGGACCTAAAGCTACACTGGCCACAAGCAAACGGTTTCTCACCGGTATGTGTTAACATGTGTGTCTTAAGATCACTTCTCTGAATGGACCTAAAGCTACACTGGCCACAAGCAAACGGTTTCTCACCAGTATGTGTCAAAATGTGTCTCTTGAGGTGACTTCTCTGACTGGACCTAAAGCTACACTGGCCACAAGCAAACGGTTTCTCACCAGTATGTGTTAACATGTGTGTCTTAAGATCACTTCTCTGAATGGACCTAAAGCTACACTGGTCACAAGCAAACGGTTTCTCACTGGTATGTGTTAACATGTGTTTCTTGTGATCACTTCTCTGACTGGACCTAAAGCTACACTGGCCACAAGCAAACGGTTTCTCACTGGTATGTGTTAACATGTGTTTCTTGAGGTGACTTCTCTGAATGGACCTAAAGCTACACTGGCCACAAGCAAACGGTTTCACACCGGTATGTGTTAACATGTGTCTCTTGAGATTACCTCTCCGAATAGATTCGAAGCTACAAAGACCGCAAACAAAACGTTTCTCACCAGTATGTGTTAGCATATGTGTCTTGAGGTTACTTCTCCAAATAGATTCAAAGCTACAAAGACAGCAAACAAAACGTTTCTCACCAGTATGTGTTAGCATGTGTTTCTTGAGATCACTTCTCTGACTGGACCTGAAGCTACACTGGCCACAAGCAAACGGTTTCTCACCAGTATGTGTTAACATGTGTGTCTTAAGATCACTTCTCTGAATGGACCTAAAGCTACACTGGTCACAAGCAAACGGTTTCTCACCGGTATGTGTTAACATGTGTGTCTTGAGGTTACTGGCATGAATGGATCTGTAACTACACTGGTCACAAGCGAACGGTTTCTCACCAGTATGTGTTAGCATATGTGTATTTAGTTGAGTTCTCCGAATAAATTTAAAGCTACACTGGCCACAAGCAAATGGTGTCTCACCGGTATGTGTTAACATGTGTCTCTTGAGTGCACTTCTCTGAATGGATCTGTAACTACATTGGCTACAAGCAAAAGGTTTCTCACTGGTATGTGTCAACATGTGTCTCTTAAGATCACTCCTCTGAATTGATCTGAAGTTACACTGGTCACAAGCGAAAGGTTTCTCACAAGTATGTGTTGACATGTGTCTCTTAAGATCGGTTCTCTGAATGGATCTAAAGCTACACTGGTCACAAGCGAACGGTTTCTCACCAGTATGTGTTAACATGTGTCTCTTAAGAACACCTCTCTGAAAGGATCTAAAGCTACACTGGTCACAAGCAAATGGTTTCTCACCAGTATGTGTTAACATGTGTCTCTTAAGAACACCCCTCTGAATGGATCTGAAGCTACACTGGTCGCAAGCAAATGGTTTCTCACTGGTATGTGTCAACATGTGTCTCTTTAGATCACTCCTCTGAATTGATCTGAAGTTACACTGGTCACAAGCGAAAGGTTTCTCACAAGTATGTGTTGACTTGTGTCTCTTAAGATCGGTTCTCTGAATGGATCTAAAGCTACACTGGTCACAAGCGAACGGTTTCTCACCAGTATGTGTTAACATGTGTCTCTTAAGAACACCCCTCCGAATGGATCTGAAGCTACACTGGTCGCAAGCGAATGGTTTCTCATCTGAATGTATACGCTGGTGATTCATTATGTCACTTGTCACGTCACAAGCTCTCTCCTTCACCACACTCGTAGCATCCAAGCACATTCCAGTACCTGTGCTGCCATCTTCATATGAGACTGGAGAAACAGAGAACAATGATTAGGTGAACAGGTGAGAGCAGGATTGTGAGGGTAGCCGAAGTATTAGCATGGAGGAACATTATTATATATCAACATAGTTCAGGCGGAACGGCGTTACGAGCATCATTCTCTCGTTCTTCCACATCCATGACTTCTTTCAATGAGTTGAATTTGAATTTTGATTGAATAAAGACTATGACTATGTCATGATATATATTTGTCAAAAACACACAATGATGATCGAATGTTGATTAATTGATATGAAATTACATGCAATGATCAGTATAATTGAATTTCAGTTGAATAATATTCAAATAATAACAATTCCCACATTGATGATGGGTAGCAGGAATTGGATGGCCACGAATGTGTTAGAGACACCTTGATATTATCTGAGATACGAACGATATTGAAACGACGTGAATGACCGTCCTAAACATGGTACTTCATTCTGTCTGTGTCATGTCCATCTGTTGGAATGTCATTCTACTGCAAATATGGCATAAGTGACATAATCGAGAGATAAGCAAGCAAGAGAGCACGAGCCACATCCGGGTTCTAAACACAGTGGGATTTGGTACTTGTTCAGAACGGAGTCGCGGTGAGTAACAACACATTACCAAACTACTTCTAGCAAACCACACCATGGCTCATGGAATAAGCCAGAACTACGAACATTATTTTATGGAAACGGCGTTTAATTTGTGTAGAAAAAGGTGTGCGAGTCCTCCTTCACAATGGTCCATCTTATTTTGGCGCACCTCCGCCGTACGGTACTCAAGACGCCTGTTCACAAGGATGGGGTGAATTGAGTGGGGGTTAGATTTGTAGCATTTCACATATTCCAGAGATTTTTTTTAAGAAAGTCACTCTTGTGTGTGCGTCATGTACCATGAGTGACTTTTATGGATTTTGGACTCTTGGTTTGGCCAGATCTCAAGGACCGCTATGAGACAGCACTTTGAATGTCATTCTGTACTGTGTGAATTATGTCCTGGATCATTGGATCAAGGAATTCTGAGAATATTTTGATTCTACTCAGTTGAAGATGGATCTTACATTAAACCAGGACTAGAAATGGGTGAGTAGAACCAGCTTACTCTCTAAGAAAAGTGGAAAAGCTGAGCTCACGTAGGCTCAATCACAACAAACCATTGATAGAATGGGAGAGAAGAATGATTACTCACAGTCTCCAAGCGGTTCATTTTCAAACACTACGAACGCAATCTCTTCTAATTCCTCTGACTTGGAAGTACATTCATCCTTGATGTACAGTCCTGCCTGCTTTGGTACAAGTTGCTCTTCCTGTACTATTCCTTGCTCAATGCTTGAAGCTGCCGGCTCTAATTCACATTCATCTTCCATGTCCAGTTCTTCCTGCTTTCGTACGAGTTGCTCTTCCTGCTTAATTCCTCGCTCAAGGCTTGAAGCTGCTGGCTCTAGGAACTGTTCTGTTATTTCACACTTGCTGGGATCACACTCAGTCATATTAGCAGCCACTGCAAACAAGAACAAGATGAGACTATGATACAGTGGAGCAGCCGGCTTTAAGAACTGTTCTGTTACTTCACACTTGCTGGGATCACACTCAGTCATGTTAGCAGCCACTGCAAACAAGAACAAGGTGAGACTATGATACAGTCAAGCAGTCAGCTCTGGGAACTGTTCTGTTACTTCACACTTGCTGGGATCACACTCAGTCATGTTAGCAGCCACTGCAAACAAGAACAAGGTGAGACTATGATACAGTGAAGCAGCCAGCTCTAGGAACTGTTCTGTTACTTCACACTTGCTGGGATCACACTCCACTGCACTTGCAGCATCACTTTTTGGCCGGCTCCAAAAACTGTTCCGTTTGATATGAATGAATATTAGGGTTCTAAGGCGCATCGACAGCGAGGTCATTTAGCGCCTGTCAAAATAATTTGCGAACAAAAAGGTGAGTAGTGTTATATGAAGCTGCGAGTTAAATTTTGATGGGAACACTTCAAGAAATGAAACTAAGATTAATTTCATCTTTCACGTACCGTATTATAAAGTTGTGTCGTATGTACATTTATGTAGAGATTGCTGTTGGCGCAGTTTCTTTACCTTTTCAGTTCATGCCTTGTATTTGGACGACTTTGATGGTGTTTTTCAATTTCATGTACATAATTAGACGAGTTCAAGCGAGGATTCAATTTGACATACTGAAAAAAATAATTGGTGTATTTTTTTTTTTTTTTTTCCTGTTTTTTTGTTGGTTCTCCACATGTCAAACGGCTACAGCTATCAACTTCAAACTTTTTTGCATCATGGTTTCTCATCTAACTTAGATCTGTATAGTTTTGTGGCAATATCGAATGTTAACTTTGTTTTTTATGAATTTTAGAAATTTCAAAAATACCCGTTAGAATAACACGGCGGAAAAAAAAGGAAATATTTTTATTTTCCCAAAAAAATGAAATTTTGTGTGAAGTTGGGTTACTTTCTGATACACATTTATGAATTTTTTCAGCTCGATCAGGTGGGCCATTTTGAAGAAAAACCATAAAATGGGCTAAATTGGTACCACTCAAAGCAGTTTTTACCCATTTCTGAATTAAATGTCACCCAATTAGCGAATGTAGGCAAAAGTTTGGCCATAAAAGTCGACATACTATTACTATCCGCTGGTCTAACAACGCATATATGGCGTTTTCCTAGTATCCAATAATGCCACAAAACTATACAGATCCAAGTTAGATAAGGAACCATGATGAGGAAAAGTTTGAAATTGATAGCTGTAGCCGTTTGACCTGTGAAGAACTGACAAAAAACATAAACATGAAAAAAAAAAAAAAAACGAACCATAATTTTTTTCAGTATGTCAAATTGAATCCTCGCTAAAGCTCGTCTAATGAAGGCAAGGGATAAAAGCTCAAGATAGTTTGAACGGGCCAACACATGCAAGGGCGACCTTCCTTACCTCTACAAAAATTTAAAATATTCAATCAGGAATGATGAATTTTAGTTCAGGCTTATACACGGGACGAATACAACTAAATCTAGGGTTTAACATTACTACCTCACTAGGAAAACGCTATATACGCATTGTTAGACGAGCGTAAAGTAATAGTATGTCGACTTCTTTGCCAAACTTTTGCCTAAATTCACCAATTGGGTAACATTTTAGTTCTGAATGGGTAAAAACGGCTTCGAGTCGTACCAATTTAGCACATTTCATGTTTTTTCTTCAAAATGGCTGACCCGATCAAGCTGAGAATTTCCAGAAAAGTATATCAAGATGTTATTCAACTTCACACAAAATTTCAATCTTTTTGAAAATTAAATTTTTAAAATTTTTTTTCTGCCGTGTTATTCTAATGGGTATTTTTGAAATTTCTAAAATTCATAGAAATAAAAGTTACTACCCGATAATACCAAAAAACTATACAGATCTAAGCTAGATGAGGAAGCATGATGGAAAAAAGTTTGAAATTGATAGCTGTAGCCGTTTGACCTGTGGAGAACCGACAGAAAAACATGAAAAAAAACAACATGAAAACGAACACCAATAATTTGACATATTGAAAAAATTAGTGTTCGTTTTTATGTTGTTTTTTTTCATGTTTTTTGTCGGTTCTTCACAGGTCAAACAGCTACAGCTATCAATTTCAAACTTTTTTTCATCATGGTTCCTTATCTAACTTGGATCTGCATAGTTTTGTGGCATTATCGGATATCAACTTTTTTTTATGAATTTTAGAAATTTCAAAAATACCCATTAGAATAACACGGCAGAAAAAAAATTGAAACATTTTTACTTTCAAAAAAATTGAAATTTTGTGTGAAGTTGAATAACATCTTGATATACTTTTCTGGCAATTCTCAGCTTGATCGGGTCAGCCATTTTGAAGAAAAAACATGAAATGTGCTAAATTGGTACGACTCGAAGCCGTTTTTACCCATTCAGAACTAAAATGTTACCCAACTGGCAAATTTAGGCAAAAGTTTGGCAATAAAGTCGACATACTATTACTTTTCGCTCGTCTAACAACGCGTAAATAGCGTTTTCCTAGTTGTAGAACTCAGTGCAGGAAAATTTGTAGTTGGTAGTTGATCCTCATATCTTCCTTTTTTACCCTATGATATTTTGACAAACTGATAACTTGAGACATGAATTCGTTGTTGTAAGAGTGAGAGAGCACTTTGGCTTGCTTTCTTTGCCCTTCTAAATGCATACACGAAAGGTGACTTGAACCACTCGCGCGCTATTAGTGTGGCATAGGGAGGACGGTCGCTCATAACCTTCTTATGACTGCTAACAGCGGGAGGTTTGCCCCGGCCCGGCAGATAGGCCTACTATAGGATGGAGTACTGTACTACACAGAGCTGAACATAATATGCAAGTATTGCAATTTACCGTATTATGGTGTGAAATGATCAACAAGAGATAATGGATTGAATCACGAGAAGATATAAATATGAATTGAATAGTAAAGGATAGAAAATGGCATTATGTCCACTGAAATGTGATGGACGCGCGGACCACCATATTAGTGGTCTGCGGACCACCGGTTAAGAAACACTTTTCTAGGCTAATGCAGGGATGGTTCCCACAATATAAGCCACGACCGCTTCTTGCCCAATATCCTTCGCAATTACCCATGGAACCTTCATCTCATCGTCCCATCATCTCATTATTCATTCATCCGACGCCAATAGATCTTAGTCATCATCACAGTGCATCATAGAAACCCAATATAAGAAGAAGCGGTATAAGACTATTATTGTTTAGATGACAATAGTGTGGCGGTAGTAGTTTTCTGTGTTACCGGCCACTCACGGCATTCTAGATGGCTTTGTGAACAATGATGATGTTTTATGTCTTAGTGACGAGAGTATTGTTGCGCTCAGCAACGTGTTGTTGATTTATTTAGTTGGTAACACTGAAGTTGTCAATAAAGCAAGCAGCTTTTTAACCTCCACAAATATATATTATTATATCATCAGCTTATCAACATCTATATTGGTGACGCCGACGTGATTTGTACGTAAATCGAAACGGAGTGTTTTATCATGGATGGAGATGGGTTTTCAAGTACAAGGGAAATCAATCGTGTCAGTGTTCGCGTGCCGCCATTTTGGGCAGAAAAACCCGCACTATGGTTTGCTCAACTAGAAGGGCAGTTCAACGTGAGCGGGATTACGCAAGATGCTACGAAGTTTTGGTATGTCATTTCATAGCTTAAAAATAAGTATGCACTTGAGGTAGAAGATGTGATCACCAACCCTCCCGAAACAGACAAATACGTCAAGATGAAAGCTGCGCTGATCCACCGATTATCGACATCACAACAGACGAGGATCAAGCAACTGCTCGAGCATGAGGAAATTGGTGACCGCTCTCCTCCGCAATTTCTCCGCCATCTGCGTACGCTCACCGGAGCCATGATGCCGGACGGATTCCTTCAGGCCCTACGGTTGGGTCGCCTCCCAGGCCACATGCAAGCAATTTTAGCTACACAAGATACTGATCTTGATGCTACAGCACAAATAGCAGATAAAATCAATGGAGTGACGCCACGCCCTCAGGTCGCTGCAGTGTCAACGGACAATATAGCCTTGCTTGGCGAGAGAATCAATGAATTGACACATCAAGTTGCAGCGCTGTCCACAAGTCGCCGACAGCAGACACATTCGGCACGATCATACTCGCAGGTCAGTACCCCAGGAGGTCCAACCTGATGATATATGTTGGTACCACTGACGCTATGCAGAGGGTGCAAAATAGTGTAGGCAACCATGTAGTTACCGACAGCAGGGAAACGATCAGGGCAGGCGTTGATGGCGGCCAACGACCACTGCCCCGAGCTAAGCCGTTTATTCGTAACAGACGCCACAACAAAGATGCAATATCTGGTGGACACAGGGTCCGACCTCTGTGTGTATCCACGAAGGCTATTAAAAGGGCCTCGTACCAAGTCCACATACGAACTTTTCGCTGCGAATGGAACGACCATCGTTACTTATGGGTTCATTGTGCTATCCCTGAATTTAACACTGACACGATTGATTTCACTTGTATTTGAAAACTCATCTCCATCCATGATAAAACACTCCGTTTCGATTTACAAACAAATCACGTCGGCGTCACCAATATAGATGTTGATAAGCTGATGATATAATATATATTTGTGGAGGTTAAAAAGCTGCTTGCTTTATTGACAACTTCAGTGAACTAACTAAATCAACAACACGTTGCTAAGCACAACAATACCCTCGTCACCAAGACATAAAACATCATCATTGTTCTATAATAGTATTCAATATACGCTACCTGATTCACACTCATCCAGTGGTTCCTCCTTCACTACGGCGTCCTTATAGTCTTCCTCCTCTTTCACCAAGGCCAGGGGATCCAGGTCCATCCTGCTGCTATCCCACAGGATCAAGCTAACGGGATGCTAGTCGACTTCCCGTGTCGGGCCTCTCAAGTTACTGCTGAAACACACAAGCAGGTGATGATCTCCATGTCCATACGTTCAATACTGTATCCAATCTATACTCCTTGAGATTCTCTGCAAGGTAAAATCGGGAATGAACAGAAAGTCACAAACAGTTTATTTCTCCATTTTGTAAGAGCATATCAACAAGTAAAATGACTCCCACCCCACCATCAGATGAAACAGACTGAAGGAACATCAACTAGAGTGGAAAGTACTAAAGCTAGCTCGCATCCGCTCTAGTGCATCCACAAAGTGCATGGCTTGCGGAGCCATCAGTATAGAGCATAGTTAAAACCCAATATAAAAATAGGAGAAATAAAATAAATTCATCGTAAAAAAAGGGAAATTTCAACAAATGGACATATTTTCAGAGTCGTCCCCCCTTAAGCCAACAATAACCATCATCGTCTTACATCCGAACCATGTAGGTTAGAACGTATTTGTGTCAATATCATACGAATAATAACAACATGAAGACGCACAGTGCCATTCACAATTATCGAACCAACCAAACCTAACCTAACATCTCATATTTCATGATATCCATCACTTTCGTAACCATGGTTACATGTTGAAGTTTCACAATATTATAAACCATGAACGTGAGACTATGGTTAGGAAAGTGATAGATATTATAAAAAGTGGAATATAATCCTTGACATGCGGAGAAATGGTAGCTTGAAAGAAGTCAAGGTAATCTTATCGTTCAACGTACCATCGCTAATTTTTTTCCGATATTCTTGTTTGAGGTGTTTTCTGATAGATCTTGTTTGTATGTATGATGTAGTGTTTGGACTTTTTGTGTTTTGTTTGTTTTAATATGGTTTTTACTCACTTGAAGTTGATGCATTGTGATCTGACTAAGACGACAAAGGTGGACAGTAGGTTAGGTTAGGGTCAGGTTAGTGTATAAACCTCGCGTATACCGCCGGCAGGCGGAACGGAGCTTATATACTTTAAAACAAATGAAGAAGAAATTGAAAAAAATTGAAAAAAAATGGCGTGGCACGTTAATCAGTAAATTTACCGATATCAAGTCTTGCGTGCAGCTATAAAAACTTGAACAATAGGCCCGGCTTAAACTACAATATGCCATGTTTATATACCACAAGCGTACTGTTCCAATATACAGCTGCGTTGAAGGTTGGAATGGATCCAAAAACATGAATGACGATTATCATTCCGTAACTGTCTTGTGGGTTTAAATGGATATTTCATTATTTTCATCATTATTATTATGATATTCTACGAGTGATCATTAGGCCTGGGTTCCTTGCAACTAGCACATAACCTCAAACTTACGATCACGTATCTTCACGTCTCAGTGGTCTAGGACTGTTACACATCGTCGAACTATTAACTGTGTCCACAATGTGAAAGTAACAAAGTATAGTTACCAGTTCATATAGTGACTGACAACCACCCATTGCCTTCAGATTGGATATTATTTCAGCAAATGAGTACTTACTGACCAGTACAAGATAAGTCAACCAACGATTAAAGAATGCGCTAAATGACCTCGCTGTCGATGCGCCTTAAAACCCTAATATTCATTCATTCAAGAATAGTCCTATTACGTAAATATTGTATTTTAGGTTATGTGCGGTGGTGAATATCATTGCGAATGAGAATAGGCCCATGTGTCATTGACCAACGCGGTATAACCGCCAAGTCGTCAGGACAGCTGAGACACATTACTTCCTCTATGCTGAGACTATTTTAACTACGGCATAATCACAGTGAATAGCCTACCAGACCTGCTAGGCCTGGCAACTTCTCCATCGGGACTATAGTGATCTATTCACAACGAAGGTAACATATGAAGTTGACGCACCGCAAAATAGGCCTATAGTTATTCACATAAGAAGTTGAGAGATTCTCTCTGTCTAGATTCTAGAAGGTACTGGAGCTTTTGTCAAATGCACCTTGTTTCATCTTATTGTTTCACGTTCAATCTCCTCCTGACGTTTAAAAAGAGAATCATTAGTAATTCATCATGCATTCACTTTCAAAGCATGTGGTTAACCCCAAACACAATCCAAATAGGCCTAGGGTGAATAACAAGAAGCACAAGCAATTGAAACCATTTCACGCTGAATTGATTTGACCAATTCCAAAGGAAGTTATAAGTTCAAGTAGCCTAGGCCAATGCCTAGGCCCTAATCCATAGTCAAGATAGAGTAGGCCATTGAATTGGTAGTGGTCCTTACAAAATCAATTACTAGGGGTGATGAAGAGCAACGAGTGCCAGTGCATCGTGCAACTGTAAATTGTGACATAGACTGTGATCGTGTCCCTAGGCCATTGAGTTTATAGTGGTAAGACTATAAACTCAATGGCCTAGGTCTATGAGACTTGGCCCTGTGGCATCAGAGTTTCACCAAAGTTCCAGTTATGGGCCTATGCCCTAGGATATTATTTACTGAAGTAGCCCATCAAATTCTGAACACCAGTAATGAAGGTTGCCTAACTGTCGGAAAATGATTTCTAGAACTGAAAATAGAGGTTCAGGTATATTCTAGGTTAAGGTTGACGTAGTAATTTATTGTATTGAAGTATGGTGTCACCTTTCATATCTTGTATGAACTGTAGGCACACTGATCGTTCAACAAATTTATTCAGTGCTTCACTGTTTCAATTCTGCTTAAACCACAGCCTTCTTTATTCAGATCATTCTTCTCTGATACTGCCCTTTCACTCGGGGTATGCTTCCCGTGTTAACCGATGTCCAATTATTTTAGTTCACAAAATCGCCGATGGTGCCGTTGTTTCCAGACCATGACGTCACTTTCCAAAGATGTTCAAGTAAATCAGTTTGTTTGAAGTGTCATATCTGCGAAAATACGAATAACTTTGGGAATTTCCGTAAGATAATTTAAATTACGCACGCATTCTATTAGGCCGTGACTTCGCGAGTTCACCAACTTGTAACTTTGTTCATGATGATAAATGATATGAAAGATTTTATTCAATAATATAACGAATCCGGAATATCACCGGGACAAGTTCTTGAATGATGTTCATTGCTTGGGTCAACATAAATATCGTTCACGTCTAAATCTGGGTAAGCCTATAGGCCCTCGCCAAAATGTAGATATGACATAACCTCAATAACGTCGCGAGAAATTGACAGAATATTGTGGCAAGAATGACAGTTGAAAAGAATGGGTACTATTAATGTGTCCCCCGATATACTGTACTTTGCTTTTCTGTCCCTTGAAAATACGGAAACTGTACTTCAATAAAGTGTGTCTTAAATGGATTTTTATCGAAGTTGAGAAACTGTACTTTGATAATATCCGATGTTTTTCTGTACTTTGTTATTGTGACACTCAAAATTCTAGAAAGTGTACTTCAATATACTGTGCTTCAAAACAGATGCGGAAAGTGTACTTTGATTTTGTGTACCCTTTAGAAATGAAGAACGAACCCTCATATGCGGAAAGTGTCCCTCGATATTGTGATACTTGATAAACTGTCTCTCAATATAGTGACCCTTGTTTTTCTGTCCCTCGTTTTGTGCAGCGCATGCGCACTACCTGAGTTGAAATATTTGAACCCCTGCTTCTAAGTGCTTTTCAATACATCGCTGCTCAATAAGTTGCATAGGCCATCAGGGGTATCTAATGCCATGTAGGGAGTAATTGTCAATTGTTAATTGTCATTTTATTGAACAGTACTGTTAGGTTATGTGAATTAAATGACGTCTGAAAAACTATGAATAATTTTATTTCAGAATATATGTCATCGAATATTTCTCTTTTCTACGCACCCCATCGGAATCATTTTTTTTTATCTGAATAATTATTGAATAGGTCTATGTATGCTTGATTTCTCGTGGTGTTCAGTAAAATTTGAATCATATTACATATTTCTACTTATTTCACATTTATTCTTGAGGCTTATAAAAAATGGATGAATTTGCAATATATAATATACATATATGTGATAATTAAACTTCTTGGATACGATCCAATTTAACCATAATATCCCAATAAACATATATATATATATACATATATATATATATATATATATATATATATATATATATATATATATATATATAAATATATATATATATATATATATATATATATATATATATATATATATATATATATATATATATATATAAATATATATATATGTTTATATATATATATATATATATATATATATATGTATATATATACATATATATATATATATATATATATATATATATATATATATATATATATATATATATATATATATATATATCATTAATCATTAATCATTAGTATATTTTATTATTAATCATAAGTATTCATTAATCATTACGCATAAGGCAGGGTTTTCCCAGATTTGCATCTGTAAATAGCATATGGGCGTTATATTGCATCCACTATATGTATAGGCCTATACAATGAAGCAGTGGCACATTTTTGTATTTAATTTTTTTACTAGCCGAATTTTTCGACTTTCTCAATTTTTTCTCCATTCACAGATTGAAAACATCACTGTCATTAAAAGTTATCAAGATATGAATAACAAGTTGTGATTATTCTTTTTATAAAGTTGGTGTAATGAAAGTATATAGTGGCGTTATTACATCCATCTATACATAACATCTAGACTGTAAATTGATTTGAAGTATGGTAACTTATTGTATAGATTAGTTTTACTATATTTAATATCCTGTTCAAATCTTACTGTAATATGTTTTTCAGTTGGTAAAATATTTTTGAATCTTGTATTATGGTTTTATGTGTTACTTTTGAATTTCGCTGTCATAAATCAATATTGCGCGTAGCGTAGCCTTCATTGGTATATAGGCCTACATACTCCACATGTATATATATATATATATATATATATTTACCAAGACGCGTAGCCGAGTGGTAACACACTGAACCGTCATTCGGGAGACCGGGGTTGGATTCCCCTCTTGGTCGACCATCCTGACAGGGGTTTATCGTGGTTTCCCTCTGTCGTTCAGGTTGATACTGGAATGGTTCCTTAATAACAGGCCACGACCGACTACTTCTCACCATCCAAAACACCTAATAAAATAACCTTTCATCTCATTCATCATCCACCGACGCCAATAGATCGTAGCCATCAGTATAGTGCGTCGTTCAAACCCAATATAAGATTATATATGTATATATATATATATATATATATATATATATATATATATATATATATATATATATATATATATATGTATATATATATATATATATATATATATATATATATATATATATATATATATATATATATAAGATTATATTTGTATATATATATATATATATATATATATATATATATATATATATATATATATATATATATATATAAGATTATATATGTATATATATATATATATATATATATATATATATATATATATATATATATATATATATATATATACATATATATATATATATATATATATATATATATATTAGTGATGCCTTCGGTTAATGAATTAGGAACCAGGAATTACAGGGTATCACGCGGGTAATTGGTAATTTCGATAAAAGTGTCATTACAAGGTTTTTTGTACTTTTTTTATTGCATTTTTACAAACATTTCATTTACCCTCATTTCATCAAGATCCAAGCTGGTGTCTTGTGACTTCTAGGAAAAATAAATCTTTTTATGACTGTCAATCAACCAGCCCCTGAATGTAAGCCATTCGACAAGTTCCCAGATTTACAGACAAAAGACCAGCATCCATCAGAACCAGTAGTGAGATATCTGCAAAATGCACCTGTGAACAAGTGTTGAACAGAACACATATTTGTCTTGGGACATTTGACAATAGACAAAATACTCAAAGGATTGCCTATTCTTGGTATGAGTGACTTGAAATAGAGGGTTCGACCGGTTGTCCTCCGTATTCATTAGTCGTAACGGTCTGATGTGTCCATTCCTCAACAATCGCCTGAGGAAGTTCATTTTCAAAGCGGTATCTTATAGGTTTCATACGCGCATCATGACTCTGGAAGAGGGAAACGAGTAAAATGTCGATAGTTATTCGAGGTTGAGTTCACAGCAACGGCTTTCGTTTGGCCACACTCTTTTGGTTACAGATAACCACAAAGAAGTGCAATAGGCCTATACGTAACCCATCTCCCAATCGCATGAAAGGTGGCTCACATAGAGAGATGATTTTCCGAAAACAGACAAATTGCCAGTATACAGATAAGGAATGACGCATTCATATCACCATAGACCTGAAGCACGCTGCAAAACTATTCAGCGGGGTTTCATTCCCGCCAAGATCGACCATATATAGGCCTATACTGACCATGGACTTTTAATATTAACTTATAGTTAATGAAGTAACTATTATTAGTACATGAGCTGCAGACTGCAGGATTTCCGTGATTCCCACCTGTAGTTCAAGTGAATACTGGGATGTCTCCCCAACAATGGGACACGACCGAATCATTACCACTGTCCCAAACATATGAATGATAAAATGACCATTTATCTGATCTTTGTAGCATCTCATATTTCATTCACCGACGCCAATACACATTGTTCATCAAAACTCAATAAAATATGTGTGTATACCATACAAATTGACCACTAGTGATAGGCGTGGCTGAATACCAGGCCACCTACATCTATACTTCATGTGGGCATTTAGAGATACTCTGATAGGTAAATGTCAAATTTCCTACATAACAAAGCCCATTTGATTGGATGTTTTGTTTTGTGACGTTTGTGGGCGGGTCAATCACTAGTCGTCAATTGTGACGGTACAGCGACAGCGGGTACTAACGAAATTTCAACACTTGACGTTCTAGCTTCACGGATTTGATATAATATATAGTCCTAGATAGCTGGCTTACAAAATTGTATTTTATTTCTGTTGGCATCTTCTGTTTTGGTATTCACTCTTATTAGAAAGATGCAACTCTGAATCAAATCTCATGATAATGATTTTCACATCGTAATTTCTTTGTGGAATTGCATTAATTCACTAGTGGTGAGATATAATTGCATCGTTGAAATGGATGATGAACTATAATGATAATAATAATGATAATAATAATTTTTTTAACATCATTTTTTTGTATTGGATTTAAATAATACATAGGCCTACATACAAGATTAATTAATACGCTCTTCCACAAATCCAAAAAGGCTTATCTGTGGGATGAAATTAAAATTAATAGCTTGGACAAAAATTGGGTTTATATCATGAAACAATGAAACAAGTTCACTAAGTGTTTACTTTTTTCACTTTCTTATAAATCAATGGGTTAGGCCTACTTGAAGTACAATATGTGTCTATCATCTATTTCTGTTTTCACAACTCGCAAATTATACAAGGAAAAAATAAATGAAAACAACTTTTCAATAGTTAAGGAATACAAAATCGAATATATGTATATATATATATATACATATATATATATATATATATATATATATATATATATATATATATATATATATATATATATATATATGTGTGTGAACATGAAATTAAAAATTAATATATCATTATACATCAAGAAATACAAATCATATCCACAGAGCGAAAGACATAAAAAGTTGATGCACAAGAATAATTCAATAAATATCTATTAAGTGTATCCCACTGCACAATTGGATCAATCATTTTCAAAGCTAGTATAATTAATTAACCATTTCCTAATTTTAATTTATAATTATAATAATAATGATACCGGTAATAATAATAATAATGATCCACATCTTATTAATCATATAATCTTATATAATCATCTTATATATCATCATATATTCATATATCTATCATATATATTCATATATATATCATATATCTTATATATTATATATCTTATATATATCTTATATATCATCTTATATAATTTGTCCACATCGACAAAATGGCAAAAGTTGGTTGTGTGATTGATATAGCTGTACCACTAAGTCAGAACCTGATGAAAACTCATGAAGAAAAAATTGCTAAATATGTTGAGCTTTCTCAAGAATTGAAAGAACTGTATGGGCTGAAGAGAGTGACCATAGTTCCTGTAATAATCTCGGCAACTGGAGTGATACCAACCGGAATCCATAAAAGTCTAAAAACTCTTGATATTTTAGATAATACATTCATCGAAATGCAGAAAGCGGTCATATTGAACTCTTGTCGCATTGTGAGAAAATTTTTGAATATCCATTGAAGTAATTCATTGTATTTATAATTGTAATTGAATATAAGTTCAGTGGCAGTTTGGTACGCATGTGTACCCGCTCCATTGAACCTTCCACCGGGAAACCGAGAATTGATTAAATAAAAACAATAATAATAATAATTTTTTTTTTCATTATCGGAGACTGTACAAACGGTATGATATGAGTCATAAACGTGCAGTTGGGTATATAGGGTACATAATTACAATCATCAGAGATAAGCCACAATAATGATATTGATAGAATGAATATATTGAGTATGTATAGGAGCCTCAATGACAATATGCTTTTATGTGCGCGAATATGCAAATGACCTGAGGGTAGTTCTATGTAATGAAGATGATTCTCTGTCTATTAAGTAATGGTTAAATAATACACTAGAAATATTGATACATATTCAACCTCAAGACATGGATATAACTTTCGGTTATCAAACCGGAATATTTCTCTTATATACCTGAAATATTTATTGGAATGATACGCGTTGCGTTGCTATGCGTTGTACTGGTAACTCAATCCATTATTAAATAAGTGTTAGCAAACTATATATCAGCAAGTAAAGAGCAGTCTGAATCTAACTACGAATTATAATACGGCAGATGTTTTTCTTACTGTTATGTGATACCTTATAGGTAACTTACATATGCATTTTGTTATATTTTCGTTCGTCGTATAAATGTATGTATTCATATTGGGTATAACGACGCACTGTACTGATGACTACAATCCATTGGCGACGGCGAATGATAAATGATATGAGATGGAAGGTTATTCTATTAAATGTTTTTGGATAATGGAAAGGAGTCGGTCGTGGCCTGTTGTTAAGGAACGATTCAAGTATAATGACCTGAACGACAGAGGGAAACCACGAAAAAACCCTGTCAGGATCGTCGACCATGGCGAGAATCGAACCCCGGTCTCTTGAATGACGGATAAGTGTATTAACCACCCGGTCAAACGTCTCATTGACTTCACCAATTATTATGAACATAGGTATAGATTTTTTCTGGAAATAAATATCTATCTCCCGGTCGGGAAGTGCATGGAACACCATCATCTAGGATCTGGCCAATCCTGTCGCATCTTCTTCATCCTCTTCTTCTTCTTCCCATGCTGATACTCGACATGCTTTCCGTTGTTCCCCAAATTTTCTCATTTCTTATCTCCCGCAAATAACTTTTCTCCTCTTTAAGCTTTCATGTATGTATCATGGTCTCTCCATCTTCCTCGGGATCTTGCTCTTACTTCTCTTTCAGATTCTTTTCTTCATATTCTCTCAAGTTCCATCCCTATCATAACCTCAATTTATCCCTTTTTCATCTCATTTTCTGCACATTAACGTATCTATTAACCTCTCCCTAATGTCTCTACTTCTTATTCTCTCCATACTTTCACTGATTACACCTATTCGTATAAAATATAGCCGCCCCCGTGGCTCAGTCAAATATATCGCTGATGCGTTAGGCGAACTGAAGTAAGGTCGGGCGAGGGTTCGAGTCTCGCACAAGGAATGAGTTTTTGTGAGCAACCTTTCACATATAATTATTTCATCGTTTCATTATGACCCGCTCATTCTTACCCCCGTATAACCTCACTGTAGGTGAGGTCTTCAGACAGTAGAAAATAGAATCAATTCTGATTCAATTTAATTTCTTATTCTCTTACGATTCAATTCAATGTATTGTTGTTTCACATGCCCCCAAGCATGATGGCTACTGTGGGGCCATTTAATATTATTCTATGGCCTCTTCAGCCGAATATTTATAACATTATGACGTATTAAGGCATGATATGACATTATTAATAAATAATAAAGTATGCGCCTAACATAGGTCTATATACTCAATGAATATTAAAATTAAATAACAACGTATAATAATATTCTCAATTAGAGCTATATCGTTGATTATTTGTTTCATTGGGAAAAAAAGCTATAGATAAAACTATACTAGGAAAACGCGGGATGCGCGTTGTGAGATGAGCTTAGAAGTATGGCAATCTAGAATGAAAAATAACTTGTCAGCTCAATTTACATCTACAAACCTTGACTTACTTCAAACGTTCAAAAACCTCACCTGCAACTTGTTGATATTTATAGTAACCTGCAACCTGTCGCATAAACACTTTGCAAAACCAATTGATCCAAATATTTAATAAAATGTACACGTTTATTGCGTTTTCTTCATTATTTCTCATTCGATTGTTGTAAAAATCTCTGAAAAGGTGTATAATAGTATTTTTCATATTATGTGAGAATTTGAGAGCTTTTGAAAAAATCTTGTTTTTCAAGTATTTTCCCTCCGGGTTATTCTTATGAGGATTTTCCAAACTTTCCGATTATTTTCCGGAAAAACCTTCCGACCGATTCCTCTGAATAACAATCCCAACCTATTCTGGTATGACACCAACGTTCAGAAAAAGTTTCAAGTTGATTGATTCATTTCTCTGACCTGTATGCCGCGTACATAATTACAAAAAAAAAAAAAAAAAAAAACAAACATAAAAACGAAGCCCATTATTTTTCAGGGTGTGAAATGGAAAGCTTCGCTACGCTCATCTAATAATAAATTGACACCAATAAGAGAAATGATAGATGTACTACAATGGCTCACAATCCGCCAACGAGTGGCTTTGTTTGTATTAATATTTATATTTAAAATGACAGATGACACGATAAGTCACCCGATTACCTCAGCAATCAAATATGTTACTCAAGTGATATCCAAATTGTCACAATACTAGAAATTCAAATAGGCCCAAGTTATATTTAGATGGAAAAAATAAAAGCAGTACTCATAAATCAATCTTTTATAGTGGATTTGGGTTTTATAATAAATTAGAACAAAAAGTAAGAAACCTTACAAATTTATGTTTGTTTAGAAAAGAATGTATACAAAAGTTGTCAGAACAGAATTTCCTGTATTGTATAGTATATATTTAATCGTATAATATTATATTTTCAGAACTATTTCTCATCAATGTTTCAATATTAATTATCATTAATTATAATGTGTATTTTTGATTTAGTATTTATTCTCAATTTCTGAGCCTAAAACGATGAAAGTAATTTTCAAATGATAGGCCTGTCAAGTAGATTGACTTATCCTATACGACCATAATTTTTTTCACCGATTTTAATGGTTTATTTAATGGTATTGGATTGTTAATAGGCCTACTGCTTAATGGTTCATTTGGTATAAGGATAGTGGAAAGATAAGGGGTCGTGGCCTGTAGTGTGATAACTATATCTCGTCATTGGTTGTAGCGAAAAACAATTAAACCCTCAGTAGGCCTAAAGATGGTCGGTGACCGGGATCGATCTATACGCTCTTTTAACCCCCACTTTATTAAAAAGTGTATCGATACATAATGATTACCTCGTGAAATAATAAGTGTCAGACGATTACAAAATATCAAAATGCCTTATGTGGGGGTAATATAATATAGTACGTCTGATTTATTTTGTAATCATCTGTCGTTGATCTTTCTCATTCAGCTCCTAAAAATACCTAGTTTTCCAAGGAAAAATGTAAATAATGACGCTCAATGTACTAGCTTCCATAATTTTATCTCCTCATTAGAACGAATTATAGGCCTATTATATTTTTTATACCATCTGTATCAAATAATTATACCATCACGTCTCTGAAGAACAAAGGCACAATTTGAGTGATTAATTATTGACATTCTATCCAATTGTTGGAAGAATTAATTTTTTGCAAATATTATTATTTATTATCGATCAATTTTAATACGTAAATTATTCTTGAATATTCGAACCAAGAACGCACCACTTGGATCATTTGAATTGTGACTTTTGCCTTTTAAAACGATAAACTATAATAAAATGTAAACCAATTCTATCACCAATGCCTACACATTAAATACTAATAATGCCATCAGGGAACATTATAATTTTTTAGTATCTATATAAATGTTCGTTGCGGCAAAAATGAGGTAAATACTGAAATAGTAGGCCTATGCATTTTTCGAATAACTTCCATTTCAAAACCAAGACAACGACTCTCATACAGATGGGTTCAATTCAGAATGTATTTGTTTTAAAATATGACTCAATTTATTTCTCATCGAATAGTATTATATTGTTGATGAGCGTAGCGAAGTCTCCATCCCACTCTTATAGGGCTTTGTCTGTGTGTTTTTTTTTGTTTGTTTGTAAGCACTCCACAGGTCGCAAGGGTTGACTGATGAACATGAAACTTTTTTTGTACACGCAAACTCATCCAACTTAGAACTGTATAGTTTTTGGAAAGAATCGGTCAGACCGATTTTGAGAAAAATCATCTCAAAGTTTCTAAAAACTCCATAAGATTTGGCTGGGCGGAAAATGTTGAGAAATAAAATCTCTCCAAATGGGATGAAATTTTCTCCAAATGTGTATACATAGATTTTACACATTTTCACGATTTTGTGAGCAATTCTGATATGCCGTTTCGAAGAAAAAAAAAAAAATAACTGATAATATTCATAAAATATATCATACAAATTGTGACAGAATTCAATTGTTAAGATTCAGGGCCCAGATTCACAAAAGGTCATAACTTTGATCCGGCTCAAAGTTACGACAATTTCTAGAGATAATACCATATTTGATCCATTATTTTTGAATTTTCAATTTTAATTTTTGAATAAATACATTATTATTATCAATCCGTCATTTATAAAAATTAAAAAATCAAAAATAATGGATCAAATGTGGTATTGTATCTGGACATTGTCGTAACTTTGAGCCGGATCAAAGTTATGACCTTTTGTGAATCTGGGCCCACTGCTTTCTAGATTCAAGAGTTGCCCAACAATGAAGTATTTTTTATATGTGTCAAGGTGTGTAGAATACCAGAGTCAATGAAGTGGCAAGAGTAGAACGACTTTTATAGCTTATTCAGATATCAAGGTGTGTAGAATACCAGAGTCGATAAAGTAGCAAGGGTAGAACTACTTCAAGGACTTTTATACCTTATATCTCGCTCATCTTACAACGCATATTTCGCGTTTGACTAGTGGCAATAATTCAAAGCATGTGAGTCATTTGAATTCATTTTATATATGTGATACCATGGCGGGCAAATATCTCTCAGCTGTATTTCTACAAACTTAGGAAATTCTCAGTAGGCCCAAGTTATTGCAATTTACATTTCATTTTTTGTAAACTAATATTAATGCTTTTGAATAGACCCTACATTTCATATTGAGTTCCATTATTATGTTGGAATTCAGCCGGTAATCAAAATCTATTGCGTTGCGGGATTCATTATTGTATCTGGAGTAGGTATGCTACTTGGCAATATATTATAACCAAGTGTTGAAAATGAGTTTTTTGTTTCGCACTTGTATACCAGCAAAACCATCTCACCGAAACATTTTATTTTCATATTTCTGAACCAAGAAAGACACAATATGGCCTACTTTTCGTTACAAATCAAAACACTTCGAACGATTTTCATCGCTTGTTCCCTTGTTTTCATAATTTGTAATAATTATGACTTTTTCAACTCAAATATGTATGTATACGGTATCAATAAAAAGCAATAATCAATTAAATATTCAATAATTGATTATGGTACTTATGGGCTTGGAAAAAGAGATTTTTGACAAAGATGTAAATTTCACGATGTTGGCGTCACTTTATTGACTGATTCATTCTCTTTCATAAAAAACAAACCTCATCATTATGCGATGCTTGGTTATTTAACAAATAAATATTTTGTAACCCTCCCACATTTATGGTGAGAAAAAATGTTCTGAATTCCATGGGCAACCAACTGATTTGTGAATAAAGTTATAATACAAGTTATAAGCTTTGCCTGCAATTTACTTAAACTAAGATTTACACACACAATCATAATTTTCAACAGTGGAAATATATATTAGATTTATAGGTGAAAGACTAATTTTTTCTTCATTCTGAAGCTTATCAAATGAAGCATGTTATGACAGGGCCACAATTTTGATTTCTCTAATACTTAGATGAGATTTTTCTTCAGTTTGTTCTGGAGCCAATAAAAAAATGACAAAATTACAGCACATCAATCAAAATGTTGAATTAAATACTTCTTGTGGTCATTGAAATGAAAACTAAACGTACGTCAGAACACAGGTTTTACCCTAATAATCAAAATGAATTATGAAAAAACTATCTATAACGAACAAAGGCGAATGCATCTCTGTTGTAATCATCCCATTGTTATAACAATGAAAAATTAATTACAAATTCAACGATGAAAAAAATGTATTTTCAAATATGTATATTCTATGTTAAGCATGTGTATTGAAACTGGAATAGGAAGATAAAAGTGGAAAACTTCAAAACTCTGGAATTGTTTTCCAAACCCATACCTCAATTGAATTATTGATTCAATTTTTATTTACATTCTGAATTTATTATTGAAATATATTGAATAAAATCGTGAAATATAATGATTTATTGATTAACAATTATCGGATTATCCTATTAATTAATTAATACCAGGAATACACTTTTCAAACGCAAGGTATTAATTTGTATTCATTTCAAATGATGGAAGTTTGCTGCAATCTGTGGTAGAATTTCGAATAACGTATTCTAAAATTCTAAAATTCTAATGCACAAAAATTGCTCATTAGAGAAGACGGCTACATGAAAAAATTACATAGACATATGGCCATATAGGATAATAGGACATGAAGCCAATTATTAATATATTTTTGAGAGCAATTACTTCCATTATTTTAGTGTACATTCATACTAACATAGGCCTAATCAGTTCTACCATAAGCCCAATAAGAAGATTAAGAGGAACTTTCAAACCTTGAAATGTAGGTCAAAATAAAATGAATAGAACATATTTAAAATGAACTCAAAATATTTCAATTACAAATTATTCAATATAAATATTGGCTGCATAAGATTGAAACACGATATATAGGCCTATATTATAATAGGCCTATGAGAGTATACTCTAGACCCCTATATATTTTTTTCAATGCTGCTTCACAACTCCATCAATAGCTAGGTTATAAGGGGATAAGAATAAGCGGGTGATTATCAAACGATGATAAGTGAGAGGACGTTTACAAAAACTCATGCCTTATGCGGGACTCGAACCCACGCCCGACCTGACTTAACTCATTAGATCATGTCAAAAGCTATTGAGCCCAGTTATAATTACCGAACGTTTGCATTATATGCCCAATATCTATCCACACATTTGCATTTTCTCTCTCTTGAAGAGCTGACTTGGCCAAGACTTTTTATATCACTACTTGTATATGCCAAAGTGTTCGAATAGCAAGGGCTTGGCTCCCTGTTTTTGGTGGGGATAGAGGCTCCGTGCACACATACTAATTATTTCCATCGAGTACTTCTTCTCATCACCCTTAATGAGTTATTATAAATATGATGAAGGAAAAAACGATCGAGTCGTAATACAATCGCAACGATGGCGTTTGAGACGTGAATTGGTACAGCTTTATTTCTGAGCTGAGTGTGTATAGTGCCTATACGCTTACAAAAAGTATTAGGTGAAAAATTTTTTTTGGAAAGGTTTATGAAAAATATGTAACGATCTGAATGTTTTGAAAATATATAATCATCGATTTTTGTCCATAATTCTTTCTTTCAGTCTAGTTGGCAAGCAGTTTCTTCAATGAAAAGAATTATAAGTTACAGCTATAAATAATTTCATATCCAATTCATCTGCATATGTACATTCTCAATAATAATCAAAAAACGGTATGGCACTCTCCCAATTGTTATTTTGTGAACTATTTAAGTGATTCATTCGAAGTCATTTCGGAAAAAAATCGAATTTCGCGCGTGGTGCTTGGCTTGCGCGCCTCCCGAAAAAATGAGCAAAAAGGAGCATTAAAGAAAAAAGAGCATTCATTTTAAAATGTGGCAAATTAATAGCACTTATTGAGCAATAAATCCCGACCGAATTTCATAATTAGTGCTTGAGAGGGGGAAGGGGGAGGGAGATCAGATTTATACATTGTTACATTGAAGGAACGTGCTTGGGTGTGAGCTTCTAAAACATCCTGTAAGTATGCAACCAAATAACGCCGATGCCTCATAAGATGCCTAATGGGTTAATAGTGCAACCTGACGGGAGTTTGATGTACTACGAGCCACTACGAGCTGTCGAGGTACACAAAATCAAAGTACAGTTTCCGAACCCATTTCGAAGTACACAAAATCAAAGTACAGTTTCCGAATATCGGGAGACAGTTTATCAAGGTACACAAATTTGAGAGACAGAAAATCAAAGTTCACTATCCGAAAACGGTGCGAAAACGGTGAGGCACAGAAAATCAAAGCACACTTTCACAAGAATTGAAGTACAGTTTACCAAGGGACAGAAAACAACATTTGAAGTACACAATCACAAATATCGAGGTACACAAAATCAAAGTACAGTTTCCGACTATCGAAGCACAGTTTGTCCAGGGACACTTTAAATGCAACCAAAAGAATGACAATTGTTCGAAGTTGGAACTTTGGATACCAGGGTGCAGTACATACCACACCATGACGTCATTTTTGCCTGCGCGAGCAAATGTGCGCGAACCCGTCCAAATAGCCCGAGTGAAAGGGCAGTATAAGAAATGAATGATTTGAATAAAGAAGGCTGTGGCTTAAACACACTTCTTTTCGTATCGTACACGGTAAATTAATGAATTGATAATATTCCTGCGATCAATTGTTTTGTTTACAATTTACAGGGTCGCCAACTTCATAATGTGGCATGTAAAAATACTCGCGTGTAGCAATTCTACCAACACTCGAAGCAAAGACCTTTAGATATTAAGGTCTTTGCTCAAAGTCTGGAGAAAGATGTGACAATGATACTTGTTCAATTTTCTCAATTTATTTTGTTCTTAACAAGGTATACAGGAAATGAAGTTATGAAAATGTAAATTCCCAATGAGAGTAGTTCTTGTGCTGAGGGAGTATTAGAATAAAAATTATCAGGTTTATAATTGAAATGAACATTGAAAGCATGAAGCAAATGTAAGTTCAAAATGTAGAGCAGCTGGAAATTATCATCATTACTTTTTTGCTAATGCTAGGCACATTGATTCTTACTGATGGAACAGAAATGTTCATATAATATTCCAAATTAGGAAGATAAAAACCTAAAATAAGACCAATTTGTGATTTATATCTAAAACTATAACTGGGAGGTGAATTAAATGTATTTCCATTCTTCCATAAATACTTTTATAATGATTATTTCTCATTATCATATCTCATCTGAATATTGTCAAGTAATAAATATGAAGAATAGAGGGTTTCTCCACATGATCATTTTTATTTTTGAATTATTAAAAACTGGCAAGCCTGAGCACCTTTTCGACAAACTAATATCAACTAAGAACCAACACAGCCATAATACTCGTCAGCAAAACATTAACCCAGTTTATCATCATCACAATTGTACAGAACATCTGTCTTCTGTATCATTGCTGTCAAATACTGGAATAGTCTACCAATTTATATTAAAACAATCAGGTCGAAGAGCCTTCTGAAAGAAAAATGTAAGGGAAAATTGATGGAAATCAAGATAGAGAAGATTTATTTTTGTGTTTTTTCGCTTTCCTCAATTTCATGCATGTAGTGTACCCACATGTATACGTGAATTGATATGCATACTTGGAACAAACTTTATTTTTGTTGTTGCTCTTCAAGTCTCAGATGACTAGTGTTGTTGAAACTTGGCATACAATTGTAGTATTTGTAATTGTATTTTATTATCGCCTCGTGGATCAGTACATTGTATACAGTATGCGTATCGTCAAGAATTCAAATAGTAGGCCTAATAATAAGAATAATTTAATGATAGGTTAATAGTTGTAATATTAGAACATATATTAATAGTCAAAACAATGACTGAGTAAAATAAACTCCCGCTAAGATTCGGATGGCTTGTTTTTGAAGGATGAAGATGCATTTGTAAGAGGCCGAGTTGTCCGAGAAGAGACCGCCGTATGACAGGTATAGTAGTAGTAGTAGTTTATTAGCAGAATATGCTAGTTACATACATGTTGATACAATTTTACAAAACCAAGGCAGTCATTTCAGTTTCTTTCAACTTGGAACAATATGACACGATACAAAACAATACATACCTTTAATAACGATACAATACCCAACAATTTCATCTCAATAATCCTCACTATTCTACTATTTACAGTTATTCACTAATTCCAATATTATTCTACTAATTTACAAGCTCACAAAAACCACTATTTCTTATGGTATGAGACTAACAGATCATCTTTCATTAATTTACAACACTTTATTCTGAAAGTAGATGCACTTCTCGAATTTCTCATTCCACTAGAGATTCTGTTGAAAATCCCCAATCATTTATGAAATAATTGTATAGTTTTCTTCCGTGCGTGATCTTTTCCTTTCTAAAAATACATTCTCACTATTTCTTGATTTATACGTATTATTCGACTGTGTATTATACACAGTTATGTTACAGAGGTAGCTCAGAAGAAGACCTTTAGTGGTTCTATGAATCAGAGTTAGAGTATCAAGTGCTACTACTCTCTGTTTAACATACAGCCATGATAGTGCTTTACACATCTTGTTGTTTGGTGTATCATTCCTCTTCCTTACAATAACCGTCAGGGCTTCAATTCACAACTTTTGTAAAGTTCAAATATTGTTTTTATCAAGTGAGAAGAGAATCGAGCTACAATAATCTATGTGTGGCACAATTATAGCCTGTATAACATTCATAGCAGGAACAAAATTAATGGTCTAATTGTCCTGATAAAATGTTGTCCTTGAAATGTGGAACAAGACATTCAACAATATCACTTTTATTCAGTGTTCAGAGGCTTGTCAATCATATTCTATACGTACAAATTATCTATATGAGCATGGAACAGTAGCAATCGACCTACAAGAGAGTGAAGCCAATCTGTCGGCCATCTTACGTGTTCACATGACATCAATATTCGTCACAGGGTCACTTATTGACGGTATTTACCTGTCAATGATCCCAATACAAGTCATATTGAATATTAGGAAGCACATTTCGAGATGAGCATTGAATCAACTTGACAGCTGCCAGTCAGGTCAGCCTGCTACGTCAGGTATTCCAACATGGCCGACAAGACCGTGCTGCTCTCACGTCTCCCAGCTGGCTTCACTCCTCTCTTACTGTGTACGCTATCCATCAGTATAGAGATCAGCGCTGGAGGAAGTGGAACATACGGTAATATCATCATTGAAAATGAATTGGAAAAAACATTTCTAACAAAATTACAACAATATTAATAGAGTGATGCAATTCCAACGCAAATAAATCTTTTCACAGAGCTCACTGACACCGAATGTAAACATTCAATGAAAGTGAGCGATGCATCTTTTAGCCATTTCAACATCATTTTCCGCGTGTTCCTACACATGTACACACTTGTATGACCGGGAACGTTATCAAATCACGTACGAGTTTCAATATATTATCATTTTGAGGTTATGTTACATATTCGTTGAGTTGTTATAGTTATGCTCATCATTAGTATTGGTTTGGACAGCCATAAAACGTGCCTCGATATCAACCAAGTCTCTTGTTATCACTGTCTTCACGCACAAGGACGATTATATCACAGAGATCCAACACCAGGCCGGACTGTGGGCTGGGCTGGAGCCAGTATATTACAGAGAGAGAGGACATTTAGTGCAAATGGTTGGATTTTCCATTCAATTTTATTTCGAATTGGGAGATAGGTGAGTAAGAGTTTGGACTCAATTGGCAGAAACATGGCCGCCACAACCCCATGACTGCTTCCTCTCGTGGATAGGCTCTCCAGACAGGAGAACAACAGCCACAGCCTGGAGTTCATAGCATCCATGTCGCTGTGATGGCAAACAATATTCATGTATTGTATACATCTCATTTCCAATTGTGATGATCATAGCGATATTATATGTGTTGATCAGTTCTCACGAATCTATGTACAAGATTTGTACGTGGCTATTCAGAGTAGCAGTGTGAATATAACTGTGTTGGATTCTACTGTAATGGCATTGGTTCCAAGCTGCAGTTTCACCCTTGGAAATTGAGACATTTTCTCGATAGATGTCGCCCAGGGCAACGGATACCACCGTAAGACCTGCTGATGTTGTGATGATCTTACCATTACCTGGTTTTCACAATGCTGAGTTGTTATCAGTTGTCATGTGTCCTCATGTGTCTCTTGAGGTTACTACTACTCCTGCCTCTGTAGCTACACTTGCTACAAGCATACATTTTCTCACCGGTATGTTTTAACTTGTGTCTCTTAAGATCACTTCTCCGTATGGACCTGAAGCTACAAAAGCCGCAAGCAAAATATTTTTCACTGGTATGTGTTAGTATGTGTGTCTTGAGGTCACTGGCATGAATGGATCTGTAACTACACTGGTCACAAGCAAACGGTTTCTCACCGGTATGTGTTAACATGTGTGTCTTAAGATCACTTCTCTGAATGGACCTAAAGCTACACTGGTCACAAGCAAACGGTTTCTCACCGGTATGTGTCAAAATGTGTCTCTTGAGGTGACTTCTCCGAATAGATTTGAAGCTACACTGGCAGCAAGTAAACGGTTTCTCATCGGTATGTGTTAACATGTGTCTCTTAAGATCACTTCTCTGAATGGACCTAAAGCTACACTGGTCACAAGCAAACGGTTTCTCACCAGTATGTGTTAACATGTGTTTCTTGAGATCACTTCTCTGACTGGACCTAAAGCTACACTGGCCACAAGCAAACGGTTTCTCACCGGTATGTGTTAACATGTGTTTCTTAAGATCACTTCTCTGACTGGACCTAAAGCTACACTGGCCACAAGCAAATGGTTTCTCACTGGTATGTGTTAACATGTGTGTCTCAAGATCACTTCTGTGAATGGACCTAAAGCTACACTGGCCACAAGCAAACGGTTTCTCACCAGTATGTGTTAACATGTGTTTCTTGAGATCACTACTCTGAACGGACCTAAAGCTACACTGGCCACAAGCAAACGGTTTCTCACCAGTATGTGTTAACATGTGTTTCTTGAGATCACTTCTCTGACTGGACCTAAAGCTACACTGGCCACAAGCAAACGGTTTCTCACCGGTATGTGTTAACATGTGTTTCTTGAGGTGACTTCTCTGAATGGACCTAAAGCTACACTGGTCACAAGCAAACGGTTTCTCACCGGTATGTGTTAACATGTGTCTCTTGAGATTACCTCTCCGAATAGATTCGAAGCTACAAAGACCGCAAACAAAACGTTTCTCACCAGTATGTGTTAGCATATGTGTCTTGAGGTTACTTCTCCAAATAGATTCAAAGCTACAAAGACAGCAAACAAAACGTTTCTCACCAGTATGTGTTAACATGTGTTTCTTGAGATCACTTCTCTGACTGGACCTAAAGCTACACTGGCCACAAGCAAACGGTTTCTCACCAGTATGTGTTAACATGTGTGTCTTAAGATCACTTCTCTGAATGGACCTAAAGCTACACTGGCCACAAGCAAACGGTTTCTCACCGGTATGTGTCAAAATGTGTCTCTTGAGGTGACTTCTCTGAATGGATCTGAAGCTACACTGGCCACAAGCAAACGGTTTCTCACTGGTATGTGTTAACATGTGTCTCTTAAGATCACTTCTCTGAAAGGACCTAAAGCTACACTGGTCACAAGCAAACGGTTTCTCACCGGTATGTGTTAGCATGTGTTTCTTGAGATCACTTCTCTGACTGGACCTAAAGCTACACTGGCCACAAGCAAACGGTTTCTCACCGGTATGTGTTGACATGTGTCTCTTGAGGTGACTTCTCCGAATAGATTCAAAGCTACACTGGTCACAAGCGAACGGTTTCTCACCGGTATGTGTTAACATGTGTGTTTTGAGGTTACTTCTCTGAATGGACCTAAAGCTACACTGGTCACAAGCGAATGGTTTCCCACCGGTATGTGTCAACATGTGGGTCTTGAGTGTACTCTTCCGGGTGGATCTGAAACTACACTGGTCACAAGCAAATGGTTTCTCACCGGTATGTGTTAACATGTGTGACTTCAGAATACTTCTCTGAATGGATCTGAAGCTACACTGGTCACAAGCAAACGGTTGCTCACCAGTATGTGTTAACATGTGTGTCTTAAAATCACTTTTCTGAATGGACCTAAAGCTACACTGGTCACAAGCGAACGGTTTCTCACCAGTATGTGTTAACATGTGTGTCTTAAAATCACTTTTCTGAATGGATCTGAAGCTACACTGGCTGCAAGCATTCGATTTCTCACCAATATGTGTTAACATGTGTCTCTTGAGATTACTTTTCTGAATAGATTCGAAGCTACAAAGACCGCAAGCAAAAGTTTTCTCACCAGTATGTGTTAGCATATGTGTCTTGAGGTTACTGGCATGAATGGATCTGTAACTGCACTGGTCACGAGTGAACGGTTTCTCACTAGTATGTGTTAACATGTGTCTCTTGAGGTTACTGGCATGAATGGATCTGTAACTACACTGGTCACAAGCAAACGGTTTCTCACCAGTATGTGTTAGCATATGTGTATTTAGTTGAGTTCTCTGAATAAATTTAAAGCTACACTGGCCACAAGCAAATGGTGTCTCACCGGTATGTGTTAACATGTGTCTCTTGAGTGCACTTCTCTGAATGGATCTGTAACTACATTGGCTACAAGCAAAAGGTTTCTCACTGGTATGTGTCAACATGTGTCTCTTAAGATCACTCCTCTGAATTGATCTGAAGTTACACTGGTCACAAGCGAAAGGTTTCTCACAAGTATGTGTTGACTTGTGTCTCTTAAGATCGGTTCTCTGAATGGATCTAAAGCTACACTGGTCACAAGCGAACGGTTTCTCACCAGTATGTGTTAACATGTGTCTCTTAAGAACACCTCTCTGAAAGGATCTAAAGCTACACTGGTCACAAGCGAACGGTTTCTCACCAGTATGTGTTAACATGTGTGTCTTGAGGTGACTGCTCTGAATGGATCTATAGCTACACTGGCCGCAAGCGAATGGTTTCTCATCTGAATGTATACGCTGGTGATCCATCATGTCACTTGTCACGTCACAAGCTCTCTCCTTCACCACACTCGTAGCATCCAAGCACATTCCAGTACCTGCGCTGCCATCTTCATATGAGACTGGAGAAACAGAGAACAATGATTAGGTGAACAGGTGAGAGCAGGATTGTGAGGGTAGCCGAAGTATTAGCATGGAGGAACATTATTATATATCAACATAGTTCAGGCGGAACGGCGTTACGAGCATCATTCTCTCGTTCTTCCACATCCATGACTTCTTCCAATGAGTTGAATTCAAATTTAGATTGAATAAAGACTATGACTATGTCATGATATATATTTGTCAAAAACACACAATAATGATCGAATGTTGATTAATTGATATGAAATTACATGCAATGATTAGTATAATTGAATTTCAGTTGAATAATATTCAAATAATAACAATTCCCACATTGATGATGGGTAGCAGGAATTGGATGGCCACGAATGTGTTAGAGACACCTTGATATTATCTGAGATACGAACGATATTGAAACGACGTGAATGACCGTCCGAAACATGGTACTTCATTCTGTCTGTGTCATGTCCATCTGTTGGAATGTCATTCTACTGCAAATATGGCATAAGTGACATAATCGAGAGATAAGCAAGAAGAGAGCACAAGCCACATCCGGGTTCTAAACACAGTGGGATTTGGTACTTGTTCAGAACGGAGTCGCCGTGAGTAACAACACATCACCAAACTACTTCTAGCAACCCACACCATGGCTCATGGAATAAGCCAGAACTACGAACATCATTTTATGGAAACGGCGTTTAATTTGTGTAGAAAAAGGTGTGCGAGTCCTCCTTAACAATGGTCCATCTTATTTTGGCGCACCTCCGCCGTATGGTACTCAAGACGCCTGTTCACAAGGATGGGGTGAATTGAGTGGGGGTTAGATTTGTAGCATTTCACATATTCCAGAGATTTTTTCTAAGTAAGTCACTCTTGTGTGTGCGTCATGTACCATGAGTGACATTTATGGATTTTGGACTCTTGATTTGGCCAGATCTCAAGGACCGCTATGAGACAGCACTTTGAATGTTATTCTGTACTGTGTGAATTATGTCCTGGATCATTGGATCAAGGAATTGTGAGAATATTTTGATTCTACTCAGTTGAAGATGGATCTTACATTAAACCAGGACTAGAAATGGGTGAGTAGAACCAGCTTACTCTCTAAGAAAAGTGGAAAAGCTGGGCTCACGTAGGCTCAATCACAACAAACCATTGATAGAATGGGTGAGAAGAATGATTACTCACAGTCTCCAAGCGGTTCATTTTCAACCACTACGAACGCAATCTCTTCTAATTCCTCTGACTTGGAAGTACATTCATCCTTGATGTACAGTCCTGCCTGCTTTGGTACAAGTTGCTCTTCCTGCTTAATTCCTCGCTCAAGGCTTGAAGCTGCCGGCTCTAATTCACATTCATCTTCCATGTCCAGTTCTTCCTGCTTTGGTACGAGTAGCACTTCCTGCTTAATTCCTCGCTCAAGGCTTGAAGCTGCTGGCTCTAGGAACTGTTCTGTTATTTCACACTTGCTGGGATCACACTCAGTCATATTAGCAGCCACTGCAAACAAGAACAAGATGAGACTATGATACAGTGGAGCAGCCGGCTTTAAGAACTGTTCTGTTACTTCACACTTGCTGGGATCACACTCAGTCATGTTAGCAGCCACTGCAAACAAGAACAAGGTGAGACTATGATACAGTCAAGCAGTCAGCTCTAGGAACTGTTCTGTTACTTCACACTTGCTGGGATCACACTCAGTCATGTTAGCAGCCACTGCAAACAAGAACAAGGTGAGACTATGATACAGTGAAGCAGCCAGCTCTAGGAACTGTTCTGTTACTTCACACTTGCTGGGATCACACTCCACTGCACTTGCAGCATCACTTTTTGGCCGGCTCCAAAAACTGTTCCGTTTGATATGAATGAATATTAGGGTTCTAAGGCGCATCGACAGCGAGGTCATTTAGCGCCTGTCAAAATAATTTGCGTACAAAAAGGTGAGTAGTGTTTATGAAGCTGCGAGTTAAATTTTGATGGGAACACTTCAAGAAATGAAACTATTAATTTCATCTTTCACGTACCGTATTATAAAGTTGTGTCGTATGTACATTTATGTAGAGATTGCTGTTGGCGCAGTTTCTTTATCTTTTCAGTTCATGTCTTGTATTTGGACGACTTTGGTGAGGTAAATGGTGTTTTTCAATTTCAAGTACATAATTAGACGAGTTTAAGCGAGGATTCAATTTGACATACTGAAAAAAATAATTGGTGTTTTTTTTTTTTTTTTTATATTGGGTTTTAACGAAGCACTGTAATGATTACTAAGATCTAATAGGCGTCTTTTTTTTTCATGTTTTTTTGTCGGTTCTCCACATGTCAAACGGCTACAGCTATCAACTTCAAACTTTTTTTCACCATGGTTCGTCATCTAACTCTGATCTGTACAGTTTTGTGGCAATATCGAATGGTAACTTTGTTTTATATGAATTATAGAAATTTCAAAAATACCCGTTGGAATAACACGGCGGAAAAAAAGGAAATATTTTCATTGTCCAAAAAAAATGAAATTTTGTTTGAAGTTGGGTTACTTTCTGATACACATTTATGAATTTTTTCAGCTCGATCAGGTGAGCCATTTTGAAGAAAAACCATAAAATGTGCTAAATTGGTACCACTCGAAGCAGTTTTTACCCATTTCTGAATTAAATGTCACCCAATTGGCGAATGTAGGCAAAAGTTTGGCCATAAAAGTCGACATACTATTACTATCCGCTCGTCTAACAACGCATATATGGCGTTTTCCTAGTATCCAATAATGCCACAAAACTATACAGATCTAAGTTAGATAAGGAACCATGATGAGAAAAAGTTTGAAATTGATAGCTGTAGCCGTTTGACCTGTGAAGAACCGACAAAAAAACATAAACATGAAAAAAAAAAAAAAAACGAACACTAATTTTTTTCAATATGTCAAATTGAATCCTCGCTAAAGCTCGTCTAATGAAGGCAAGGGATAAAAGCTCAAGATAGTTTGAACGGGCCAACACATGCAAGGGCGACCTTCCTTACATCTACAAAAATTTAAAATATTCAATTAGGAATGATGAATTTTAGTTCAGGCTTATACACGGGACGAACACAACTAAATCTAGGGTTTAACATTACTACCTCACTGGGAAAACGCTATATACGCATTGTTAGACAAGCGTAAAGTAATAGTATGTCGACTTCTTTGCCAAACTTTTGCCTAAATTCGCCAATTGGGTAACATTTTAGTTACAAATGGGTAAAAACGGCTTCGAGTGGTACCAATTTAGCACATTTCATGTTTTTTCTTCAAAATGGCTGATTTGATCAAGCTGAGAATTCTCATGAATGTGTATCAAGATGTTATTCAACTTCACACAAAATTTCAATCTTTCTGAAAATTAAATTTTTTAAATTTTTTTTCTGCCGTGTTATTCTAATGGGTATTTTTGAAATTTCTAAAATTCATAGAAATAAAAGTTACTACCCGATAATACCAAAAAACTATACAGATCTAAGCTAGATGAGGAAGCATGATGGAAAAAAGTTTGAAATTGATAGCTGTAGCCGTTTGACCTGTGGAGAACCGACAGAAAAACATGAAAAAAAACAACATGAAAACGAACACCAATAATTTGACATATTGAAAAAAATTAGTGTTCGTTTTTATGTTGTTTTTTTTCATGTTTTTTTGTCGGTTCTTCACAGGTCAAACGGCTACAGCTATCAATTTCAAACTTTTTTTCATCATGGTTCCTTATCTAACTTGGATCTGCATAGTTTTGTGGCATTATCGGATATCAACTTTTTTTTATGAATTTTAGAAATTTCAAAAATACCCATTAGAATAACACGGCAGAAAAAAGATTGAAACATTTTTATTTTCCAAAAAATTGAAATTTTGTGTGAAGTTGAATAACATCTTGATATACATTTCTGGAAATTCTCAGCTTGATCGGGTCAGCCATTTTGAAGAAAAAACATGATATGTTCTAAATTGGTACCACTCGAAGCCGTTTTTACCCATTCAGAACTAAAATGTTACCCAATTGGCGAATTCAGACAAAAGTTTAGCAATAAAGTCGACATACTATTACTTTCCGCTCGTCTAACAACGCGCAGGCCTATATAGCATTTTCCTAGTTGTAAAACTCAGTGCAGGAAAATTTGTAGTTGGTAGTTGATCCTCATATCTTCCTTTTTTACCCTATGATATTTTGACAAACTGATAACTTGAGACATGAATTCATTGTTGTAAGAGTGAGAGAGCACTTTGGCTTGCTTTCTTTGCCCTTCTAAATGTATACACGAAAGGTGACTTGAAGCACTCGCGCGCTATTAGTGTGGCATAGGGAGGACGGTCGCTCATAACCTTCTTATGACTGCTAACAGCGGGAGGTTCGCTCCGGCCCGGCAGATAGGCCTACTATAGGATGGAGTACTATACTACACAGAGCTGAACATAATATGCAGGTATTGCAATTTACCGTGATATGGTGTGAAATGATCAACAAGAGATAATGGATTAAATCACGAGAAGATATAAATATGAATTGAATAGTAAAGGATAGAAAATGGCATTATGTCCACTGAAATGTGATGGACGCGCGGACCACCATATTAGTGGTCTGCGGACCACCGGTTCAGAAACACTTTTCTAGGCTAATGCAGGGATGGTTCCCACAATATAAGCCACGACCGCTTCTTGCCCACTATCCTTCCCAATTACCCATGGAACCTTCATCTTATCATCCCATCATCTCATTAATCATTCATCCGACGCCAATAGATCTTAGTCATCATCACAGTGCATCATAGAAACCCAATATAAGAAGAAGCGGTATAAGACTATTATTGTTTAGATGACAATAGTGTGGCGGTAGTAGTTTTCTGTGTTACCGGCCACTCACGGCATTCTAGATGGCTTTGTGAACAATGATGATGTTTTATGTCTTGGTGACGAGAGTATTGTTGCGCTCAGCAACGTGTTGTTGATTCATTTAGTTGGTAACACTGAAGTTTTCAATAAAGCAAGCAGCTTTTTAACCTCCACAAATATATATTATTATATCATCAGCTTAAGAACATCTATATTGGTGACGCCGACGTGATTTGTACGTAAATCGAAACGGAGTGTTTTATCATGGATGGAGATGGGTTTCCAAGTACAAGTGAATTCAATCGTGTCAGTGTTGCGTGCCGCCATTTTGGGCAGAAAAACCCGCACTATGGTTTGCTCAACTAGAAGGGCTGTTCAACTTGAGCGGGATTACGCAAGATGCTACGAAGTTTTGGTATGTCATTTTCACAGCTGAAAAATAAGTATGCACTCGAGGTAGAAGATGTGATCACCAACCCTCCCGAAACAGACAAATACATCAGGATAAAAGCTGCGCTGATCCACCGATTATCGACATCACAACAGACGAGGATCAAGCAACTGCTCGAGCATGAGGAAATTGGTGACCGCTCTCCTTCGCAATTTCTCCGCCATCTGCGTACGCTCGCCGGAGCCATGATGCCGGACGGATTCCTTCAGGCCCTACGGTTGGGTCGCCTCCCAGGCCACATGCAAGCAATTTTAGCTACACAAGATACTGATCTTGATGCTACAGCACGAATAGCAGATAAAATCAATGAAGTGACGCCACGCCCTCAGGTCGCTGCAGTGTCAACGGACAATATAGCCTTGCTTGGCGAGAGAATCAATGAATTGACACATCAAGTTGCAGCGCTGTCCACAAGTCGCCGACAGCAGACACATTCGGCACGATCATACTCGCAGGTCAGTACCCCAGGAGGTCCAACCTGATGATATATGTTGGTACCACTGACGCTATGCAGAGGGTGCAAAATAGTGTAGGCAACCATGTAGTTACCGACAGCAGGGAAACGATCAGGGCAGGCGTTGATGGCGGCCAACGACCACTGCCCCGAGCTAAGCCGTTTATTCGTAACAGACGCCACAACAAAGATGCAATATCTGGTGGACACAGGGTCCGACCTCTGTGTGTATCCACGAAGTCTATTAGAAGGGCCTCGTACCAAGTCCACATACAAACTTTTCGCTGCGAATGGAACGACCATCGTTACTTATGGGTTCATTGTGCTATCCCTGAATTTAACACTGACACGATTGATTTCACTTGTATTTGATAACTCATCTCCATAAATGATGAAACACTCCGTTTCGATTTAAGTACAAATCACGTCGGCGTCACCAATATAGATGTTGATAAGCTGATGATATAATATATATTTGTGGAGGTTAAAAAGCTGCATGCTTTATTGAAAACTTCTGGGGGTGCATTCCTGTACAATTAGTTTTATCTAGATAATCCTAGTCTAAGTTAATACCGTGTTAATACCGGTTTTAGAGAGGTTTAACTTTGTATTCCTGTACGAGTATTATAGTAGGTTTATGTTAGTACGTCGGTAAAACAGTTTTTTGACAAATGTTGTTACAAATCAGCTAAAATGTACCTAAATATCATCCAATTTCAACAAAACTTGAACTAAATCAAATCTCAGCCTAAAGCACAATTTTCAATGAAATTAAATGAAAAACAAAAAGTTGACCTAAGTGGGATCGAACCCCGTCTGTTTTATTCTGAATGCAGCCGCGCTAACGATGCAACCGAACTGCCACTGTGAATTTCTGCTCTCAGAACAACATGAGTATACAAGCTTCGAAAAGAATTCTGGCAAATGAATAATTAATAATAAAACTGATGGTAAAATTATTTCAAAACATTCATATTCCGTTGCCTTCAGTTCTCATTCTAGAAATCACATCTCCGTAACGATATTCACTGTATCAGATATTTGAATTAATATTTGAAATCTTGAAGTGGATCTTAAAACACGCTAAACCTGCTCTTTGGCAGGTTTAAGTTAATCCAGCTTTTCTGGTATTATTTCCGGGTCTATCTTTTTAGGAATAACAAGTTAGTACCAATATCACTTAAAACCGGATTAAATCGTACAGGAATGCGCCCCCAATGAACTAACTAAATCAACAACACGTTGCTAAGCACAACAATACTCTCGTCACTAAGACATAAAACATCATCATTGTTCTATAATAGTATTCAATAGACGCTACCTGATTCACACTCATCCAGTGGTTCCTGCTTCACTACAGCGTCCTCATAGTCTTCCTCCTGTTTCACCGAGGCCAGGGGATCCAGGTCCATCCTGCTGCTATCCCACAGGATCAGGCCAACAGATGCTAGTTGACTTCCCGTGTCGGGACGTTCAAGTTACTGCTGAAACACACAAGCAGGTGATAATCTTCATGTCCATACGTTCAATACGGTATCCAATCTATACTCCTTGAGATTCTCTGCAAGGTAAAATCGGGAATGAACAGAAAGTCACAAACAGTTTATTTTTCCATTTCGTAAGAGCATATCAACAAGTAAAATGACTCCCACCCCACTATCAGATGAAACAGACTGGAGGGACATCAACTAGAGTGGAGAGTACTATAGCTAGCTCGCATCCGCTCTAGTGTGTCCACAAAGTGCATGGCTTGCGGAGCCATCAGTATAGAGCATCGTTAAAACCCAATATAAAAATAGGAGAAATAAAATAAATTCATCGTAAAAAAGGGAAATTTCAACAAATGGACATATTTTCAGAGTCGTCCCCCCTTAAGCCAACAATAATCATCATCGTCTCACATCCGAACCATGTAGGTAAGAACGTAGTCGTGTCAATACATACGAATAATAACAACAGGAAGACGCACAGTGCCATTCACAATAATCCAACCAATCAAACCTAACCTAACATCTCATATTTCGTAATATCCATCACTTTCGTAACCATGGTTACATGTTGAAGTTTCACAATATTATAAACCATAAACGTGAGACTATGGTTAAGAAAGTGATAGATATTATAAAAAGTGAAATATAATCCTCGACATGCGGAGAAATGGTAGCTTGAAAGAAGTCAAGTCTTGCGTGCAGCTATAAAAACCTGAACAATAGGCCTGGCTTAAACTGCAATATGCCATGTTTATATACCTCAAGCCTACAGTTCCAATATACAGCTGCGTTGAAGGTTGGAATGGATCCAAAAACATGAATGACGATTATCATTCCGTAACTGTCTTGTGGGATTGAATGAATATTTTATTATTTTTATCATTATTATTATGATATTCTACGAGTGATTATTAGGCCTGGGTTCCTTGCAACTAGCACATAACCTCAAACTTACGATCACGTATCTTCACGTCTCAGTGGTCTAGGACTGTTACACACCGTCGAACTATTAACTGTGTCTACAATGTGAAAGAAACAAAGTATAGTTACCAGTTCATATAGTGACTGACGACCACCCATTGCCTTCAGATTGGATATTATTTCAGCAAATGAGTACTTACTGACCAGTACAAGATAAGTCAACCAACGATCAAAGAATGCGCTAAATGACCTCGCTGTCAATGCGCCTTAAAAGCCTAATATTAATTCATTCAAGATTAGGCCTATTACGTAAATATTGTATTTTAGGTTATGTGCGGTGGTGAATATCATTGCGAATGAGAATAGGCCCATGTTTCATTGACCAACGCGGTATAACCGCCAAGTCGTCAGGACAGCTGTTTACTTGTTGGTATTTTATTAATAATACACAGGTGTAGGTATGTTAATATTTATTAATTATTATTAAGGAGATACAATACCGTGACTGCTTATGTCAGCCATCTTAGATGATCTGCCCATACCAGTGCTACCAACCTAACATATACAACATCCTTTCTCTTAATGCTAAGATGAGTATTTATCATACCAAAATATTACATATAAACCTCATGTGACTAAAGAGGTTTTTACAATTTGAATTACTTTTACATAGATATTCTCCTTATTACCACAACCACTACCCATACAATGACTATACAAAATCATCAAACTTAGCAGGACGTTTAACTACTCTGCCTGCCCTGGTTACAACTGTCGGGTCGTGGTCCATTGATTTCTCGACAGTACATTTTCCTTGAGGAGGTTGCACAACATCATTTTGATTGATGATTACATCTTCAAACTGATCATTATTATCAATAACTACATTTCCATGTGGTACATGTTTATTCATGGATTTTCTAAGATATCTACTGTTACGTCTGAGTAATCGGCCATCAGAATCTTCTACAATATAAGATCTAGGAGCACTGTGCTTTTCAACCACTTTTCCCCTTTCCCATCTAGTTCCCTTATCAATGAGTACATTGTCATTAGGCTGTAGAGGCTGCCGATGGTGTGCTGTTTTATCATAATACTCTTTTTGCCTCTGTTGTTTATCTAAAAGTTGTGCTTTTACATTCAGAGGAATATCAGGTTTCAACAATTTCACCTGAATGGGTAATTTTGTACGAATGCGATGATTCAATAAGATTTGGGCAGGAGACAATTGAATGTATTTCAGAGGAGTACTCCGGTATTCCATTAAGGCAATATAAGGATCTTTATTTTCCTTATTTGACTTTTTTAATATACTCTTTGCAATAGCAACAGCAGACTCAGCCTGACCATTAGACTGGGCATAGTGGGGACTCGAGGTTACAATTTTAAAGTCCCACTCTTTGGCAAAAGCATGAAATTCAATGCTGTTGAAAGGCATATTATCCGAGCAAACTTCTTCCGGTATACCGAATCTAGCAAAAATGGATTTCAAGACTTTCACGACTATTGGTGCAGTTTTCCCTGGTATTTCTGATAGCTCAAGCCATTTGCTATAATAATCCATCACTGTGATGAATGATTTACCCCCAAATTCTAGAATGTCAGTTCCCACTTTTTGCCATGCTCGATCTGGTACAGGATGAGGAATCATTGGTTCCTTTACATTTTTCTTCCTGAACATCTCACACACTTGGCACTGTGAAACCATCAACTCTATGTCTTTTGACATCCCTGGCCAAAATAACATTTCCCTTGCTCGATTCTTACATCGTTCCATACCCATGTGACCTTCATGTATAACATGCAACATTTCTTTGCGAAGGCTCCCTGGAACTAAAAGTTTGTCATTAACAAATACTAATCCGTCAGATACGTCAATATCTGTGCTCATGCCCCAATAGTTTCTAACATTGTTTGGAACTTGATGTTTATGAGTAGGCCACCCATTTTTATTGAAGTCAATTAGAGTTGATAACGCTTCATCCTCCTGTGTTGCCTTACGAAACTGCACTTTTCTAGGTTCTGACATTGACAAGTACTTTTCAACTACATGAACTACTACTGTATGACTAGGGTCATCCACTACAGGGTCTGGAAGATATGCCCTAGATAGTGTGTCTGGTAAATTCAAAAGTTTACCGGGGACATACGACACAACTATGTCATATTTTAATAATCTTAACAATAATCTCTGGATTCGTCCGGTTGATTTTGACAGCTCTCTATGACAAATAACAGAGAGGGGTTTGTGATCGCTTGATACATTTACTAATCTGCCGTACGTAAATTGATTGAACTTTTCTAGTCCAAACACAATGGCAAGCAGTTCCTTCTCTATTTGAGCATAATTTTTTTCACTTTCTGTCAATACTCGAGATGCATAAGCTATCGGGTGATTATTTTGAAGTATGCAAGCACCCAATCCGTCTTTGGAAGCATCTGTCTCTAGCACTAAATGCTTTGTACTATCATAGATTGCCAATACAGGGGAACTTACAAGTTGTTCTTTGATTACACTCAGTGCAGCATCATGATTTGCTGTCCAATGCCACGGAACATTGGTTTTCGTAAGTTCACGTAGTAGCGTTGTTAACTGTGACAGATTTGGAACAAACTGTGCAATGTGTTTTAACATTCCTAACAATCTCTGTACTTCTACTTTAGACTCTGGAGTTGGCATTTCTACTACTGCTCTAATATACTCTTTGTCTACCGATACCCCTTTATTAGAAATTATGCGACCCACATATTTGACTTCATCAACTCGATATTGCAATTTCTCTGGATTGAATTTAACTCCAACTTCTCGAGCACGTTCTAGTACTTTCTTCAAGGTGACATCATGGTCCTGTTCTGTCTGACCAGCTATGATAATATCATCAAAGTAAATCTCTACTCCTGGGATATCACCGAACAACTTGACATTAGTCTTCTGAAAGACTTCTGGCGCTGATGCCAATCCAAAAGGAAGTCGCTTAAATCTAAACCTGCCTGAGGGAGCTTGAAAAGTACAAAGATCTGCACTTTTGTCTGACAATGGTATGTGCCAGAAACCTTGTTTCATGTCCAACACGGAAAAAACATTCTTATTATTAAGACGGGCAATGATCTCGTTAGAGGTAGGGATCAGATAATGCTCACGCTTAATTGCCTTATTAAGGTCACTAGGATCTAGGCATAAACGCAGCTCACCATTTGGTTTTTCAAACACTACAAGACTATTCACCCAATCAGTAGGTCCATCTACTCTATCAATTATGTCTTTCTCTACAAGGACATCTAAGGCTTTCTTTAGTTTTTTCTCAAGACTGATAGGCACTCTACGAGGAGAATGTATTACAGGCTGCGCGTCATCCTTGAGTATTATGGTATGCTCTTCCTGCAACTTCCCAAAGCCTGTGAATACATCTCGATTCTGTTTGATTAGTTCAGCTTTTGTTGCTGCTTGTTCAACTGATTCTATTCTAGACATTAACTTAAGACCAACACAATCATTCAAGCCTAGTAAAGTTATTGTTTTACAGCTTACTATCATGAATGTTACTTCCTGCTTGAAACCTTTCTTATTCATGCATTCTAATCTGACAGTTCCTACTGGAATTACATCTTGCCCCTTACTGGCAAACGGAACTAGTCTAGTCATTGTTTTGCTTATTTCTGCATTAGGCATGACTGTGGCTAATACCTCATTAGACATGATGCTTACTTCGGCACCCGAGTCAAGTTTACACTTTATTATGTCATTACCTATGGTTAGCTTTTCTATCCAAGCTCTAGGTTTGCTACTTACAGTTTCTAGGTCAACTACATTTACTTTCCTGTTATTAGGATCACGCCTAACTTCTAGACCTATGTCTTTAACTATAGACCTAGAACTAGTCTTGATGACACCAACATGCAGGATATTGTTTTCATCCTCTTCTTCTTCTTCACCTTCAGATGACGTCTCTTCAACTTCATGGACTGACTTCTTCTGACATCCAACGACGAAATGATTCAGCTGTCCACACAGCCCACATTTTTTTCCATACGCCGGGCATGCTCTTGGTCCATGTTCATACCCACACTTTTTACATATAAAGTCATTTGACCGATGATTCGACCTGAATTTATTCTTATTCTGGATTACACTCTTAAGAGGCTTTGATTTATTTTTAACCGAGTGTACTTCTGTAGAACTACATTCTTGCACATTTCTAGCTTTATGCTTGCTGTCCTCAGCTGCCCTACAATAATCAGCTGCCTTCAGCAACGTCAAGGTTGGTTCTCCTAGCAATCGCTCTTGTACACGAGAATCACGTATGCCCGAAACAATCCTATCACGTATAAGTCTGTCCTCTATAACGCCGAATTCACACAGCTTAGCCTGCTTCTTTAGTTCTGTCAGGAAATGTTCAAAATTTTCACCTTCTTGTTGAAATATTTTAAAAAATAGGAAGCTTTCGTAGACGACATTCTTGCGAGGTGAACAATAGTGTTCAAATTGTTCAAGGACTTTTTTAAGATTATTTGCGTCATTTGAATCTTGAAACTTGAAAGTATTATAGGTGTCTAATGCGTCCTCCCCAACAAAGCTCAATAATAAAGCTACCTGTACGTCTTCATCTTCTTGGTACGACTTACTTGCTTTCATGTATATATCGAATCTTTGTTTGAACTTCCTCCAGTTTTCCGACACGTTGCCTATCAAACTTAGTTCTGATGGCGGCTTGTGCACGCGTTGGTTGCACACTACGCGCACTGCGGCGGCTTCTACTCCCTGATCCTCCATTGTGTAGGCTTTGTTTTTAGCTGTTTAAACACTTTGTTTTATGGAACTCACTTAGATGATGCTCTTAAACTTTCACTGCTGACACCATGTTTACTTGTTGGTATTTTATTAATAATACACAGGTGTAGGTATGTTAATATTTATTAATTATTATTAAGGAGATACAATACCGTGACTGCTTATGTCAGCCATCTTAGATGATCTGCCCATACCAGTGCTACCAACCTAACATATACAACACAGCTGAGTTCACAATAGGCCTACTTCCTCTATGCCGAGACTATTTGAACTACGGCATAATCACAGTGAATAGCCTACCGGACCTGCTAGGCCTAGCAACTTCTCCATCGGGACTATAGTGACCTATTCACAACGAAGGTAACGTATAAAGTTGACGCACCGCAAAATAGGCCTATAGTTATTCACATAAGAAGTTGAGAGATTCTCTCTGTCTAGATTCTAGAAGGTACTGGAGCTTTTGTCAAATGCACCTTGTTTCATCTTATTGTTTCACGTTCAATCTCCTCCTGACGTTTAAAAAGAGAATCATTAGTAATTCATCATGCATTCACTTTCAAAGCATGTGGTTAACCCCAAACACAATCCAAATAGGCCTAGGGTGAATAACAAGAAGCACAAGCAATTGAAACCATTTCAGGCTGAATTGATTTGACCAATTCCAAAGGAAGTTATAAGTTCAAGTAGCCTAGGCCAATGCCTAGGCCCTAATCCATAGTCAAGATAGACTAGGCCATTGAATTGGTAGTGGTCCTTACAAAATCAATTACTAGGGGTGATGAAGAGCAACGAGTGCCAGTGCATCGTGCAACTGTAAATTGTGACATAGACTGTGATCGTGTCCCTAGGCCATTGAGTTTATAGTGGTAAGACTATAAACTCAATGGCCTAGGTCTATGAGACTTGGCCCTGTGGCATCAGAGTTTCACCAAAGTTCCAGTTATGGGCCTATGCCCTAGGATATTATTTACTGAAGTAGCCCATCAAATTCTGAACACCAGTAATGAAGGTTGCCTAACTGTTGGAAAATGATTTCTAGAACTGAAAATAGAGGTTCAGGTATATTCTAGGTTAAGGTTGACGTAGTAATTTATTGTATTGAAGTATGGTGTCACCTTTCATATCTTGTATGAACTGTAGGCACACTGATCGTTCAACAAATTTATTCAGTGCTTCACTGTTTCAATTCTGCTTAAACACACTTCTTTTCGTATCGTACACGGTAAATTAATGAATTGATAATATTCCTGCGATCAATTGTTTTGTTTACAATTTACAGGGTCGCCAACTTCGTAATGTGGCATGTAAAAATACTCGCGTGTAGCAATACTACCAACACTCGAAGCAAAGATCTTTAGATATTAAGGTCTTTGCTCAAAGTCTGGAGAAAGATGTGACAATGATACTTGTTCAATTTTCTCAATTTATTTTGTTCTTAACAAGGTATACAGGAAATGAAGTTATGAAAATGTAAATTCCCAATGAGAGTAGTTCTTGTGCTGAGGGAGTATTAGAATAAAAATTATCAGGTTTATAATTGAAATGAACATTGAAAGCATGAAGCAAATGTAAGTTCAAAATGTAGAGCAGCTGGAAATTATCATCATTACTTTTTTGCTAATGCTAGGCACATTGATTCTTACTGATGGAACAGAAAAGTTCATATAATATTCCAAATTAGGAAGATAAAAACCTAGAATAAGACCAATTTGTGATTTATATCTAAAACTATAACTGGGAGGTGAATTAAATGTATTTCCATTCTTCCATAAATACTTTTATAATGATTATTTCTCATTATCATATCTCATCTGAATATTGTCAAGTAATAAATATAAAGAATAGAGGGTTTCTCCACATGATCATTTTTATTTTTGAATTATTAAAAACTGGCAAGCCTGAGCACCTTTTCGACAAACTAATATCAACTAAGAACCAACACAGCCATAATACTCGTCAGCAAAACACTAACCTAGTTTATCATCATCACAATTGTACAGAACATCTGTCTTCTGTATCATTGCTGTCAAATACTGGAATAGTCTACCAAATTATATTGAAACAATCAAGTCAAAGAGCCTTCTGAAAGAAAAATGTAAGGGAAAATTGATGGAAATCCAAATAGATAAGATGATTTATTTTCGTGTTTTTTCACTTTCTTCAATTTCATGCATGTAGTGTACCCACATGTATACGTGAATTGATATGCATACTTGAAACTACCTTTATTTTTGTTGTTGCTCTTCAAGTCTCAGGTGACTAGTGTTGTTGAAACTTGGCATACAATTGTAGTATTTGTAATTGTATTTTATTATCGCCTCGTGGATCAGTACATTGTACACAGTATGCGTATCGTCAAGAATAATAATAGTAGGCCTAATAATAATAAGAATAATATAATGATAGGTTAATAGTTGTAATATTAGAACATATATTAATAGTTGAAACAATGACTGAGTAAAATACACTCCCGCTAAGATTCGGATGGCTTGTTTTTGAAGGATGAAGATGCATTTGGAAGAGGCCGAGTTGTCCGAGAAGAGAAGGCCGTATGACAGGTATAGTAGTAGTAGTTTATTAGCAGAATATGCTAGTTACATACATGTTGACACAATTTTACAAAATCAAGGCAGTCATTTCAGTTTCTTTCAACTTGGGAACAATATGACACGATACAAAACAATACATACCTTTAATAACGATACAATACCCAACAATATCATCTCAATAGTCCTCACTATTTTACTAATTACAGTTATTCACTGATTCCAATATTATTCTACTAATTTACAAGCTCACAAAAACCACTATTTCATATGGGTTGAGACTAACAGATCATCGTTCATTAACTTACAACACTTTATTCTGAAAGTAGATGCACTTCTCGAATTTCTCATTTCACTAGAGATTCTGTTGAAAATCCCCAATCATTTATGAAATAATTATATAGTTTTCTTCCGTGCGTGATCTTTTCGTTTCTAAAAATACATTCTCACTATTTCTTGATTTATACGTATTATTCGACTGTGTATTATACACACTTACGTTACAGAGGTAGCTAGGAAGAAGACACTTAGTGGTTCTATGAATCAGAGTTAGAGTATCAAGTGCTACTACTCTCTGTTTAACATGCAGCCATGATAGTGCTTTACACATCTTGTTGTTTGGTGTATCATTCCTCTTCCTTACAATAACCGTCAGGGCTTCAATTCACAACTTTTGTAAAGTTGAAATTTTGTTTTTATCAAGTGAGAAAAGAATCGAGCTACAATAATCTACGTGTGGCACAATTATAGCCTGTATAACATTCATAGCAGAAACAAAATTATTGGTCTAATTGTCCTGATAAAATGTTGTCCTTGAAATGTGGAACAAGACATTCAACAATGTCACTTTTATTCAGCGTTCAGAGGCTTGTCAATCATATTCTATACGTACAAATTATCTATATGAGCATGGAACAGTAGCAATCGACCTACAAGAGAGTGAAGCCAATCTGTCGGCCATCTTACGTGTTCACATGACATCAATATTCGTCACAGGGTCACTTGTTGAGGGTATTTACCTGTCAATGATCCCAACACAAGTCATATTGAATATTGAGAAGCACATTTCGAGATGAGCATTGAATCAACTTGACAGCTGCCAGTCAGGTCAGCCTGCTACGTCAGGTATTCCAACATGGCCGACAAGACCGTGCTGCTCTCACGTCTCCCAGCTGGCTTCACTCCTCTCTTACTGTGTACGCTATCCATCAGTATAGAGATCAGCGCTGGAGAAAGTGGAACATACGGTAATATCATCATTGAAAATGAATTGGAAAAAACATTTCTAACAAAATTACAACAATATTAATAGAGTGATGCAATTCCAACGCAAATAAATCTTTTCACAGAGCTCACTGACACCGAATGTAAACATTCAATGAAAGTGAGCGATGCATCTTTTAGCCATTTCAACATCATTTTCCGCGTGTTCCTACACATGTACACACTTGTATGAATCGGGAACGTTATCAAATCACGAGTTTCAATATATTATCATTTTGAGGTTATGTTACATGTTCGTTGAGTTGTTATAGTTATGCTCATCATTAGTGTTGGTTTGGACAGCCATAAAACGTGCCTCGATATCAACCAAGTCTCTTGTTATCACTGTCTTCATGCACAAGGACGATTATATCACAGAGATCCAACACCAGGCCGGACTGTGGGCTGGGCTGGAGCCAGTATATTATAGAGAGAGAGGACATATAGTGCTAATGGTTGGATTTTCCATTCAATTTTATTTCGAATTGGGAGATAGGTGAGTATAAATTTAGACTCAATTGGCAGAAACATGGCCGCCACAACCCCCATGACTGCTTCCTCTCGTGGATAGGCTCTCCAGACAGGAAAACAACAGCCACAGCCTGGAGTTCATAGCATCCATGACGCTGTGATGGCAAACTATATTCATGTATTGTATACATCTCATTTCCAATTGTGATGATCATAGCGATATTATATGTGTTGATCAGTTCTCACGAATCTATGTACAAGATTTGTACGTGGCTATTCAGAGTAGCAGTGTGAATATAACTGTGTTGGATTCTACTGTAATGGAATTGGTTCCAAGCTGCAGTTTCACCCTTGGAAATTGAGACATTTTCTCGATAGATGTTGCCCAGGGCAACGGAAACCACCGTAAGATCTGCTGATGTTGTGATGATCTTACCATTACCTGGCTTTAACAATGCTGAGTTGTTATCAGTTGTCATGTGTCCTCATGTGTCTCTTGAGGTTACTACTACTCCTGCCTCTGTAGCTACACTTGCTACAAGCATACATTTTCTCACCGGTATGTTTTAACTTGTGTCTCTTAAGATCACTTCTCCGTATGGACCTGAAGCTACAAAAGCCGCAAGCAAAATATTTTTCACTGGTATGTGTTAGTATGTGTGTCTTGAGGTAACTGGCATGAATGGATCTGTAACTACACTGGTCACAAGCAAACGGTTTCTCACCGGTATGTGTTAACATGTGTGTCTTAAGATCACTTCTCTGAATGGACCTAAAGCTACACTGGCCACAAGCAAACGGTTTCTCACCGGTATGTGTCAAAATGTGTCTCTTGAGGTGACTTCTCCGAATAGATTTGAAGCTACACTGGCAGCAAGTAAACGGTTTCTCACCGGTATGTGTTAACATGTGTCTCTTAAGATCACTTCTCTGGATGGACCTAAAGCTACACTGGTCACAAGCAAACGGTTTCTCACCAGTATGTGTTAACATGTGTTTCTTGAGATCACTTCTCTGACTGGACCTAAAGCTACACTGGCCACAAGCAAACGGTTTCTCACCGGTATGTGTTAACATGTGTGTCTTAAGATCACTTCTCTGAATGGACCTAAAGCTACACTGGCCACAAGCAAACGGTTTCTCACCAGTATGTGTCAAAATGTGTCTCTTGAGGTGACTTCTCTGAAAGGATCTGAAGCTACACTGGCCACAAGCAAACGGTTTCTCACCGGTATGTGTTAACATGTGTTTCTTAAGGTGACTTCTCTGAATGGACCTAAAGCTACACTGGCCACAAGCAAACGGTTTCTCACCAGTATGTGTCAAAATGTGTGTCTTGAGGCTACTTCTATGATTGGATCTGAAGCTACACTGGCCACAAGCAAACGGTTTCTCACCGGTATGTGTTAACATGTGTTTCTTAAGGTGACTTCTCTGAATGGACCTGAAGCTACACTGGCCACAAGCAAACGGTTTCTCACCAGTATGTGTCAAAATGTGTGTCTTGAGGCTACTTCTATGATTGGATCTAAAACTACACTGGTCACAAGCAAACGGTTTCTCACCGGTATGTGTTAACATGTGTCTCTTGAGATTACCTCTCCGAATAGATTCGAAGCTACAAAGACCGCAAACAAAACGTTTCTCACCAGTATGTGTTAGCATATGTGTCTTGAGGTTACTTCTCCAAATAGATTCAAAGCTACAAAGACAGCAAACAAAACGTTTCTCACCAGTATGTGTTAACATGTGTTTCTTGAGATCACTTCTCTGACTGGACCTAAAGCTACACTGGCCACAAGCAAACGGTTTCTCACCAGTATGTGTTAACATGTGTGTCTTAAGATCACTTCTCTGAATGGACCTAAAGCTACACTGGCCACAAGCAAACGGTTTCTCACCGGTATGTGTCAAAATGTGTCTCTTGAGGTGACTTCTCTGAATGGATCTGAAGCTACACTGGCCACAAGCAAACGGTTTCTCACTGGTATGTGTTAACATGTGTCTCTTAAAATCACTTCTCTGAAAGGACCTAAAGCTACACTGGTCACAAGCAAACGGTTTCTCACCGGTATGTGTTAGCATGTGTTTCTTGAGATCACTTCTCTGACTGGACCTAAAGCTACACTGGCCACAAGCAAACGGTTTCTCGCCGGTATGTGTTGTCATGTGTCTCTTGAGGTGACTTCTCCGAATAGATTCAAAGCTACACTGGTCACAAGCGAACGGTTTCTCACCGGTATGTGTTAACATGTGTGACTTCAGAATACTTCTCTGACTGGACCTAAAGCTACACTGGTCACAAGCAAACGGTTTCTCACCAGTATGTGTTAACATGTGTGTCTTAAAATCACTTTTCTGAATGGATCTAAAGCTACACTGGCTGCAAGCATTCGATTTCTCACCAATATGTGTTAAAATGTGTCTCTTGAGATTACTTTTCTGAATAGATTCAAAGCTACAAAGACCGCAAGCAAAAGTTTTCTCACCAGTATGTGTTAGCATATGTGTCTTGAGGTTACTGGCATGAATGGATCTGTAACTGCACTGGTCACGAGTGAACGGTTTCTCACTAGTATGTGTTAACATGTGTCTCTTGAGGTTACTGGCATGAATGGATCTGTAACTACACTGGTCACAAGCAAACGGTTTCTCACCAGTATGTGTTAGCATATGTGTATTTAGTTGAGTTCTCCGAATAAATTTAAAGCTACACTGGCCACAAGCAAATGGTGTCTCACCGGTATGTGTTAACATGTGTCTCTTGAGTGCACTTCTCTGAATTGATCTGAAGTTACACTGGTCACAAGCGAAAGGCTTCTCACAAGTATGTGTTGACTTGTGTCTCTTAAGATCGGTTCTCTGAATGGATCTAAAGCTACACTGGTCACAAGCGAACGGTTTCTCACCAGTATGTGTTAGCATGTGTGTCTTGAGGTGACTGCTCTGAATGGATCTAAAGCTACACTGGTCGCAAGCGAATGGTTTCTCATCTGAATGTAAACGCTGGTGATCCATCATGTCACTTGTCACGTCACAAGCTCTCTCCTTCACCACACTCGTAGCATCCCAGCACATTCCAGTACCTGCGCTGCCATCTTCATATGAGACTGGAGAAACAGAAAAACATTGATCAGATGAACAAGTGAGAGCAGGGTTGTGAAGGTAGCCCAATTATTGCCCAGAGGAACATTATTATATATCAACATAGTTCAGGCGGAACGGCGTTACGAGCATCATTCTCTCGTTCTTCCACATCCATGACTATTTTCAATGAGTTGAATTCGAATTTTGATTGAATAAAGACTATGACTATGTCATGATATATATTTGTCAAAAACACACAATAATGATCGAATGTTGATTAATTGATATGAAATTACATGCAATGATTAGTATAATTGAATTTCAGTTGAATAATATTCAAATAATAACAATTCCCACATTGATGATGGGTAGCAAGAATTGGATGGCCACGAATGTGTTAGAGACACCTTGATATTATCTGAGATACGAACGATATTGAAACGACGTGAATGACCGTCCGAAACATGGTACTTCATTCTGTCTGTGTCATGTCCATCTGTTGAAATATCATTCTACTGCAAATATGGCATAAGTGACATAATCGAGAGATAAGCAAGCAAGAGAGCACGAGCCACATCCGGGTTCTAAACACAGTGGGATTTGGTACTTGTTCAGAACGGAGTCGCCGTGAGTAACAACACATTACCAAACTACTTCTAGCAAACCACACCATAGCTCATGGAATAAGCCAGAACTACGAACATTATTTTATGGAAACGGCGTTTAATTTGTGTAGAAAAAGGTGTGCGAGTTCTCCTTAACAATGGTCCATCTTATTTTGGCGCACCTCCGCCGTATGGTACTCAAGACGCCTGTTCACAAGGATGGGGTGAATTGAGTGGGGGTTAGATTTGTAGCATTCCACATATTCCAGAGATTTATTTTAAGAAAGTCACTCTTGTGTGTGCCTCATGTACCATGAGTGACATTTATGGATTTTGGACTCTTGATTTGGCAGATCCCAAGGACCGCTATGAGACAGCACTTTGAATGTTATTCTGTACTGTGTGAATTATGTCCTGGATCATTGGATCAAGGAATTCTGAGAATATTTTGATTCTACTCAGTTGAAGATGGATCTTACATTAAACCAGGACTAGAAATGGGTGAGTAGAACCAGCTTACTCTCTAAGAAAAGTGGAAAAGCTGGGCTCACGTAGGCTCAATCACAACAAACCATTGATAGAATGGGTGAGAAGAATGATTACTCACAGTCTCCAAGCGGTTCATTTTCAACCACTACGAACACAATCTCTTCTAATTCCTCTGACTTGGAAGTACATTCATCCTTGATGTACAGTCCTGCCTGCTTTGGTACAAGTTGCTCTTCCTGCTTAATTCCTCGCTCAATGCTTGAAGCTGCTGGCTTGAATTCACATTCATCTGGGATGTCCAGTTCTTCCTGCTTTGGTACGAGTGGCTCTTCCTGCTTAATTCCTCGCTCAAGGCTTGAAGCTGCCGGCTCTAGGAATTGTTCTGTTATTTCACACTTGCTGGGATCACACTCAGTCATATTAGCAGCCACTGCAAACAAGAACAAGATGAGACTATGATACAGTGAAGCAGCCGGCTCTAAGAACTGTTCTGTTACTCCACACTTGCTGGGATCACACTCAGCCATGTCAGTAGCCACTGCGAACAAGAAAAAGAAAAGACTATGATACAGTGAAGCAGCCGGCTCTAAGAACTGTTCTGTTACTCCACACTTGCTGGGATCACACTCAGCCATGTCAGTAGCCACTGCGAACAAGAACAAGGAAAGACTATGATACAGTGAAGCGGCTGGCTCCAAGAACTGTTCTGTTACTCCACACTTGCTGGGATCACAGTCAGTCATGTTAGCAGCCACTGCAAACAAGAACAAGGTGAGACTATGATACAGTGAAGCAGCCCGCTCTAAGAACTGTTCCATTACTTTACACTTGCAGGGATCACAGTCAGTCATGTTAGCAGCCACTGCAAACAAGACCAAGGTGGGACTATGATACAGTGGAGCAGCCGGCTTTAAGAACTGTTCTGTTACTTCACACTTGCTGGGATCACACTCAGTCATGTTAGCAGCCACTACAAACAAGAACAAGGTGAGACTATGATACAGTCAAGCAGTCAGCTCTAGGAACTGTTCTGTTACTTCACACTTGCTGGCATCACACTCAGTCATGTTAGCAGCCACTGCAAACAAAAACAAGGTGAGACTATGACACAGTGAAGCAGCCGGCTCTAAGAACTGTTCCATTACTTCACTCTTGCTGGGATCACACTCAGTCATGTAAGCAGCCACTGCAAACAAGAACAAGGTGAGACTATGTAACAGTGAAGCTACCAGCTCTAGGAACTGTTCTGACGTCACACTTGCTGGGATCTCGCTTGGTCTCATTAGAAGCCACTGCAAACAAGAACAAGGTGAGACTATGATACAGTGAAGCAGCCTGCTCTAAGAACTGTTCCATTGCTTCACACTTGCTAGGATCACACTCAGTCTTGTTAGCAGCCACTGCAAACAAGAACAAGGTGAGACTATGATACAGTGAAGCAGCCCGCTCTAAGAACTGTTCCATTACTTCACACTTGCTGGGATCACACTCAGTCATGTAAACAGCCGCTGCAAACAAGAACACGGTGAGGCTATGATACAGTGAAGCAGCCGGCTCTGAGAACTGTTCCGTTACTTCACACTTGCTGGGATCACACTCAGTCATGTTAGCAGCCACTGCAAACAAGAACAAGGTGAGACTATGATACAGTGAGGCAGCCAGCTCTAAGAACTGTTCTGTTACTTCACACTTGCTGGGATCACACTCAGTCATGTTAGCAGCCACTGCAAACAAGAACAAGGTGAGACTATGATACAGTGAGGCAGCCAGCTCTAGGAACTGTTCTGTTACTTCACACTTGCTGGGATCACACTCCACTGCACTTGCAGCATCACTTTTTGGCCGGCTCCAAAAACTGTTCTGTTTGATATGAATGAATATTAGGGTTCTAAGGCGCATCGACAGCGAGGTCATTTAGCGCCTGTCAAAATAATTTGCGAACAAAAAGGTGAGTAGTGTTATATGAAGCTGCGAGTTAAATTTTGATGGGAACACTTCAAGAAATGAAACTAAGATTAATTTCATCTTTCACGTACCGTATTATAAAGTTGTGTCGTATGTACATTTATGTAGAGATTGCTGTTGGCGCAGTTTCTTTACCTTTTCAGTTCATGCCTTGTATTTGGACGACTTTTGTGAGATAAATGGTGTTTTTCAATTTCATGTACATAATTAGACGAGTTTAAGCGAGGATTCAATTTGACATACTGAAAAAAATAATTGGTGTATTTTTTTTTTCTTTTCCTGTTTTTTTGTCGGTTCTTCACATGTCAAACGGCTACAGCTATCAACTTCAAACTTTTTTTCATCATGGTTTCTCATCTAACTTAGATCTGTATAGTTTTGTGGCATTATCGGGTGGTAACTTTGTTCTTTATGAATTTTAGAAATTTCAAAAATACCCGTTAGAATAACACGGCGGAAAAAAAAGGAAATATTTCCGTAAAAAAGCGAAAGTAATAGTATGTCGACTTCTTTGCCAAACTTTTGCCTAAATTCGCCAATTGGGTAACATTTTAGTTACAAATGGGTAAAAACGGCTTCGAGTGGTACCAATTTAGCACATTTCATGTTTTTTCTTCAAAATAGCTGATTTGATCAAGCTGAGAATTCTCATGAATGTGTATCAAGATGTTATTCAACTTCACGCAAAATTTCAATCTTTTTGAAAATAAAATTTTTTTATTTTTTTTTCTGCCGTGTTATTCTAATGTGTATTTTTGAAATTTCTAAAATTCATAAAAATAAAAATTACTACCTGATAATACCAAAAAACTATACAGATCTAAGCTAGATGAGGAAGCATGATGGAAAAAAGTTTGAAATTGATAGCTGTAGCCGTTTGACCTGTGGAGAACCGACAGAAAAACATGAAAAAAAACAACATGAAAACGAAAACCAATAATTTGACATATTGAAAAAAATTAGTGTTCGTTTTGATGTTGTTTTTTTTCATGTTTTTTTGTCGGTCCTCCACAGGTCAAACGGCTACAGCTATCAATTTCAAACTTTTTTTCATCATGTTTCCTTATCTAACTTGGATCTGCATAGTTTTGTGGCATTATCGGATATCAACTTTTTTTATATGAATTTTAGAAATTTCAAAAATACCCATTAGAATAACACGGCGGAAAAAAGATTGAAACATTTCTATTTTCAAAAAAATTGAAATTTTGTGTGAAGTTGAATAACATCTTGATACACATTTCTGAAAATTCTCAGCTTGATCGGGTCAGCCATTTTGAAGAAAAAACATGAAATGTGCTAAATTGGTACCACTCGAAGCCGTTTTTACCCATTTAGAACTAAAATGTTACCCAATCGGCGAATTTAGGCAAAAGTTTGGCAATGAAGTCGACATACTATTACTTCCCGCTCGTCTAACAACGCGTAAATAGCGTTTTCCTAGTTGTAAAACTCAGTGCAGGAAAATTTGTAGTTGGTAGTTGATCCTCATATCTTCCTTTTTTACCCTATGATATTTTGACAAACTGATAACTTGAGACATGAATTCGTTGTTGTAAGAGTGAGAGAGCACTTTGGCTTGCTTTCTTTGCCCTTCTAAATGTATACACGAAAGGTGACTTGAAGCACTCGCGCGCTATTAGTGTGGCATAGGGAGGACGGTCGCTCATAACCTTCTTATGACTGCTAACAGCGGGAGGTTTGCCCCGGCCCGGCAGATAGGCCTACTATAGGATGGAGTACTGTACTACACAGAGCTGAACATAATATGCAAGTATTGCAATTTACCGTGATATGGTGTGAAATGATCAACAAGAGATAATGGATTGAATCACGAGAAGATATAAATATGAATTGAATAGTAAAGGATAGAAAATGGCATTATGTCCACTGAAATGTGATGGATGCGCGGACCACCATATTAGTGGTCTGCGGACCACCGGTTAAGAAACACTTCTCTAGGCTAATGCAGGGATGGTTCCCACAATATAAGCCACGACCGCTTCTTGCCCACTATCCTTCCCAGTTACCCATGGAACCTCCATCTTATCATCCCATCATCTCATTAATCATTCATCCGACGCCAATAGATCTTAGTCATCATCACAGTGCATCATAGAAACCCAATATAAGAAGAAGCGGTATAAGACTATTATTGTTTAGATGACAATAGTGTGGCGGTAGTAGTTTTCTGTGTTACCGGCCACTCACGGCATTCTAGATGGCTTTGTGAACAATGATGATGTTTTATGTCTTGGTGACGAGAGTATTGTTGTGCTCAGCAACGTGTTGTTGATTTATTTAGTTGGTAACACTGAAGTTTTCAATAAAGCAAGCAGCTTTTTAACCTCTACAAATATATATTATTATATCATCAGCTTATCAACATCTATATTGGTGACGCCGACGTGATTTGTACGTAAATCGGAACGGAGTGTTTTATCATGGATGGAGATGGGTTTTCAAGTACAAGTGAAATCAATCGTGTCAGTGTTCGCGTGCCGCCATTTTGGGCAGAAAAACCCGCACTATGGTTTGCTCAACTAGAAGGGCAGTTCAACTTGAGCTGGATTACGCAAGATGCTACGAAGTTTTGGTATGTCATTTCACAGCTGAAAAATAAGTATGCACTCAAGGTAGTAGATGTAATCACCAACCCTCCCAAAACAGACAAATACATCAGGATAAAAGCTGCGCTGATCCACCGATTATCGACATCACACCAGACGAGGATCAAACAACTGCTCGAGCATGAGGAAATTGGTGACCGCTCTCCTTCGCAATTTCTCCGCCATCTGCGTACGCTCGCCGGAGCCATGATGCCGGACGGATTCCTTCAGGCCCTATGGTTGGGTCGCCTCCCAGGCCACATGCAAGCAATTTTAGCTACACAAGATACTGATCTTGATGCTACAGCACAAATAGCAGATAAAATCAATGAAGTGACGCCACGCCCTCAGGTCGCTGCAGTGTCAACGGACAATATAGCCTTGCTTGGCGAGAGAATCAATGAATTGACACATCAAGTTGCAGCGCTGTCCACAAGTCGCCGACAGCAGACACATTCGGCACGATCATACTTGCAGCTCAGTACCCCAGGAGGTCCAACCTGATGATATATGTTGGTACCACTGACGCTATGCAGAGGGTGCAAAATAGTGTAGGCAACCATGTAGTTACCGACAGCAGGGAAACGATCAGGGCAGGCGTTGATGGCGGCCAACGACCACTGCCCCGAGCTAAGCCGTTCATTAGTAACAGACGCCACAACAAAGATGCAATATCTGGTGGACACAGGGTCGGACCTCTGTGTGTATCCACGAAGGCAATTAAAATAGCCTCGTACCAAGTCCACATACGAACTTTTCGCTGCGAATGGAACGACCATCGTTAGCCTACTTATGGGTTCATTGTGCTATCCCTGAATTTAACACTGACACGATTGATTTCACTTGTATTTGAAAACCCATCTCCATCCATGATAAAACACTCCGTTTCGATTCACAAACAAATCACGTCGGCGTCACCAATATAGATGTTGATAAGCTGATGATATAATAATATATTTGTGGAGGTTAAAAAGCTGCTTGCTTTATTGACAACTTCAGTGAACTAACTAAATCAACAACACGTTGCTAAGCAAAACAATACCCTTGTCACTAAGACATAAAACATCATCATTGTTCTATAATAGTATTCAATAGACGCTACCTGATTCACACTCATCCAGTGGTTCCTCCTTCACTACAGCGTCCTTATAGTCTTCCTCCTGTTTCACCGAGGCCAGGGGATCCAGGTCCATCCTGCTGCTATCCCGCAGGATCAGGCGAACAGATGCTAGTCGACTTCCCGTGTCGGGCCTCTCAAGTTACTGCTGAAACACACAAGCAGGTGATAATCTCCATGTCCATACGTTCAATACGGTATCCAATCTATACTCCTTGAGATTCTCTGCAAGGTAAAATCGGGAATGAACAGAAAGTCACAAACAGTTTATTTTTCCATTTCGTAAGAGCATATCAACAAGTAAAATGACTCCCACCCCACTATCAGATGAAACAGACTGGAGGGACATCAACTAGAGTGGAGAGTACTATAGCTAGCTCGCATCCGCTCTAGTGAATCCACAAAGTGCATGGCTTGCGGAGCCATCTGTATAGAGCATCGTTAAAACTCAATATAAAAATAGGAGAAATAAAATAAATTCATCATGAAAAAAGGGAAATTTCAACAAATGGACATATTTTCAGAGTCGTCCCCCCTTAAGCCAACAATAACCATCATCGTCTCACATCCGAACCATGTAGGTAAAAACGTATTTGTGTCAATATCATACGAATAATAACAACATGAAGACGCACAGTGCCATTCACAATTATCTAACCAACCAAACCTAACCTAACATCTCATATTTCATAATATCCATCACTTTCGTAACCATGGTTACATGTTGAAGTTTCACAATATTATAAACCATAAACGTGAGACTATGGTTAGGAAAGTGATAGATATTATAAAAAGTGGAATTTAATCCTCGACATGCGGAGAAACGGTAGCTTGAAAGAAGTCAAGTCTTGCGTGCAGCTATAGAAACCTGAACAATAGGCCTGGATTAAACTGCAATATGCCATGTTTATATACCACAAGCCTACAGTTCCAATATACAGCTGCGTTGAAGGTTGGAATGGATCCAAAAACATGAATGACGATTATCATTCCGTAACTGTCTTGTGGGATTAAATGAATATTTTATTATTTTTATCATTATTATTATGATATTCTACGAGTGATTATTAGGCCTGGGTTCCTTGCAACTAGCACATACCGGTAACCTCAAACTTACGATCACGTATCTTCACGTCTCAATGGTCTAGGACTGTTACACACCGTCGAACTATTAACCGTGTCTACAATGTGAAAGAAACAAAGTATAGTTACCAGTTCATATAGTGACTGACGACCACCCATTGCCTTCAGATTGGATATTATTTCAGCAAATGAGTACTTACTGACCAGTACAAGATACGGTAAGTCAACCAACGATTAAAGAATGCGCTAAATGACCTCGCTGTCGATGCGCCTTAAAACCCTAATATTAATTCATTCAAGAATAGGCCTATTACGTAAATATTGTATTTTAGGTTATGTGCGGTGGTAAATATCATTGCGAATGAGAATAGGCACATGTTTCATTGACCAACGCGGTATAACCGCCAAGTAGTCAGGACAGCTGAGTTCACATTACTTCCTCTATGCTGAGACTATTTGAACTACGGCATAATCACAGTGAATAGCCTACCGGACCTGCTAGGCCTAGCAACTTCTCCATCGGGACTATAGTGACCTATTCACAACGAAGGTAACATATGAAGTTGACGCACCGCAAAATAGGCCTATAGTTATTCACATGAGAAGTTGAGAGATTTTCTCTGTCTAGATTCTTGAAGGTACTGGAGCTTTTGTCAAATGCACCTTGTTTCATCTTATTGTTTCACGTTCAATCTCCTCCTGACGTTTAAAAAGAGAATCATTAGTCATTCATCATGCATTCACTTTCAAAGCATGTGGTTAACCCTAAACACAACCCAAATAGGGTGAATAACAAGAAGCACAAGCAATTGAAACTATCTCAGGCTGAATTGATTCAAATGAATTGATTTTACCAATTCCAGAGGAAGTTATAAGTTCAAGTAGCCTAGGCTAATGCCTAGGCCCTAATCCATAGTCAAGATAGACTAGGCCATTGAATTTGTAGTGGTCCTTACAAAATCAATTACTAGGGGTGATGAAGAGCAACGAGTGCCAGTGCATAGTGCAACTGTAAATTGTGACGTAGACTGTGATCGTGTCCCTAGGCCATTGAGTTTATAGTGGTAAGACTATAAACTCAATGGCCCAGGTCTCTGAGACTTGGCCCTGTGGCATCAGAGTTTCACCAAAGTTCCAGTTATATGCCCTAGGATATTATTTACTGAAGTAGCCCATGAAATTCTGAACACCAGTAATGAAGGTTGCCTAGCTGTTGGAAAATGATTTCTAGAACTGAAAATAGAGGCTTACGTATATTCTAGGTTAAGGTCGACGTAGTAATTTATTGTATTGAAGTATGGTGTCACCTTTCATATCTTGTATGAACTGTAGGCACACTGATCGTTCAACAAATTTATTCAGTGCTTCACTGTTTCAATTTTGCTTAAACACACTTCTTTTCGTATCGTACACGGTAAATTAATGAATTGATAATATTCCTGCGACTTGACATTGTCAGTTATCAATTATGTTTTGTTTACGATTTACAGGGTCGCCAACTTCATAATGTGGCAAGTAAAAATACTCGCGTGTAGCAATACTACCAACACTCAAAGTCTGGAGAAAGATGTGGAAATGATACTTGCTCAATTTTCTCAATTTATTTTGTTCTTAACAAGGTATACAGGAAATGAAGTTATGAAAATGTAAATTCCCAATGAGAGTAGTTCTTGTGCTGAGGGAGTATTAGAATAAAAATTATCAGGTTTATAATTGAAATGAACATTGAAAGCATGAAGCAAATGTAAGTTCAAAATGTAGAGCAGCTGGAAATTATCATTATTACTTTTTTGCTAATGCTGGGCACATTGACTCTTACTGATGGAACAGAAATTTTCATATAATATTCCAAATTAGGAAGCTAAAAACCCAAACTAAGACCAATTTGTGATTTAAAACTAACACTATAACTAGGAGGTGAATTAAATGTATTTCCATTCATCCATAAATTCTTATATATATATAAGAATTTATGGATGAATGGAAAACTAAAACTAAAACGGAGTTCAAATAAGGGACTAAAACCAACTTGAATGTGGCCAAATCACTACTTGAACACACTAAAAAGATCAGACTTGAACAGACTAAAAACAACTAGGAATTTTAAGTCTGTTTTTCAAGTTTGTTTTACTCTGATTTTCATGAGGGTAATGATTATTTCTCATTATCATATCTCATCTGAATATTGTCAAGTAATAAATATAAAGAATAGAGGGTTTTTCCACATGATCATTTTTATTTTTGAATTATTAAAAACTGGCAAGCCTGAGCATCTTATCGACAAACTAATATCAACTAAGAACCAACACAGCCATATAATACTCGTCAGCAAAACATTAACCTAGTTTATCATCATCACAATTGTACAGTACATCTGTCTTCTGTATCATTGCTGTCAAATACTGGAATAGTCTACCAACTTATATTAAAACAATCAAGTCAAAGAGCCTTCTGAAAGAAAAATGTAAGGGAAAATTGATGGAAATCCAAATAGAGAAGATGATTTATTTTCGTGTTTTTTCGCTTTCTTCAATTTCATGCATGTAGTGTACCCACATGTATACGTGAATTGATATGCATACTTGGAACAAACTTTGTTTTTGTTGTTGCTCTTCAAGTCTCAGATGACTAGTGTTGTTGAAACTTGGCATACAATTGTAGTATTTGTAATTGTATTTTATTATCGCCTCGTGGATCAGTACATTGTACACAGTATGCGTATCGTCAAGAATAATAATAGTAGGCCTAATGATAAGAATAATATAATGATAGGTTAATAGTTGTAATATTAGAACATATATTAATAGTTAAAACAATGACTGAGTAAAATACACTCCCGCTAAGATTCGGATGGCTTGTTTTTGAAGGATGAAGATGCATTTGTAAGAGGCCGAGTTGTCCGAGAAGAGAAGGCCGTATGACAGGTATAGTAGTAGTAGTAGTTTATTAGTAGAATATGCTAGTTACATACATGTTGATACAATTTTACAAAATCAAGGCAGTCATTTCAGTTTCTTTCAACTTGGGAACAGTACAACACGATACAAAACAATACATACCTTTAATAACGATACAATACGCAACAATATCATCTCAATAATCCTCACTATTTTACTATTTACAGTTATTCACTAATTCCAATATTATTCTACTAATTTACAAGCTCACAAAAACCACTATTTCATACGGGTTGAGACTAACAGATCATCTTTCATTAATTTACAACACTTTATTCTGAAAGTAGATACATTTCTCGAATTTCTCATTTCACTAGAGATTCTGTTGAAAATCCCCAATCATTTATGAAATAATTATATAGTTTTCTTCCGTGCGTGATCTTTTCGTTTCTAAAAATACATTCTCACTATTTCTTGATTTATACGTATTATTCGACTGTGTATTATACACAGTTACGTTACAGAGGTAGCTAGGAAGAAGACACTTAGTGATTTTATTAATCAAAGTTAGAGTATCAAGTGCTACTACTCTCTGTTTAACATACAGCCATGATAGTGCTTTACACATCTTGTTGTTTGGTGTATCATTCCTCTTCCTTACAATAACCGTCAGGGCTTCAATTCACAACTTTTGTAAAGTTCAAATATTGTTTTTATCAAGTGAGAAGAGAATCGAGCTACAATAATCTATGTGTGGCACAATTATAGCCTGTATAACATTCATAGCAGAAACAAAATTAATGGTCTAATTGTACTGATAAAATGTTGTCCTTGAAATGTGGAACAAGACATTCAACAATATCACTTTTATTCAGTGTTCAGAGGCTTGTCAATCATATTCTATACGTACAAATTATCTATATGAGCATGGAACAGTAGCAATCGACCTACAAGAGAGTGAAGCCAATCTGTCGGCCATCTTACGTGTTCACATGACATCAATATTCGTCACAGGGTCACTTATTGACGGTATTTACCTGTCAATGATCCCAATACAGGTTATATTGAATATTAGGAAGCACATTTCGAGATGAGCATTGAATCAACTTGACAGCTGCCAGTCAGGTCAGCCTGCTACGTCAGGTATTTCAACATGGCCGACAAGACCGTGCTGCTCTCACGTCTCCCAGCTGGCTTCACTCCTCTCTCACTGTGTACGTTATCCATCAGTATAGAGATCAGCGATGGGAGGAAGTGGAACATACAGTAGTGTCAACATCAAAAATAAAATAAAAACATCTCCAACAAAATTACAACAATATTAATAGAGTGATGCAATTCCAACGCAAATAAATCTTTTCACAGAGCTCACTGACACCGAATGTAAACATTCAATGAAAGTGAGCGATGCATCTTTTAGCCATTTCAACATCATTTTCCGCGTGTTCCTACACATGTACACACTTGTATGAATTGGGAACGTTATCAAATCACGTACGAGTTTCAATATATTTTCATTTTGAGGTTATGTTACATGTTCGTTGAGTTGTTATAGTTATGCTCATTATTAGTGTTGGTTTGGACAGCCATAAAACGTGCCTCGATATCAACCAAGTCTCTTGTTATCACTGTCTTCACGCACAAGGACGATTGTATCACAGAGTTCCAACACCAGGCCGGATTGTGGACTGGGCTGGAGCCTGTATATTATCTATGACTATCAATAACGTAACGGGATAAGCAACACGGCATAAGTCATATCCTTTTAACATTAGGCCGTTTTCACCATGATGGAATCAGCGCGCTTTCGTGTACATTTGTGAGATTCGCAATTTCAAATCAAATCGTACGTATTAGGCTCGTATTTCAATATATAGTACATAGTTGTACAATTGCATTGATTTTAATCTTTCTCGTAGATGATGAGTAATTATCCAGTTATCAAATGGTAAATATAGCAGTAGGGCTCTTGACTAGGGGACAAATGCTTTTACAGACGTATTTTAAATTTAGATTGGCTAATTCAAATGAAATTTATCTCAATATTGTTTAATGCAGTTGGAAAGAGCTGGATTCACAGATTGCATTACATCTTTTACTTGTATAGATCAACATACAACAATACCAGCAAATCATCATAACATTTGTGAGGCGGCATCCCTTTGATATACGCATGGTGTGAAAGGGAACCGCCATGTTGCTTATCCCGTTACGTTATTGATAGTCATAGATATTATAGAGAAAGAGGACATACAGTGACTTCTGACTGCCACTAATCAAATGTTTTTCCTCTGGATGTTTACAGACAGGCTATGTTTCATTTACTCGTGCAAATGGTTGAGGACTTTTCATTTATTCTCATTTTAAATTGAGAAATGGGATGAGTATGAATTTGAACTTAATTGGCAGAGACATTGCCGCCACAGCCGTCATGACTGCTTCCTCTCATGGATCGGCTCTCCAGACAGGAATACAAGAGCCACAGCCTGGAGTGCACAACAACCATGGCGCTGTGATCAAATGCAGGCTCTCAATTCAAGTCCTCTCAATTACTCACTACCCACTAAATGTCATCAAGTTGATGGAAAACTAAAAATCAGAATGGATAATGGATGGGGAAGGGCAAGTTTCTTGACTCATATTACGTTTCCCTGTGTCAGGAATGTGAAGCTACCCATTTCTTAACATCATGCACTTCACTTCAATTCGGGGTGGTGTTATAAGAGGGGATGAGAGGGGCAATGAGCCAAGTGTTTCCTGTTATTTTCCAGGCTGTATTAATGAATAATAAGTTGCACTTATGATCAAATTCTTCACAAGATAATATCAAACTGACCGACAATCATTCGGGCGAGCAAGGCTGCAGTTTCAGGGCAGAAAATTGAGACATTTTCTCAATAGATGTCGCCCAGGGCAACGGATACCACCGTAAGACCTGCTGGTGTTATGATGATGCCTAAGCATGGCCTGGTTTCCACAATGCTGAGTTGTCATCTCTTGTCATGTGTTCTCATGTGTGTCTTGAGGTAACTACCGCTCCTGCCTCTGTAGCTACACTTGCAACACGGATGTAGTTTCTCACTTGTCATGTGTTCTCATGTGTGTATTGAAGTAACTTCCGCACCTGCCTCTGTAGCTACACTTGCCACAAGGATGTAGTTTCTCACTTGTCATGTGTTCTCATGTGTGTCTTGAGGTAACTACCGCTCCTGCCTCTGTAGCTACACTTGCTACAAGGATGTAGTTTCTCACTTGTCATGTGTTCTCATGTGTGTCTTGAGGTAAATACCGCTCCTGCCTCTGTAGCTACACTTGCTACAAGGATGTGGTTTCTCACTTGTCATGTGTTCTCATGTGTGTCTTGAGGTAACTTCCGCTCCTGCCTCTGTAGCTACACTTGCCACAAGCATGTAGTTTCTCACTTGTCATGTGTTCTCATGTGTGTCTTGAGGTAACTTCCGCTCCTGCCTCTGTAGCTACACTTGCTACAAGGATGTAGTTTCTCACTTGTCATGTGTTCTCATGTGTGTCTTGAGGTAACTACCGCTCCTGCCTCTGTAGCTACACTTGCTACAAGGATGTAGTTTCTCACTTGTCATGTGTTCTCATGTGTGTCTTGAGGTGAATTCCGCTCCTGCCTCTGTAGCTACACTTGCTACAAGGATGTAGTTTCTCATGTGTGTCTTTGAGGTAACTACCGCTCCTGCGTCTGTAGCTACACTTGCTACAAGGATGTAGTTTCTCACTTGTCATGGGTTCTCATGTGTGTCTTGAGGTAACTTCCGCTCCTGCCTCTGTAGCTACACTTGCTACAAGGATGTAGTTTCTCATGTGTGTCTTTGAGGTAACTACCGCTCCTGCCTCTGTAGCTACACTTGCTACAAGGATGTAGTTTCTCACTTGTCATGTGTTCTCATGTGTGTCTTGAGGTAACTACCGCTCCTGCCTCTGTAGCTACACTTGCTACAAGGATGTAGTTTCTCACTTGTCATGTGTTCTCATGTGTGTCTTGAGGTAACTTCCGCTCCTGCCTCTGTAGCTACACTTGCTACAAGGATGTAGTTTCTCACTTGTCATGTGTTCTCATGTGTGTCTTGAGATAACTACCGCTCCTGCCTCTGTAGCTACACTTGCTACAAGGATGTAGTTTCTCACTTGTCATGTGTTCTCATGTGTGTCTTGAGGTAACTACCGCTCCTGCCTCTGTAGCTACACTTGCTACAAGGATGTAGTTTCTCACTTGTCATGTGTTCTCATGTGTGTCTTGAGGTAACTACCGCTCCTGCCTCTGTAGCTACACTTGCTACAAGGATGTAGTTTCTCACTTGTCATGTGTTCTCATGTGTGTCTTGAGGTAACTACCGCTCCTGCCTCTGTAGCTACACTTGCTACAAGGATGTAGTTTCTCACTTGTCATGTGTTCTCATGTGTGTCTTGAGGTAACTTCCGCTCCTGCCTCTGTAGCTACACTTGCTACAAGGATGTAGTTTCTCACTTGTCATGTGTTCTCATGTGTGTCTTGAGGTAACTTCCGCTCCTGCCTCTGTAGCTACACTTGCTACAAGGATGTAGTTTCTCACTTGTCATGTGTTCTCATGTGTGTCTTGACGTAACTACCGCTCCTGCCTCTGAAGCTACACTTGCCACAAGGATGTAGTTTCTCACTTGTCATGTGTTCTCATGTGTGTCTTGAGGTAACTACCGCTCCTGCCTCTGTAGCTACACTTGCTACAAGGATGTAGTTTCTCAATTGTCATGTGTTCTCATGTGTGTCTTGAGGTAACTACCGCTCCTGCCTCTGTAGCTACACTTGCCACAAGGATGTAGTTTCTCACTTGTCATGTGTTCTCATGTGTGTCTTGAGGTAACTACCGCTCCTGCCTCTGAAGCTACACTTGCCACAAGGATGTAGTTTCTCACTTGTCATGTGTTCTCATGTGTGTCTTGAGGTAACTACCGCTCCTGACTTTGTAGCTACACTTGCTACAAGGATGTAGTTTCTCACTTGTCATGTGTTCTCATGTGTGTCTTGAGGTAACTACCGCTCCTGCCTCTGAAGCTACACTTGCTACAAGGATGTAGTTTCTCACTTGTCATGTGTTCTCATGTGTGTCTTGAGGTAACTACCGCTCCTGCCTCTGAAGCTACACTTGCTACAAGCATGTAGTTTCTCACTTGTCATGTGTTCTCATGTGTGTCTTGAGGTAACTACCGCTCCTGCCTCTGAAGCTACACTTGCTACAAGGATGTAGTTTCTCACTTGTCATGTGTTCTCATGTGTGTCTTGACGTAACTACCGCTCCTGCCTCTGTAGCTACACTTGCTACAAGGATGTAGTTTCTCACTTGTCATGTGTTCTCATGTGTGTATTGACGTAACTACCGCTCCTGCCTCTGTAGCTACACTTGCCACAAGGATGTAGTTTCTCACTTGTCATGTGTTCTCATGTGTGTCTTGAGGTAACTACCGCTCCTGCCTCTGTAGCTACACTTGATACAAGGATGTAGTTTCTCACTTGTCATGTGTTCTCATGTGTGTCTTGAGGTAACTACCGCTCCTGCCTCTGTAGCTACACTCGCCACAAGGATGTAGTTTCTCACTTGTCATGTGTTCTCATGTGTGTCTTGAGGTAACTACCGCTCCTGACTTTGTAGCTACACTTGCTACAAGGATGTAGTTTCTCACTTGTCATGTGTTCTCATGTGTGTCTTGAGGTAACTACCGCTCCTGCCTCTGTAGCTACACTCGCCACAAGGATGTAGTTTCTCACTTGTCATGTGTTCTCATGTGTGTCTTGAGGTAACTACCGCTCCTGCCTCTGAAGCTACACTTGCTACAAGGATGTAGTTTCTCACTTGTCATGTGTTCTCATGTGTGTCTTGAGGTAACTACCGCTCCTGCCTCTGAAGCTACACTTGCTACAAGGATGTAGTTTCTCACTTGTCATGTGTTCTCATGTGTGTCTTGAGGTAACTACTGCTCCTGCCTCTGAAGCTACACTCGCTACAAGGATGTAGTTTCTCACTTGTCATGTGATCTCATGTGTGTCTTGAGGTAACTACCGCTCCTGCCTCTGTAGCTACACTCGCCACAAGGATGTAGTTTCTCACTTGTCATGTGATCTCATGTGTGTCTTGAGGTAACTACCGCTCCTGCCTCTGTAGCTACACTCGCCACAAGGATGTAGTTTCTCACTTGTCATGTGTTCTCATGTGTGTCTTGAGGTAACTACCGCTCCTGCCTCTGTAGCTACACTTGCCACAAGGATGTAGTTTCTCACTTGTCATGTGATCTCATGTGTGTCTTGAGGTAACTTCCGCTCCTGCCTCTGTAGCTACACTTGCTACAAGCATGTAGTTTCTCACTTGTCATGTGTTCTCATGTGTGTCTTGAGATAACTACCGCTCCTGCCTCTGTAGCTACACTTGCTACAAGGATGTAGTTTCTCACTTGTCATGTATTCTCATGTGTGTCTTGAGGTAACTACCGCTCCTGCCTCTGTAGCTACACTTGCTACAAGCATGTAGTTTCTCACTTGTCATGTGTTCTCATGTGTGTCCTCAGGTAACTACCGCTCCTGCCTCTGTAGCTACACTTGCCACAAGGATGTAGTTTCTCACTTGTCATGTGTTCTCATGTGTGTCTTGAGGTAACTACCGCTCCTGCCTCTGTAGCTACACTTGCTACAAGCATGTAGTTTCTCACTTGTCATGTGTTCTCATGTGTGTCTTGACGTAACTTCCGCTCCTGCCTCTGTAGCTACACTTGCTACACGGATGTAGTTTCTCCTTTGTCATGTGTTCTCATGTGTGTCTTGAGGTAACTACCGCTCCTGCCTCTGTAGCTACACTTGCTACAAGCATGTAGTTTCTCACTTGTCATGTGTTCTCATGTGTGTCTTGAGGTAACTACCGCTCCTGCCTCTGTAGCTACACTTGCTACAAGGATGTAGTTTCTCCTTTGTCATGTGTTCTCATGTGTGTCTTGAGGTAACTACCGCTCCTGCCTCTGTAGCTACACTTGCTACAAGGATGTAGTTTCTCACTTGTCATGTGTTCTCATGTGTGTCATGAGGTAACTACCGCTCCTGCCTCTGTAGCTACACTTGCTACAAGCATGTAGTTTCTCACTTGTCATGTGTTCTCATGTGTGTCCTCAGGTAACTACCGCTCCTGCCTCTGTAGCTACACTTGCTACAAGGATGTAGTTTCTCACTTGTCATGTGTTCTCATGTGCGTCATGAGGTAACTACCGCTCCTGCTCTGTAGCTACACTTGCTACAAGCATGTAGTTTCTCACTTGTCATGTGTTCTCATGTGTGTCTTGAGGTAACTTCCGCTCCTGCCTATGTAGCTACACTTGCCACAAGCATGTAGTTTCTCACTTGTCATGTGTTCTCATGTGTGTCTTGAGGTAACTACCGCTCCTGCCTCTGTAGCTACACTTGCTACAAGGATGTAGTTTCTCACTTGTCATGTGTTCTCATGTGTGTCTTGACGTAACTACCGCTCCTGCCTCTGTAGCTACACTTGCTACAAGGATGTAGTCTCTCACTTGTCATGGGTTCTCATGTGTGTCTTGAGGTAACTACCGCTCCTGCCTCTGTAGCTACACTTGCTACAAGGATGTAGTTTCTCACTTGTCATGGGTTCTCATGTGTGTCTTGAGGTAACTACCGCTCCTGCCTCTGTAGCTACACTTGCTACAAGGATGTAGTTTCTCACTTGTCATGTGTTCTCATGTGTGTCTTGACGTAACTACCGCTCCTGCCTCTGTAGCTACACTTGCTACACGGATGTAGTTTCTCACTTGTCATGTGTTCTCATGTGTGTCTTGAGGTAACTACCGCTCCTGCCTCTGAAGCTACACTTGCCACAAGGATGTAGTTTCTCACTTGTCATGTGTTCTCATGTGTGTCTTGAGGTAACTACCGCTCCTGCTCTGTAGCTACACTTGCCACAAGCATGTATTTTTTCTCACTTGTCATGTGTTCTCATGTGTGTCTTGAGGTAACTACCGCTCCTGCCTCTGTAGCTACACTTGCTACAAGGATGTAGTTTCTCACTTGTCATGTGTTCTCATGTGTGTATTGACGTAACTACCGCTCCTGCCTCTGTAGCTACACTTGCTACAAGGATGTAGTTTCTCATGTGTGTCTTGAGGTAACTACCGCTCCTGCCTCTGAAGCTACACTTGCTACAAGGATGTAGTTTCTCACTTGTCATGTGTTCTCATGTGTGTCTTGAGGTAACTACCGCTCCTGCCTCTGAAGCTACACTTGCCACAAGGATGTAGTTTCTCACTTGTCATGTGTTCTCATGTGTGTCTTGAGGTAACTACCGCTCCTGCTCTGTAGCTACACTTGCTACAAGGATGTAGTTTCTCACTTGTCATGTGTTCTCATGTGTGTATTGACGTAACTACCGCTCCTGCCTCTGTAGCTACACTTGCTACAAGGAAGTAGTTTCTCACTTGTCATGTGTTCTCATGTGTGTCTTGAGGTAACTACCGCTCCTGCTCTGTAGCTACACTTGCCACAAGCATGTAGTTTCTCACTTGTCATGTGTTCTCATGTGTGTCTTGAGGTAACTACCGCTCCTGCTCTGTAGCTACACTTGCCACAAGCATGTAGTTTCTCACTTGTCATGTGTTCTCATGTGTGTCTTGAGGTAACTACCGCTCCTTCCTCTGTAGCTACACTTGCCACAAGCATGTAGTTTCTCACTTGTCATGTGTTCTCATGTGTGTCTTGAGGTAACTACCGCTCCTGCCTCTGTAGCTACACTTGCTACAAGGATGTAGTTTCTCACTTGTCATGTGTTCTCATGTGTGTCTTGAGGTAACTACCGCTCCTGCCTCTGTAGCTACACTTGCTACAAGGATATAGTTTCTCACTTGTCATGTGTTCTCATGTGTGTCTTGAGGTAACTACCGCTCCTGCTCTGTAGCTACACTTGCCACAAGCATGTAGTTTCTCACTTGTCATGTGTTCTCATGTGTGTCATGAGGTAACTACCGCTCCTGCCTCTGTAGCTACACTTGCCACAAGGATGTAGTTTCTCACTTGTCATGTGTTCTCATGTGTGTCTTGAGGTAACTACCGCTCCTGCCTCTGTAGCTACACTTGCCACAAGCATGTAGTTTCTCACTTGTCATGTGATCTCATGTGTGTCTTGAGGTAACTACCGCTCCTGCTCTGTAGCTACACTTGCCACAAGCATGTAGTTTCTCACTTGTCATGTGTTCTCATGTGTGTCATGAGGTAACTACCGCTCCTGCTCTGTAGCTACACTTGCTACAAGGATGTAGTTTCTCATGTGTGTCATGAGGTAACTACCGCTCCTGCCTCTGAAGCTACACTTGCTACAAGGATGTAGTTTCTCACTTGTCATGTGTTCTCATGTGTGTCTTGACGTAACTACCGCTCCTGCCTCTGTAGCTACACTTGCTACAAGGATGTAGTTTCTCACTTGTCATGTGCTCTCATGTGTGTATTGACGTAACTACCGCTCCTGCTCTGTAGCTACACTTGCTACAAGGATGTAGTTTCTCATGTGTGTCATGAGGTAACTACCGCTCCTGCCTCTGAAGCTACACTTGCTACAAGGATGTAGTTTCTCACTTGTCATGTGTTCTCATGTGTGTCTTGACGTAACTACCGCTCCTGCCTCTGTAGCTACACTTGCTACAAGGATGTAGTTTCTCACTTGTCATGTGTTCTCATGTGTGTCTTGAGGTAACTACCGCTCCTGCCTCTGTAGCTACACTTGCTACAAGGATGTAGTTTCTCACTTGTCATGTGTTCTCATGTGTGTCTTGAGGTAACTACCGCTCCTGCCTCTGTAGCTACACTTGCCACAAGGATGTAGTTTCTCACTTGTCATGTGTTCTCATGTGTGTCTTGAGGTAACTACCGCTCCTGCTCTGTAGCTACACTTGCCACAAGGATGTAGTTTCTCACTTGTCATGTGTTCTCATGTGTCTCTTGAGGTAACTACCGCTCCTGCCTCTGTAGCTACACTTGCCACAAGCATGTAGTTTCTCACTTGTCATGTGTTCTCATGTGTGTCTTGAGGTAACTACCGCTCCTGCCTCTGTAGCTACACTTGCCACAAGGATGTAGTTTCTCACTTGTCATGTGTTCTCATGTGTGTCTTGAGGTAACTACCGCTCCTGCTCTGTAGCTACACTTGCTACAAGGATGTAGTTTCTCACTTGTCATGTGTTCTCATGTGTGTCTTGAGGTAACTTCCGCTCCTGCCTCTGTAGCTACACTTGCCACAAGCATGTAGTTTCTCACTTGTCATGTGTTCTCATGTGTGTCATGAGGTAACTACCGCTCCTGCCTCTGTAGCTACACTTGCTACAAGGATGTAGTTTCTCACTTGTCATGTGTTCTCATGTGTGTCTTGAGGTAACTTCCGCTCCTGCCTCTGTAGCTACACTTGCCACAAGCATGTAGTTTCTCACTTGTCATGTGTTCTCATGTGTGTCTTGAGGTAACTACCGCTCCTGCCTCTGTAGCTACACTTGCCACAAGGATGTAGTTTCTCACTTGTCATGTGTTCTCATGTGTGTCATGAGGTAACTACCGCTCCTGCCTCTGTAGGTACACTTGCTACAAGGATGTAGTTTCTCACTTGTCATGTATTCTCATGTGTGTCTTGAGGTAACTACCGCTCCTGCCTCTGTAGCTACACTTGCCACAAGCATGTAGTTTCTCACTTGTCATATGTTCTCATGTGTGTCTTGAGGTAACTACCGCTCCTGCCTCTGTAGCTACAATTGCTACAAGGATGTAGTTTATCACTTGTCATGTGTTCTCATGTGTGTCTTGAGGTAACTTTTGCTCCTGCCTCTGTAGCTACACTTGCTACAAGGATGTAGTTTCTCACTTGTCATGTGTTCTCATGTGTGTCTTGACGTAACTACCGCTCCTGCCTCTGTAGCTACACTTGCTACAAGCATGTAGTTTCTCACTTGTCATGTGTTCTCATGTGTGTCTTGAGGTAACTACCGCTCCTGCCTCTGTAGCTACACTTGCCACAAGGATGTAGTTTCTCATGTGTGTCTTGACGTAACTACCGCTCCTGCCTCTGAAGCTACACTTGCTACAAGGATGTAGTTTCTCACTTGTCATGTGTTCTCATGTGTGTCTTGAGGTAACTACCGCTCCTGCCTCTGAAGCTACACTTGCTACAAGGATGTAGTTTCTCACTTGTCATGTGTTCTCATGTGTGTCATGAGGTAACTACCGCTCCTGCCTCTGAAGCTACACTTGCCACAAGGATGTAGTTTCTCACTTGTAATGGGTTCTCATGTGTGTCTTGAGGTAACTACCGCTCCTGCCTCTGTAGCTACACTTGCTACAAGGATGTAGTTTCTCACTTGTCATGTGTTCTCATGTGTGTCTTGAGGTAACTACCGCTCCTGCCTCTGTAGCTACACTTGCCACAAGGATGTAGTTTCTCACTTGTAATGGGTTCTCATGTGTGTCTTGAGGTAACTTCCGCTCCTGCCTCTGTAGCTACACTTGCCACAAGGATGTAGTTTCTCACTTGTCATGTGATCTCATGTGTGTCATGAGGTAACTACCGCTCCTGCCTCTGTAGCTACACTTGCTACAAGGATGTAGTTTCTCACTTGTCATGTGTTCTCATGTGTGTCTTGAGGTAACTTCCGCTCCTGCCTCTGTAGCTACACTTGCTACAAGGATGTAGTTTCTCACTTGTCATGTGTTCTCATGTGCGTCATGAGGTAACTACCGCTCCTGCCTCTGTAGCTACACTTGCCACAAGGATGTAGTTTCTCACTTGTCATGTGTTCTCATGTGTGTCTTGAGGTAACTACCGCTCCTGCCTCTGTAGCTACACTTGCCACAAGGATGTAGTTTCTCACTTGTCATGTGTTCTCATGTGTGTCATGAGGTAACTACCGCTCCTGCCTCTGTAGCTACACTTGCTACAAGGATGTAGTTTCTCACTTGTCATGTGTTCTCATGTGTGTCTTGAGGTAACTACCGCTCCTGCCTCTGTAGCTACACTTGCCACAAGGATGTAGTTTCTCACTTGTAATGGGTTCTCATGTGTGTCTTGAGGTAACTTCCGCTCCTGCCTCTGTAGCTACACTTGCCACAAGGATGTAGTTTCTCACTTGTCATGTGTTCTCATGTGTGTCTTGAGGTAACTACCGCTCCTGCTCTGTAGCTACACTTGCTACAAGGATGTAGTTTCTCACTTGTCATGTGTTCTCATGTGTGTCTTGAGGTAACTACCGCTCCTGCTCTGTAGCTACACTTGCCACAAGCATGTAGTTTCTCACTTGTCATGTGTTCTCATGTGTGTCTTGAGGTAACTACCGCTCCTGCCTCTGTAGCTACACTTGCCACAAGGATGTAGTTTCTCATGTGTGTCTTGAGGTAACTACCGCTCCTGCCTCTGTAGCTACACTTGCTACAAGGATGTAGTTTCTCACTTGTCATGTGTTCTCATGTGTGTCTTGAGGTAACTTCCGCTCCTGCCTCTGTAGCTACACTTGCTACAAGGATGTAGTTTCTCACTTGTCATGTGTTCTCATGTGTGTCTTGAGGTAACTACCGCTCCTGCTCTGTAGCTACACTTGCCACAAGCATGTAGTTTCTCACTTGTCATGTGTTCTCATGTGTGTCTTGAGGTAACTACCGCTCCTGCCTCTGAAGCTACACTTGCCACAAGGATGTAGTTTCTCACTTATCATGTGTTCTCATGTGTGTCTTGACGTAACTTCCGCTCCTATCTCTGTAGCTACACTTGCTACAAGGATGTAGTTTCTCATGTGTGTATTGACGTAACTACCGCTCCTGCCTCTGTAGCTACACTTGCTACAAGGATGTAGTTTCTCACTTGTCATGTGTTCTCATGTGTGTCTTGACGTAACTTCCGCTCCTGCCTCTGTAGCTACACTTGCCACAAGCATGTTGTTTCTCACTTGTCATGTGTTCTCATGTGTGTCTTGAGGTAACTTCCGCTCCTGCCTCTGTAGCTACACTTGCCACAAGCATGTAGTTTCTCACTTGTCATGTGTTCTCATGTGTGTCTTGAGGTAACTACCGCTCCTGCCTCTGAAGCTACACTTGCCACAAGGATGTAGTTTCTCACTTGTCATGTGTTCTCATGTGTGTCTTAAGGTAACTACCGCTCCTTCCTCTGTAGCTACACTTGCCACAAGGATGTAGTTTCTCACTTGTCATGTGTTCTCATGTGTGTCTTGAGGTAACTACCGCTCCTGCCTCTGTAGCTACACTTGCTACAAGGATGTAGTTTCTCATGTGTGTCTTGAGGTAACTACCGCTCCTGCCTCTGTAGCTACACTCGCTACAAGGATGTAGTTTCTCACTTGTCATGTGTTCTCATGTGTGTCTTGAGGTAACTACCGCTCCTGCCTCTGTAGCTACACTTGCCACAAGGATGTAGTTTCTCACTTGTCATGTGTTCTCATGTGTGTCTTGAGGTAACTACCGCTCCTGCCTCTGTAGCTACACTTGCTACAAGGATGTAGTTTCTCACTTGTCATGTGTTCTCATGTGTGTCATGAGGTAACTTCCGCTCCTATCTCTGTAGCTACACTTGCTACAAGGATGTAGTTTCTCATGTGTGTCTTGAGGTAACTACCGCTCCTGCTCTGTAGCTACACTTGCCACAAGGATGTAGTTTCTCACTTGTCATGTGTTCTCATGTGTGTCTTGACGTAACTACCGCTCCTGCCTCTGTAGCTACACTTGCTACAAGCATGTAGTTTCTCACTTGTCATGTGTTCTCATGTGTGTCTTGAGGTAACTACCGCTCCTGCCTCTGTAGCTACACTTGCTACAAGCATGTAGTTTCTCACTTGTCATGTGTTCTCATGTGTGTCTTGAGGTAACTACCGCTCCTGCCTCTGTAGCTACACTTGCTACAAGCATGTAGTTTCTCACTTGTCATGTGTTCTCATGTGTGTCTTGAGGTAACTACCGCTCCTGCCTCTGTAGCTACACTTGCTACAAGGATGTAGTATCTCACTTGTCATGTGTTCTCATGTGTGTCTTGAGGAAAATACCGCTCCTGCCTCTGTAGCTACACTTGCTACAAGGATGTAGTTTCTCACTTGTCATGTGTTCTCATGTGTGTATTGACGTAACTACCGCTCCTGCCTCTGTAGCTACACTTGCTACAAGGATGTAGTTTCTCACTTGTCATGGGTTCTCATGTGTGTCTTGAGGTAACTACCGCTCCTGCCTCTGTAGCTACACTTGCTACAAGGATGTAGTTTCTCACTTGTCATGTGTTCTCATGTGTGTCTTGAGGAAAATACCGCTCCTGCCTCTGTAGCTACACTTGCTACAAGGATGTAGTTTCTCACTTGTCATGTGTTCTCATGTGTGTATTGACGTAACTACCGCTCCTGCCTCTGTAGCTACACTTGCTACAAGGATGTAGTTTCTCACTTGTCATGGGTTCTCATGTGTGTCTTGAGGTAACTACCGCTCCTGCCTCTGTAGCTACACTTGCTACAAGGATGTAGTTTCTCACTTGTCATGTGTTCTCATGTGTGTCTTGACGTAACTACCGCTCCTGCCTCTGTAGCTACACTTGCTACAAGGATGTAGTTTCTCACTTGTCATGGGTTCTCATGTGTGTCTTGAGGTAACTACCGCTCCTGCCTCTGTAGCTACACTTGCTACAAGGATGTAGTTTCTCACTTGTCATGTGTTCTCATGTGTGTCTTGAGGAAAATACCGCTCCTGCCTCTGTAGCTACACTTGCTACAAGGATGTAGTTTCTCACTTGTCATGTGTTCTCATGTGTGTATTGACGTAACTACCGCTCCTGCCTCTGTAGCTACACTTGCTACAAGGATGTAGTTTCTCACTTGTCATGGGTTCTCATGTGTGTCTTGAGGTAACTACCGCTCCTGCCTCTGTAGCTACACTTGCTACAAGGATGTAGTTTCTCACTTGTCATGTGTTCTCATGTGTGTCTTGACGTAACTACCGCTCCTGCCTCTGTAGCTACACTTGCTACACGGATGTAGTTTCTCACTTGTCATGTGTTCTCATGTGTGTCTTGAGGTAACTACCGCTCCTGCCTCTGTAGCTACACTTGCCACAAGCATGTAGTTTCTCACTTGTCATGTGTTCTCATGTGTGTCTTGACGTAACTACCGCTCCTGCCTCTGTAGCTACACTTGCTACACGGATGTAGTTTCTCACTTGTCATGTGTTCTCATGTGTGTCTTGAGGAAAATACCGCTCCTGCCTCTGTAGCTACACTTGCTACAAGGATGTAGTTTCTCACTTGTCATGTGTTCTCATGTGTGTATTGACGTAACTACCGCTCCTGCCTCTGTAGCTACACTTGCTACAAGGATGTAGTTTCTCACTTGTCATGGGTTCTCATGTGTGTCTTGAGGTAACTACCGCTCCTGCCTCTGTAGCTACACTTGCTACAAGGATGTAGTTTCTCACTTGTCATGTGTTCTCATGTGTGTCTTGAGGAAAATACCGCTCCTGCCTCTGTAGCTACACTTGCTACAAGGATGTAGTTTCTCACTTGTCATGTGTTCTCATGTGTGTATTGACGTAACTACCGCTCCTGCCTCTGTAGCTACACTTGCTACAAGGATGTAGTTTCTCACTTGTCATGGGTTCTCATGTGTGTCTTGAGGTAACTACCGCTCCTGCCTCTGTAGCTACACTTGCTACAAGGATGTAGTTTCTCACTTGTCATGTGTTCTCATGTGTGTCTTGACGTAACTACCGCTCCTGCCTCTGTAGCTACACTTGCTACAAGGATGTAGTTTCTCACTTGTCATGGGTTCTCATGTGTGTCTTGAGGTAACTACCGCTCCTGCCTCTGTAGCTACACTTGCTACAAGGATGTAGTTTCTCACTTGTCATGTGTTCTCATGTGTGTCTTGAGGAAAATACCGCTCCTGCCTCTGTAGCTACACTTGCTACAAGGATGTAGTTTCTCACTTGTCATGTGTTCTCATGTGTGTATTGACGTAACTACCGCTCCTGCCTCTGTAGCTACACTTGCCACAAGGATGTAGTTTCTCACTTGTCATGTGTTCTCATGTGTGTCTTGAGGTAACTACCGCTCCTGCCTCTGTAGCTACACTTGCTACAAGGATGTAGTTTCTCACTTGTCATGTGTTCTCATGTGTGTCTTGACGTAACTACCGCTCCTGCCTCTGTAGCTACACTTGCTACACGGATGTAGTTTCTCACTTGTCATGTGTTCTCATGTGTGTCTTGAGGTAACTACCGCTCCTGCCTCTGTAGCTACACTTGCCACAAGCATGTAGTTTCTCACTTGTCATGTGTTCTCATGTGTGTCTTGACGTAACTACCGCTCCTGCCTCTGTAGCTACACTTGCTACACGGATGTAGTTTCTCACTTGTCATGTGTTCTCATGTGTGTATTGACGTAACTACCGCTCCTGCTCTGTAGCTACACTTGCCACAAGGATGTAGTTTCTCACTTGTCATGTGTTCTCATGTGTGTCTTGAGGTAACTACCGCTCCTGCCTCTGAAGCTACACTTGCCACAAGGATGTAGTTTCTCACTTGTCATGTGTTCTCATGTGTGTCTTGAGGTAACTACCGCTCCTGCTCTGTAGCTACACTTGCCACAAGCATGTATTTTTTCTCACTTGTAATGTGTTCTCATGTGTGTCTTGAGGTAACTACCGCTCCTGCCTCTGTAGCTACACTTGCTACAAGGATGTAGTTTCTCACTTGTCATGTGTTCTCATGTGTGTATTGACGTAACTACCGCTCCTGCCTCTGTAGCTACACTTGCTACAAGGATGTAGTTTCTCATGTGTGTCTTGAGGTAACTACCGCTCCTGCCTCTGAAGCTACACTTGCTACAAGGATGTAGTTTCTCACTTGTCATGTGTTCTCATGTGTGTCTTGAGGTAACTACCGCTCCTGCCTCTGAAGCTACACTTGCCACAAGGATGTAGTTTCTCACTTGTCATGTGTTCTCATGTGTGTCTTGAGGTAACTACCGCTCCTGCTCTGTAGCTACACTTGCTACAAGGATGTAGTTTCTCACTTGTCATGTGTTCTCATGTGTGTATTGACGTAACTACCGCTCCTGCCTCTGTAGCTACACTTGCTACAAGGAAGTAGTTTCTCACTTGTCATGTGTTCTCATGTGTGTCTTGAGGTAACTACCGCTCCTGCTCTGTAGCTACACTTGCCACAAGCATGTAGTTTCTCACTTGTCATGTGTTCTCATGTGTGTCTTGAGGTAACTACCGCTCCTGCCTCTGTAGCTACACTTGCTACAAGGATGTAGTTTCTCACTTGTCATGTGTTCTCATGTGTGTCTTGAGGTAACTACCGCTCCTGCCTCTGTAGCTACACTTGATACAAGCATGTAGTTTCTCACTTGTCATGTGTTCTCATGTGTGTCTTGAGGTAACTACCGCTCCTGCCTCTGTAGCTACACTTGCCACAAGGATGTAGTTTCTCATGTGTGTCATGAGGTAACTACCGCTCCTGCCTCTGAAGCTACACTTGCTACAAGGAAGTAGTTTCTCACTTGTCATGTGTTCTCATGTGTGTCTTGAGGTAACTACCGCTCCTGCTCTGTAGCTACACTTGCCACAAGCATGTAGTTTCTCACTTGTCATGTGTTCTCATGTGTGTCTTGAGGTAACTACCGCTCCTGCCTCTGTAGCTACACTTGCTACAAGGATGTAGTTTCTCACTTGTCATGTGTTCTCATGTGTGTCTTGAGGTAACTACCGCTCCTGCCTCTGTAGCTTCACTTGCCACAAGGATGTAGTTTCTCACTTGTCATGTGTTCTCATGTGTGTCTTGACGTAACTACCGCTCCTGCCTCTGTAGCTACACTTGCTACAAGGATGTAGTTTCTCACTTGTCATGTGTTCTCATGTGTGTCTTGAGGTAACTACCGCTCCTGCCTCTGTAGCTACACTTGCTACAAGGATGTAGTTTCTCACTTGTCATGTGTTCTCATGTGTGTCTTGAGGTAACTACCGCTCCTGCCTCTGTAGCTACACTTGCTACAAGGATGTAGTTTCTCACTTGTCATGTGTTCTCATGTGTGTCTTGAGGTAACTACCGCTCCTGCCTCTGTAGCTACACTTGCTACAAGGATGTAGTTTCTCCTTTGTCATGTGTTCTCATGTGTGTCTTGAGGTAACTACCGCTCCTGCCTCTGTAGCTACACTTGCTACAAGCATGTAGTTTCTCACTTGTCATGTGTTCTCATGTGTGTCTTGAGGTAACTACCGCTCCTGCCTCTGTAGCTACACTTGCTACAAGGATGTAGTTTCTCCTTTGTCATGTGTTCTCATGTGTGTCTTGAGGTAACTACCGCTCCTGCCTCTGTAGCTACACTTGCTACAAGCATGTAGTTTCTCACTTGTCATGTGTTCTCATGTGTGTCTTGAGGTAACTACCGCTCCTGCCTCTGTAGCTACACTTGCTACAAGGAAGTAGTTTCTCACTTGTCATGTGTTCTCATGTGTGTCATGAGGTAACTACCGCTCCTGCTCTGTAGCTACACTTGCTACAAGCATGTAGTTTCTCACTTGTCATGTGTTCTCATGTGTGTCTTGAGGTAACTACCGCTCCTGCCTCTGTAGCTACACTTGCTACAAGCATGTAGTTTCTCACTTGTCATGTGTTCTCATGTGTGTCTTGAGGTAACTACCGCTCCTGCTCTGTAGCTACACTTGCCACAAGCATGTAGTTTCTCACTTGTCATGTGTTCTCATGTGTGTCTTGAGGTAACTACCGCTCCTGCTCTGTAGCTACACTTGCCACAAGCATGTAGTTTCTCACTTGTCATGTGTTCTCATGTGTTTCATGAGGTAACTACCGCTCCTGCTCTGTAGCTACACTTGCTACAAGGATGTAGTTTCTCATGTGTGTCATGAGGTAACTACCGCTCCTGCCTCTGAAGCTACACTTGCTACAAGGATGTAGTTTCTCACTTGTCATGTGTTCTCATGTGTGTCTTGACGTAACTACCGCTCCTGCCTCTGTAGCTACACTTGCTACAAGGATGTAGTTTCTCACTTGTCATGTGTTCTCATGTGTGTATTGACGTAACTACCGCTCCTGCTCTGTAGCTACACTTGCTACAAGGATGTAGTTTCTCATGTGTGTCATGAGGTAACTACCGCTCCTGCCTCTGAAGCTACACTTGCTACAAGGATGTAGTTTCTCACTTGTCATGTGTTCTCATGTGTGTCTTGACGTAACTACCGCTCCTGCCTCTGTAGCTACACTTGCTACAAGGATGTAGTTTCTCACTTGTCATGTGTTCTCATGTGTGTCTTGAGGTAACTACCGCTCCTGCCTCTGTAGCTACACTTGCTACAAGGATGTAGTTTCTCACTTGTCATGTGTTCTCATGTGTGTCTTGAGGTAACTACCGCTCCTGCTCTGTAGCTACACTTGCCACAAGCATGTAGTTTCTCACTTGTCATGTGTTCTCATGTGTGTCTTGAGGTAACTACCGCTCCTGCCTCTGTAGCTACACTTGCCACAAGGATGTAGTTTCTCACTTGTCATGTGTTCTCATGTGTGTCTTGAGGTAACTACCGCTCCTGCTCTGTAGCTACACTTGCTACAAGGATGTAGTTTCTCACTTGTCATGTGTTCTCATGTGTGTCTTGAGGTAACTTCCGCTCCTGCCTCTGTAGCTACACTTGCCACAAGCATGTAGTTTCTCACTTGTCATGTGTTCTCATGTGTGTCATGAGGTAACTACCGCTCCTGCCTCTGTAGCTACACTTGCTACAAGGATGTAGTTTCTCACTTGTCATGTGTTCTCATGTGTGTCTTGAGGTAACTTCCGCTCCTGCCTCTGTAGCTACACTTGCCACAAGCATGTAGTTTCTCACTTGTCATGTGTTCTCATGTGTGTCTTGAGGTAACTACCGCTCCTGCCTCTGTAGCTACACTTGCCACAAGGATGTAGTTTCTCACTTGTCATGTGTTCTCATGTGTGTCATGAGGTAACTACCGCTCCTGCCTCTGTAGCTACACTTGCTACAAGGATGTAGTTTCTCACTTGTCATGTATTCTCATGTGTGTCTTGAGGTAACTACCGCTCCTGCTCTGTAGCTACACTTGCTACAAGGATGTAGTTTCTCACTTGTCATGTGTTCTCATGTGTGTCTTCGAGGTAACTACCGCTCCTGCCTCTGTAGCTACACTTGCCACAAGGATGTAGATTCTCACTTGTCATGTGTTCTCATGTGTGTCATGAGGTAACTACCGCTCCTGCCTCTGTAGCTACACTTGCCACAAGGATGTAGTTTCTCACTTGTCATGTGTTCTCATGTGTGTCATGAGGTAACTACCGCTCCTGCCTCTGTAGCTACACTTGCTACAAGGATGTAGTTTCTCACTTGTCATGTATTCTCATGTGTGTCTTGAGGTAACTTCCGCTCCTGCCTCTGTAGCTACACTTGCCACAAGCATGTAGTTTCTCACTTGTCATGTGTTCTCATGTGTGTCTTGAGGTAACTACCGCTCCTGCCTCTGTAGCTACACTTGCCACAAGGATGTAGTTTCTCACTTGTCATGTGTTCTCATGTGTGTCTTGAGGTAACTACCGCTCCTGCCTCTGTAGCTACACTTGCCACAAGGATGTAGTTTCTCACTTGTCATGTGTTCTCATGTGTGTCATGAGGTAACTACCGCTCCTGCCTCTGTAGCTACACTTGCTACAAGGATGTAGTTTCTCACTTGTCATGTGTTCTCATGTGTGTCTTCGAGGTAACTACCGCTCCTGCCTCTGTAGCTACACTTGCTACAAGGATGTAGTTTCTCACTTGTCATGTGTTCTCATGTGTGTCTTGAGGTAACTTCCGCTCCTGCCTCTGTAGCTACACTTGCCACAAGCATGTAGTTTCTCACTTGTCATGTGTTCTCATGTGTGTCTTCGAGGTAACTACCGCTCCTGCCTCTGTAGCTACACTTGCTACAAGCATGTAGTTTCTCACTTGTCATGTGTTCTCATGTGTGTCATGAGGTAACTACCGCTCCTGCCTCTGAAGCTACACTTGCCACAAGGATGTAGTTTCTCACTTGTAATGGGTTCTCATGTGTGTCTTGAGGTAACTACCGCTCCTGCCTCTGAAGCTACACTTGCCACAAGGATGTAGTTTCTCACTTGTAATGGGTTCTCATGTGTGTCTTGACGTAACTACCGCTCCTGCCTCTGTAGCTACACTTGCTACAGGGATGTAGTTTCTCACTTGTCATGTGTTCTCATGTGTGTCTTGACGTAACTACCGCTCCTGCCTCTGTAGCTACACTTGCTACAGGGATGTAGTTTCTCACTTGTCATGTGTTCTCATGTGTGTCTTGAGGTAACTACCGCTCCTGCCTCTGTAGCTACACTTGCTACAAGCATGTAGTTTCTCACTTGTCATGTGTTCTCATGTGTGTCTTGAGGTAACTACCGCTCCTACCTCTGTAGCTACACTTGCCACAAGGATGTAGTTTCTCACTTGTCATGTGTTCTCATGTGTGTCTTGAGGTAACTACCGCTCCTGCCTCTGTAGCTACACTTGCTACAAGCATGTAGTTTCTCACTTGTCATGTGTTCTCATGTGTGTCTTGACGTAACTACCGCTCCTGCCTCTGTAGCTACACTTGCCACAAGCATGTAGTTTCTCACTTGTCATATGTTCTCATGTGTGTCTTGAGGTAACTACCGCTCCTGCCTCTGTAGCTACACTTGCCACAAGCATGTAGTTTCTCACTTGTCATGTGTTCTCATGTGTGTCATGAGGTAACTACCGCTCCTACCTCTGTAGCTACACTTGCCACAAGCATGTAGTTTCTCACTTGTCATGTGTTCTCATGTGTGTCTTGAGGTAACTACCGCTCCTGCCTCTGTAGCTACACTTGCTACAAGGATGTAGTTTCTCACTTGTCATGTGTTCTCATGTGTGTCTTGACGTAACTACCGCTCCTGCCTCTGTAGCTACACTTGCCACAAGCATGTAGTTTCTCACTTGTCATATGTTCTCATGTGTGTCTTGAGGTAACTACCGCTCCTGCCTCTGTAGCTACACTTGCCACAAGCATGTAGTTTCTCACTTGTCATATGTTCTCATGTGTGTCTTGAGGTAACTACCGCTCCTGCCTCTGTAGCTACACTTGCCACAAGCATGTAGTTTCTCACTTGTCATGTGTTCTCATGTGTGTCATGAGGTAACTACCGCTCCTACCTCTGTAGCTACACTTGCCACAAGCATGTAGTTTCTCACTTGTCATGTGTTCTCATGTGTGTCTTGAGGTAACTACCGCTCCTGCCTCTGTAGCTACACTTGCTACAAGGATGTAGTTTCTCACTTGTCATGTGTTCTCATGTGTGTCTTGACGTAACTACCGCTCCTGCCTCTGTAGCTACACTTGCCACAAGCATGTAGTTTCTCACTTGTCATATGTTCTCATGTGTGTCTTGAGGTAACTACCGCTCCTGCCTCTGTAGCTACACTTGCCACAAGCATGTAGTTTCTCACTTGTCATGTGTTCTCATGTGTGTCATGAGGTAACTACCGCTCCTGCCTCTGTAGCTACACTTGCCACAAGGATGTAGTTTCTCACTTGTCATGTGTTCTCATGTGTGTCTTGAGGTAACTACCGCTCCTGCCTCTGTAGCTACACTTGCCACAAGCATGTAGTTTCTCACTTGTCATGTGTTCTCATGTGTGTCTTGACGTAACTACCGCTCCTGCCTCTGTAGCTACACTTGCTACAAGCATGTAGTTTCTCACTTGTCATGTGTTCTCATGTGTGTCTTGAGGTAACTACCGCTCCTGCCTCTGTAGCTACACTTGCCACAAGGATGTAGTTTCTCATGTGTGTCTTGACGTAACTACCGCTCCTGCCTCTGAAGCTACACTTGCTACAAGGATGTAGTTTCTCACTTGTCATGTGTTCTCATGTGTGTCTTGAGGTAACTACCGCTCCTGCCTCTGAAGCTACACTTGCTACAAGGATGTAGTTTCTCACTTGTCATGTGTTCTCATGTGTGTCATGAGGTAACTACCGCTCCTGCCTCTGAAGCTACACTTGCCACAAGGATGTAGTTTCTCACTTGTAATGGGTTCTCATGTGTGTCTTGAGGTAACTACCGCTCCTGCCTCTGTAGCTACACTTGCTACTAGGATGTAGTTTCTCACTTGTCATGTGTTCTCATGTGTGTCTTGAGGTAACTACCGCTCCTGCCTCTGTAGCTACACTTGCCACAAGGATGTAGTTTCTCACTTGTAATGGGTTCTCATGTGTGTCTTGAGGTAACTTCCGCTCCTGCCTCTGTAGCTACACTTGCCACAAGGATGTAGTTTCTCACTTGTCATGTGTTCTCATGTGTGTCATGAGGTAACTACCGCTCCTGCCTCTGTAGCTACACTTGCTACAAGGATGTAGTTTCTCACTTGTCATGTGTTCTCATGTGTGTCTTGAGGTAACTTCCGCTCCTGCCTCTGTAGCTACACTTGCTACAAGGATGTAGTTTCTCACTTGTCATGTGTTCTCATGTGTGTCATGAGGTAACTACCGCTCCTGCCTCTGTAGCTACACTTGCCACAAGGATGTAGTTTCTCACTTGTCATGTGTTCTCATGTGTGTCTTGAGGTAACTACCGCTCCTGCCTCTGTAGCGACACTTGCTACAAGGATGTAGTTTCTCACTTGTCATGTGTTCTCATGTGTGTCTTGACGTAACTACCGCTCCTGCCTCTGAAGCTACACTTGCTACAAGGATGTAGTTTCTCACTTGTCATGTGTTCTCATGTGTGTCTTCAGGTAACTACCGCTCCTGCCTCTGTAGCTACACTTGCCACAAGGATGTAGTTTCTCACTTGTCATGTGTGTCATGAGGTAACTACCGCTCCTGCCTCTGTAGCTACACTTGCCACAAGGATGTAGTTTCTCACTTGTAATGGGTTCTCATGTGTGTCTTGAGGTAACTTCCGCTCCTGCCTCTGTAGCTACACTTGTCACAAGGATGTAGTTTCTCACTTGTCATGTGTTCTCATGTGTGTCTTGAGGTAACTACCGCTCCTGCTCTGTAGCTACACTTGCTACAAGGATGTAGTTTCTCACTTGTCATGTGTTCTCATGTGTGTCTTGAGGTAACTACCGCTCCTGCTCTGTAGCTACACTTGCCACAAGCATGTAGTTTCTCACTTGTCATGTGTTCTCATGTGTGTCTTGAGGTAACTACCGCTCCTGCCTCTGTAGCTACACTTGCCACAAGGATGTAGTTTCTCATGTGTGTCTTGAGGTAACTACCGCTCCTGCCTCTGTAGCTACACTTGCTACAAGGATGTAGTTTCTCACTTGTCATGTGTTCTCATGTGTGTCTTGAGGTAACTTCCGCTCCTGCCTCTGTAGCTACACTTGCTACAAGGATGTAGTTTCTCACTTGTCATGTGTTCTCATGTGTGTCTTGAGGTAACTACCGCTCCTGCTCTGTAGCTACACTTGCCACAAGCATGTAGTTTCTCACTTGTCATGTGTTCTCATGTGTGTCTTGAGGTAACTACCGCTCCTGCCTCTGAAGCTACACTTGCCACAAGGATGTAGTTTCTCACTTGTCATGTGTTCTCATGTGTGTCTTGACGTAACTTCCGCTCCTATCTCTGTAGCTACACTTGCTACAAGGATGTAGTTTCTCATTTGTGTATTGACGTAACTACCGCTCCTGCCTCTGTAGCTACACTTGCTACAAGGATGTAGTTTCTCACTTGTCATGTGTTCTCATGTGTGTCTTGACGTAACTTCCGCTCCTGCCTCTGTAGCTACACTTGCCACAAGCATGTAGTTTCTCACTTGTCATGTGTTCTCATGTGTGTCTTGAGGTAACTTCCGCTCCTGACTCTGTAGCTACACTTGCCACAAGCATGTAGTTTCTCACTTGTCATGTGTTCTCATGTGTGTCTTGAGGTAACTACCGCTCCTGCCTCTGTAGCTACACTTGCCACAAGGATGTAGTTTCTCACTTGTCATGTGTTCTCATGTGTGTCTTGACGTAACTACCGCTCCTGCCTCTGTAGCTACACTTGCTACAAGGATGTAGTTTCTCACTTGTCATGTGTTCTCATGTGTGTCTTGAGGTAACTACCGCTCCTGCCTCTGAAGCTACACTTGCTACAAGGATGTAGTTTCTCACTTGTCATGTGTTCTCATGTGTGTCTTGGGATAACTACCGCTCCTGCCTCTGAAGCTACATTTGCTACAAGGATGTAGTTTCTCACTTGTCATGTGTTCTCATGTGTGTCTTTAGGTAACTACCGCTCCTGCCTCTGAAGCTACACTTGCCACAAGGATGTAGTTTCTCACTTGTCATGTGTTCTCATGTGTGTCTTGAGGTAACTACCGCTCCTGCTCTGTAGCTACACTTGCTACAAGGATGTAGTTTCTCACTTGTCATGTGTTCTCATGTGTGTATTGACGTAACTACCGCTCCTGCCTCTGTAGCTACACTTGCTACAAGGAAGTAGTTTCTCACTTGTCATGTGTTCTCATGTGTGTCTTGAGGTAACTACCGCTCCTGCTCTGTAGCTACACTTGCCACAAGCATGTAGTTTCTCACTTGTCATGTGTTCTCATGTGTGTCTTGAGGTAACTACCGCTCCTGCTCTGTAGCTACACTTGCCACAAGCATGTAGTTTCTCACTTGTCATGTGTTCTCATGTGTGTCATGAGGTAACTACTGCTCCTGCTCTGTAGCTACACTTGCTACAAGGATGTAGTTTCTCATGTGTGTCATGAGGTAACTACCGCTCCTGCCTCTGAAGCTACACTTGCTACAAGGATGTAGTTTCTCACTTGTCATGTGTTCTCATGTGTGTCTTGACGTAAATACCGCTCCTGCCTCTGTAGCTACACTTGCTACAAGGATGTAGTTTCTCACTTGTCATGTGTTCTCATGTGTATCGACGTAACTACCGCTCCTGCTCTGTAGCTACACTTGCTACAAGGATGTAGTTTCTCATGTGTGTCATGAGGTAACTACCGCTCCTGCCTCTGAAGCTACACTTGCTACAAGGATGTAGTTTCTCACTTGTCATGTGTTCTCATGTGTGTCTTGACGTAACTACCGCTCCTGCCTCTGTAGCTACACTTGCTACAAGGATGTAGTTTCTCACTTGTCATGTGTTCTCATGTGTGTCTTGAGGTAACTACCGCTCCTGCCTCTGTAGCTACACTTGCTACAAGGATGTAGTTTCTCACTTGTCATGTGTTCTCATGTGTGTCTTGAGGTAACTACCGCTCCTGCTCTGTAGCTACACTTGCCACAAGCATGTAGTTTCTCACTTGTCATGTGTTCTCATGTGTGTCTTGAGGTAACTACCGCTCCTGCCTCTGTAGCTACACTTGCCACAAGGATGTAGTTTCTCACTTGTCATGTGTTCTCATGTGTGTCTTGAGGTAACTACCGCTCCTGCTCTGTAGCTACACTTGCTACAAGGATGTAGTTTCTCACTTGTCATGTGTTCTCATGTGTGTCTTGAGGTAACTTCCGCTCCTGCCTCTGTAGCTACACTTGCCACAAGCATGTAGTTTCTCACTTGTCATGTGTTCTCATGTGTGTCATGAGGTAACTACCGCTCCTGCCTCTGTAGCTACACTTGCTACAAGGATGTAGTTTCTCACTTGTCATGTGTTCGCATGTGTGTCTTGAGGTAACTTCCGCTCCTGCCTCTGTAGCTACACTTGCCACAAGCATGTAGTTTCTCACTTGTCATGTGTTCTCATGTGTGTCTTGAGGTAACTACCGCTCCTGCCTCTGTAGCTACACTTGCCACAAGGATGTAGTTTCTCACTTGTCATGTGTTCTCATGTGTGTCATGAGGTAACTACCGCTCCTGCCTCTGTAGCTACACTTGCTACAGGGATGTAGTTTCTCACTTGTCATGTATTCTCATGTGTGTCTTGAGGTAACTACCGCTCCTGCCTCTGTAGCTACACTTGCCACAAGCATGTAGTTTCTCACTTGTCATGTGTTCTCATGTGTGTCTTGAGGTAACTACCGCTCCTGCCTCTGTAGCTACACTTGCTACAAGGATGTAGTTTATCACTTGTCATGTGTTCTCATGTGTGTCTTGAGGTAACTACCGCTCCTGCCTCTGTAGCTACACTTGCTACAAGGATGTAGTTTCTCACTTGTCATGTGTTCTCATGTGTGTCTTGACGTAACTACCGCTCCTGCCTCTGTAGCTACACTTGCTACAAGCATGTAGTTTCTCACTTGTCATGTGTTCTCATGTGTGTCTTGAGGTAACTACCGCTCCTGCCTCTGTAGCTACACTTGCCACAAGGATGTAGTTTCTCATGTGTGTCTTGACGTAACTACCGCTCCTGCCTCTGAAGCTACACTTGCTACAAGGATGTAGTTTCTCACTTGTCATGTGTTCTCATGTGTGTCTTGAGGTAACTACCGCTCCTGCCTCTGAAGCTACACTTGCTACAAGGATGTAGTTTCTCACTTGTCATGTGTTCTCATGTGTGTCATGAGGTAACTACCGCTCCTGCCTCTGAAGCTACACTTGCCACAAGGATGTAGTTTCTCACTTGTAATGGGTTCTCATGTGTGTCTTGAGGTAACTACCGCTCCTGCCTCTGTAGCTACACTTGCTACAAGGATGTAGTTTCTCACTTGTCATGTGTTCTCATGTGTGTCTTGAGGTAACTACCGCTCCTGCCTCTGTAGCTACACTTGCCACAAGGATGTAGTTTCTCACTTGTAATGGGTTCTCATGTGTGTCTTGAGGTAACTTCCGCTCCTGCCTCTGTAGCTACACTTGCCACAAGGATGTAGTTTCTCACTTGTCATGTGTTCTCATGTGTGTCATGAGGTAACTACCGCTCCTGCCTCTGTAGCTACACTTGCTACAAGGATGTAGTTTCTCACTTGTCATGTGTTCTCATGTGTGTCTTGAGGTAACTTCCGCTCCTGCCTCTGTAGCTACACTTGCTACAAGGATGTAGTTTCTCACTTGTCATGTGTTCTCATGTGTGTCATGAGGTAACTACCGCTCCTGCCTCTGTAGCTACACTTGCCACAAGGATGTAGTTTCTCACTTGTCATGTGTTCTCATGTGTGTCTTGAGGTAACTACCGCTCCTGCCTCTGTAGCTACACTTGCTACAAGGATGTAGTTTCTCACTTGTCATGTGTTCTCATGTGTGTCTTGACGTAACTACCGCTCCTGCCTCTGAAGCTACACTTGCTACAAGGATGTAGTTTCTCACTTGTCATGTGTTCTCATGTGTGTCTTCAGGTAACTACCGCTCCTGCCTCTGTAGCTACACTTGCCACAAGGATGTAGTTTCTCACTTGTCATGTGTGTCATGAGGTAACTACCGCTCCTGCCTCTGTAGCTACACTTGCCACAAGGATGTAGTTTCTCACTTGTAATGTGTACTCATGTGTGTCTTGAGGTAACTTCCGCTCCTGACTCTGTAGCTACACTTGCCACAAGCATGTAGTTTCTCACTTGTCATGTGTTCTCATGTGTGTCTTGAGGTAACTACCGCTCCTGCCTCTGTAGCTACACTTGCCACAAGGATGTAGTTTCTCACTTGTCATGTGTTCTCATGTGTGTCTTGACGTAACTACCGCTCCTGCCTCTGTAGCTACACTTGCTACAAGGATGTAGTTTCTCACTTGTCATGTGTTCTCATGTGTGTCTTGAGGTAACTACCGCTCCTGCCTCTGAAGCTACACTTGCTACAAGGATGTAGTTTCTCACTTGTCATGTGTTCTCATGTGTGTCTTGAGATAACTACCGCTCCTGCCTCTGAAGCTACATTTGCTACAAGGATGTAGTTTCTCACTTGTCATGTGTTCTCATGTGTGTCTTTAGGTAACTACCGCTCCTGCCTCTGAAGCTACACTTGCCACAAGGATGTAGTTTCTCACTTGTCATGTGTTCTCATGTGTGTCTTGAGGTAACTACCGCTCCTGCTCTGTAGCTACACTTGCTACAAGGATGTAGTTTCTCACTTGTCATGTGTTCTCATGTGTGTATTGACGTAACTACCGCTCCTGCCTCTGTAGCTACACTTGCTACAAGGAAGTAGTTTCTCACTTGTCATGTGTTCTCATGTGTGTCTTGAGGTAACTACCGCTCCTGCTCTGTAGCTACACTTGCCACAAGCATGTAGTTTCTCACTTGTCATGTGTTCTCATGTGTGTCTTGAGGTAACTACCGCTCCTGCTCTGTAGCTACACTTGCCACAAGCATGTAGTTTCTCACTTGTCATGTGTTCTCATGTGTGTCATGAGGTAACTACTGCTCCTGCTCTGTAGCTACACTTGCTACAAGGATGTAGTTTCTCATGTGTGTCATGAGGTAACTACCGCTCCTGCCTCTGAAGCTACACTTGCTACAAGGATGTAGTTTCTCACTTGTCATGTGTTCTCATGTGTGTCTTGACGTAAATACCGCTCCTGCCTCTGTAGCTACACTTGCTACAAGGATGTAGTTTCTCACTTGTCATGTGTTCTCATGTGTATCGACGTAACTACCGCTCCTGCTCTGTAGCTACACTTGCTACAAGGATGTAGTTTCTCATGTGTGTCATGAGGTAACTACCGCTCCTGCCTCTGAAGCTACACTTGCTACAAGGATGTAGTTTCTCACTTGTCATGTGTTCTCATGTGTGTCTTGACGTAACTACCGCTCCTGCCTCTGTAGCTACACTTGCTACAAGGATGTAGTTTCTCACTTGTCATGTGTTCTCATGTGTGTCTTGAGGTAACTACCGCTCCTGCCTCTGTAGCTACACTTGCTACAAGGATGTAGTTTCTCACTTGTCATGTGTTCTCATGTGTGTCTTGAGGTAACTACCGCTCCTGCTCTGTAGCTACACTTGCCACAAGCATGTAGTTTCTCACTTGTCATGTGTTCTCATGTGTGTCTTGAGGTAACTACCGCTCCTGCCTCTGTAGCTACACTTGCCACAAGGATGTAGTTTCTCACTTGTCATGTGTTCTCATGTGTGTCTTGAGGTAACTACCGCTCCTGCTCTGTAGCTACACTTGCTACAAGGATGTAGTTTCTCACTTGTCATGTGTTCTCATGTGTGTCTTGAGGTAACTTCCGCTCCTGCCTCTGTAGCTACACTTGCCACAAGCATGTAGTTTCTCACTTGTCATGTGTTCTCATGTGTGTCATGAGGTAACTACCGCTCCTGCCTCTGTAGCTACACTTGCTACAAGGATGTAGTTTCTCACTTGTCATGTGTTCGCATGTGTGTCTTGAGGTAACTTCCGCTCCTGCCTCTGTAGCTACACTTGCCACAAGCATGTAGTTTCTCACTTGTCATGTGTTCTCATGTGTGTCTTGAGGTAACTACCGCTCCTGCCTCTGTAGCTACACTTGCCACAAGGATGTAGTTTCTCACTTGTCATGTGTTCTCATGTGTGTCATGAGGTAACTACCGCTCCTGCCTCTGTAGCTACACTTGCTACAGGGATGTAGTTTCTCACTTGTCATGTATTCTCATGTGTGTCTTGAGGTAACTACCGCTCCTGCCTCTGTAGCTACACTTGCCACAAGCATGTAGTTTCTCACTTGTCATGTGTTCTCATGTGTGTCTTGAGGTAACTACCGCTCCTGCCTCTGTAGCTACACTTGCTACAAGGATGTAGTTTATCACTTGTCATGTGTTCTCATGTGTGTCTTGAGGTAACTACCGCTCCTGCCTCTGTAGCTACACTTGCTACAAGGATGTAGTTTCTCACTTGTCATGTGTTCTCATGTGTGTCTTGACGTAACTACCGCTCCTGCCTCTGTAGCTACACTTGCTACAAGCATGTAGTTTCTCACTTGTCATGTGTTCTCATGTGTGTCTTGAGGTAACTACCGCTCCTGCCTCTGTAGCTACACTTGCCACAAGGATGTAGTTTCTCATGTGTGTCTTGACGTAACTACCGCTCCTGCCTCTGAAGCTACACTTGCTACAAGGATGTAGTTTCTCACTTGTCATGTGTTCTCATGTGTGTCTTGAGGTAACTACCGCTCCTGCCTCTGAAGCTACACTTGCTACAAGGATGTAGTTTCTCACTTGTCATGTGTTCTCATGTGTGTCATGAGGTAACTACCGCTCCTGCCTCTGAAGCTACACTTGCCACAAGGATGTAGTTTCTCACTTGTAATGGGTTCTCATGTGTGTCTTGAGGTAACTACCGCTCCTGCCTCTGTAGCTACACTTGCTACAAGGATGTAGTTTCTCACTTGTCATGTGTTCTCATGTGTGTCTTGAGGTAACTACCGCTCCTGCCTCTGTAGCTACACTTGCCACAAGGATGTAGTTTCTCACTTGTAATGGGTTCTCATGTGTGTCTTGAGGTAACTTCCGCTCCTGCCTCTGTAGCTACACTTGCCACAAGGATGTAGTTTCTCACTTGTCATGTGTTCTCATGTGTGTCATGAGGTAACTACCGCTCCTGCCTCTGTAGCTACACTTGCTACAAGGATGTAGTTTCTCACTTGTCATGTGTTCTCATGTGTGTCTTGAGGTAACTTCCGCTCCTGCCTCTGTAGCTACACTTGCTACAAGGATGTAGTTTCTCACTTGTCATGTGTTCTCATGTGTGTCATGAGGTAACTACCGCTCCTGCCTCTGTAGCTACACTTGCCACAAGGATGTAGTTTCTCACTTGTCATGTGTTCTCATGTGTGTCTTGAGGTAACTACCGCTCCTGCCTCTGTAGCTACACTTGCTACAAGGATGTAGTTTCTCACTTGTCATGTGTTCTCATGTGTGTCTTGACGTAACTACCGCTCCTGCCTCTGAAGCTACACTTGCTACAAGGATGTAGTTTCTCACTTGTCATGTGTTCTCATGTGTGTCTTCAGGTAACTACCGCTCCTGCCTCTGTAGCTACACTTGCCACAAGGATGTAGTTTCTCACTTGTCATGTGTGTCATGAGGTAACTACCGCTCCTGCCTCTGTAGCTACACTTGCCACAAGGATGTAGTTTCTCACTTGTAATGTGTACTCATGTGTGTCTTGAGGTAACTACCGCTCCTGCCTCTGTAGCTACACTTGCTACAAGGATGTAGTTTCTCACTTGTCATGTGTTCTCATGTGTGTCTTGAGGTAACTACCGCTCCTGCTCTGTAGCTACACTTGCTACAAGGATGTAGTTTCTCATGTGTGTCTTGAGGTAACTTCCGCTCCTGCCTCTGTAGCTACACTTGTCACAAGGATGTAGTTTCTCACTTGTCATGTGTTCTCATGTGTGTCTTGAGGTAACTACCGCTCCTGCTCTGTAGCTACACTTGCTACAAGGATGTAGTTTCTCACTTGTCATGTGTTCTCATGTGTGTCTTGAGGTAACTACCGCTCCTGCTCTGTAGCTACACTTGCCACAAGCATGTAGTTTCTCACTTGTCATGTGTTCTCATGTGTGTCTTGAGGTAACTACCGCTCCTGCCTCTGAAGCTACACTTGCCACAAGGATGTAGTTTCTCACTTGTCATGTGTTCTCATGTGTGTCTTGACGTAACTTCCGCTCCTATCTCTGTAGCTTCACTTGCTACAAGGATGTAGTTTCTCATGTGTGTATTGACGTAACTACCGCTCCTGCCTCTGTAGCTACACTTGCTACAAGGATGTAGTTTCTCACTTGTCATGTGTTCTCATGTGTGTCTTGACGTAACTTCCGCTCCTGCCTCTGTAGCTACACTTGCCACAAGCATGTAGTTTCTCACTTGTCATGTGTTCTCATGTGTGTCTTGAGGTAACTTCCGCTCCTGCCTCTGTAGCTACACTTGCCACAAGCATGTAGTTTCTCACTTGTCATGTGTTCTCATGTGTGTCTTGAGGTAACTACCGCTCCTGCCTCTGTAGCTACACTTGCCACAAGGATGTAGTTTCTCACTTGTCATGTGTTCTCATGTGTGTCTTGACGTAACTACCGCTCCTGCCTCTGTAGCTACACTTGCTACAAGGATGTAGTTTCTCACTTGTCATGTGTTCTCATGTGTGTCTTGAGGTAACTACCGCTCCTGCCTCTGAAGCTACACTTGCTACAAGGATGTAGTTTCTCACTTGTCATGTGTTCTCATGTGTGTCTTGAGGTAACTACCGCTCCTGCCTCTGAAGCTACACTTGCTACAAGGATGTAGTTTCTCACTTGTCATGTGTTCTCATGTGTGTCTTTAGGTAACTACCGCTCCTGCCTCTGAAGCTACACTTGCCACAAGGATGTAGTTTCTCACTTGTCATGTGTTCTCATGTGTGTCTTGAGGTAACTACCGCTCCTGCCTCTGTAGCTACACTTGCCACAAGCATGTAGTTTCTCACTTGTCATGTGTTCTCATGTGTGTCTTGAGGTAACTACCGCTCCTGCTCTGTAGCTACACTTGCTACAAGGATGTAGTTTCTCACTTGTCATGTGTTCTCATGTGTGTCTTGAGGTAACTACCGCTCCTGCCTCTGTAGCTACACTTGCCACAAGGATGTAGTTTCTCACTTGTCATGTGTTCTCATGTGTGTCTTGAGGTAACTTCCGCTCCTGCCTCTGTAGCTACACTTGCTACAAGCATGTAGTTTCTCCTTTGTCATGTGTTCTCATGTGTGTCTTGACGTAACTACCGCTCCTGCCTCTGTAGCTACACTTGCTACAAGCATGTAGTTTCTCCTTTGTCATGTGTTCTCATGTGTGTCTTGACGTAACTACCGCTCCTGCCTCTGTAGCTACACTTGCCACAAGCATGTAGTTTCTCACTTGTCATGTGTTCTCATGTGTGTCTTGACGTAACTACCGCTCCTGCCTCTGTAGCTACACTTGCTACAAGCATGTAGTTTCTCCTTTGTCATGTGTTCTCATGTGTGTCTTGACGTAACTACCGCTCCTGCCTCTGTAGCTACACTTGCTACAAGCATGTAGTTTCTCACTTGTCATGTGTTCTCATGTGTGTCTTGAGGTAACTACCGCTCCTGCCTCTGTAGCTACACTTGCCACAAGCATGTAGTTTCTCACTTGTCATGTGTTCTCATGTGTGTCATGAGGTAACTACCGCTCCTACCTCTGTAGCTACACTTGCCACAAGGATGTAGTTTCTCACTTGTCATGTGTTCTCATGCGTGTCTTGAGGTAACTTCCGCTCCTGCCTCTGTAGCTACACTTGCCACAAGGATGTAGTTTCTCACTTGTCATGTGTTCTCATGTGTGTCTTGAGGTAACTACCGCTCCTGCCTCTGTAGCTACACTTGCTACAAGCATGTAGTTTCTCACTTGTCATGTGTTCTCATGTGTGTCATGAGGTAACTACCGCTCCTTCCTCTGTAGCTACACTTGCCACAAGGATGTAGTTTCTCACTTGTCATGTGTTCTCATGTGTGTCTTGAGGTAACTACCGCTCCTGCCTCTGTAGCTACACTTGCTACAAGCATGTAGTTTCTCACTTGTCATGTGTTCTCATGTGTGTCATGAGGTAACTACCGCTCCTTCCTCTGTAGCTACACTTGCCACAAGGATGTAGTTTCTCACTTGTCATGTGTTCTCATGTGTGTCTTGAGGTAACTACCGCTCCTGCCTCTGTAGCTACACTTGCCACAAGGATGTAGTTTCTCACTTGTCATGGGTTCTCATGTGTGTCTTGAGGTAACTACCGCTCCTGCCTCTGAAGCTACACTTGCCACAAGGATGTAGTTTCTCACTTGTCATGTGTTCTCATGTGTGTCATGAGGTAACTTCCGCTCCTATCTCTGTAGCTACACTTGCTACAAGGATGTAGTTTCTCATGTGTGTCTTGAGGTAACTACCGCTCCTGCTCTGTAGCTACACTTGCCACAAGGATGTAGTTTCTCACTTGTCATGTGTTCTCATGTGTGTCTTGACGTAACTACCGCTCCTGCCTCTGTAGCTACAATTGCTACAAGGATGTAGTTTCTGACTTGTCATGTGTTCTCATGTGTGTCTTGACGTAACTACCGCTCCTGCCTCTGTAGCTACACTTGCCACAAGGATGTAGTTTCTCACTTGTCATGTGTTCTCATGTGTGTCTTGAGGTAACTACCGCTCCTGCCTCTGTAGCTACACTTGCTACAAGGATGTAGTTTCTCACTTGTCATGTGTTCTCATGTGTGTCTTGAGGTAACTACCGCTCCTGCCTCTGTAGCTACACTTGCTACAAGGATGTAGTTTCTCACTTGTCATGTGTTCTCATGTGTGTCTTGAGGTAACTACCGCTCCTGCCTCTGAAGCTACACTTGCTACAAGGATGTAGTTTCTCACTTGTCATGTGTTCTCATGTGTGTCTTGAGGTAACTACCGCTCCTGCTCTGTAGCTACACTTGCTACAAGGATGTAGTTTCTCACTTGTCATGTGTTCTCATGTGTGTCTTGACGTAACTACCGCTCCTGCCTCTGTAGCTACACTTGCCACAAGGATGTAGTTTCTCACTTGTCATGTGTTCTCATGTGTGTCTTGAGGTAACTACCGCTCCTGCCTCTGTAGCTACACTTGCTACAAGGATGTAGTTTCTCACTTGTCATGTGTTCTCATGTGTGTCTTGAGGTAACTACCGCTCCTGCCTCTGAAGCTACACTTGCCACAAGGATGTAGTTTCTCACTTGTCATGTGTTCTCATGTGTGTCTTGAGGTAACTACCGCTCCTGCCTCTGAAGCTACACTTGCTACAAGGATGTAGTTTCTCACTTGTCATGTGTTCTCATGTGTGTCTTGAGGTAACTACCGCTCCTGCTCTGTAGCTACACTTGCTACAAGGATGTAGTTTCTCATGTGTGTCTTTGAGGTAACTACCGCTCCTGCCTCTGAAGCTACACTTGCTACAAGGATGTAGTTTCTCACTTGTCATGTGTTCTCATGTGTGTCTTGAGGTAACTACCGCTCCTGCCTCTGAAGCTACACTTGCCACAAGGATGTAGTTTCTCACTTGTCATGTGTTCTCATGTGTGTCTTGAGGTAACTACCGCTCCTGCCTCTGAAGCTACACTTGCTACAAGGATGTAGTTTCTCACTTGTCATGTGTTCTCATGTGTGTCTTGAGGTAACTACCGCTCCTGCTCTGTAGCTACACTTGCTACAAGGATGTAGTTTCTCATGTGTGTCTTTGAGGTAACTACCGCTCCTGCCTCTGAAGCTACACTTGCTACAAGGATGTAGTTTCTCACTTGTCATGTGTTCTCATGTGTGTCTTGAGGTAACTTCCGCTCCTGCCTCTGTAGCTACACTTGCTACAAGGATGTAGTTTCTCACTTGTCATGTGTTCTCATGTGTGTCTTGAGGTAACTACCGCTCCTGCCTCTGAAGCTACACTTGCCACAAGGATGTAGTTTCTCACTTGTCATGTGTTCTCATGTGTGTCTTGACGTAACTACCGCTCCTGCCTCTGTAGCTACACTTGCTACAAGGATGTAGTTTCTCACTTGTCATGTGTTCTCATGTGTGTCTTGAGGTAACTACCGCTCCTGCCTCTGTAGCTACACTTGCTACAAGGATGTAGTTTCTCACTTGTCATGTGTTCTCATGTGTGTCTTGACATAACTACCGCTCCTGCCTCTGTAGCTACACTTGCTACAAGGATGTAGTTTCTCACTTGTCATGTGTTCTCATGTGTGTATTGACGTAACTACCGCTCCTGCTCTGTAGCTACACTTGCTACAAGGATGTAGTTTCTCACTTGTCATGTGTTCTCATGTGTGTCTTGACGTAACTACCGCTCCTGCCTCTGTAGCTACACTTGCTACACGGATGTAGTTTCTCACTTGTCATGTGTTCTCATGTGTGTCTTGAGGTAACTTCCGCTCCTGCCTCTGTAGCTACACTTGCCACAAGCATGTAGTTTCTCACTTGTCATGTGTTCTCATGTGTGTCTTGAGGTAACTACCGCTCCTGCCTCTGTAGCTACACTTGCTACAAGGATGTAGTTTCTCACTTGTCATGTGTTCTCATGTGTGTCTTGAGGTAACTACCGCTCCTGCCTCTGAAGCTACACTTGCCACAAGGATGTAGTTTCTCACTTGTCATGTGTTCTCATGTGTGTCTTGAGGTAACTACCGCTCCTGCTCTGTAGCTACACTTGCCACAAGCATGTAGTTTCTCACTTGTCATGTGTTCTCATGTGTGTCTTGAGGTAACTACCGCTCCTGCCTCTGTAGCTACACTTGCTACAAGGATGTAGTTCCTCACTTGTCATGTGTTCTCATGTGTGTATTGACGTAACTACCGCTCCTGCCTCTGTAGCTACACTTGCTACAAGGATGTAGTTTCTCATGTGTGTCTTGAGGTAACTACCGCTCCTGCCTCTGAAGCTACACTTGCCACAAGGATGTAGTTTCTCACTTGTCATGGGTTCTCATGTGTGTCTTGAGGTAACTCCCGCTCCTGCCTCTGTAGCTACACTTGCTACAAGGATGTAGTTTCTCATGTGTGTCTTTGAGGTAACTACCGCTCCTGCCTCTGTAGCTACACTTGCTACAAGGATGTAGTTTCTCACTTGTCATGTGTTCTCATGTGTGTCTTGAGGTAACTACCGCTCCTGCCTCTGTAGCTACACTTGCTACAAGGATGTAGTTTCTCACTTGTCATGTGTTCTCATGTGTGTCTTGAGGTAACTTCCGCTCCTGCCTCTGTAGCTACACTTGCTACAAGGATGTAGTTTCTCACTTGTCATGGGTTCTCATGTGTGTCTTGAGGTAACTACCGCTCCTGCCTCTGTAGCTACACTTGCTACAAGGATGTAGTTTCTCATGTGTGTCTTTGAGGTAACTACCGCTCCTGCCTCTGTAGCTACACTTGCTACAAGGATGTAGTTTCTCACTTGTCATGTGATCTCATGTGTGTCTTGAGGTCAGCTCTCTGAATGGATCTGTGACTACACTGGCAGCAAGCAAACGGTTTCTCACCGGTATGTGTAAACATGTGTGTCTTGAGGTGACCACTCCGATTGGATCTATAGCTACACTGGTCACAAGCAAACGGTTTTCTCACTGGTATGTGTTAACATGTGTGTCTTGAGGTGACTGGCATTAGTGGATCTGAAACTACACTGGCACCAAGCAAACGGTTTCTCACCAGTATATGTAAACATGTGTGTCTTGAGGTTACTGGCATGAGTAGATCTGAAGCTACACAGGTCACAAGCAAACCGTTTCTCACCGGTATTTAATAACATGTGTGTCTTGAGATTACTTCTCTGAATGGATCTGTAACTACATTGGCTACAGGCAAATGGTTTCTTACAGGTATGTGTTAATTTGTGTCTCTTGAGTTTATCGGCATGAGTGGATCTGTTACTACATTGGCTACAAGCAAATGGTTTCTCACCGGTATGTGTAAACGTGTGTGTCTTGAGTTTACCGGCATCAGTGGATCTGTAACTACATTGGCTACAAGCAAATGGTTTCTCACAGGTATGTGTTGACATGTGAATCTTGAGGTGAGTTCTCTGATTAGATTTATAGCAGTGGCAGCGAACAGCTGAGCTGGCTTCGGCCTATTGTTACACGTCAAATAAAAAGGATGGAATTTACGAAAATAATGATCAATTCAACGAATTCACTCAATCTAATTCAGATTATCCGATCCGAAAACAGTGCTAAAGCAATTGAGGGGTCGAAATATTAGTTTGAATTACGGATAAGCTGAAATTCGGATCAATCATTTTCGTTAACATTGCAATGCCCATACCTTCAGCCGGGGACTGACTTCAAGTTTGAAATATGTCAAATTTCGTATTAACCGAGTTTGGATTAACGAGGGTTTACTGTACACTGGCGGTAAGCAAACGGATTCTCACCGGTATGTGTCAACATGTGTGTATTTAGTTGACTTCTCCGAATAGATTCAAAGCTACACTGGCAGCAAGCAAACGGTTTCTCACCGGTATGTGTTAACATGTGTGTCTTAAGATATCTTTTCTGATTGGATCTGAAACTACACTGGTCACAAGCAAACGGTTACTCACCGGTATGTGTCAACATGTGTCTCTTAAGATCACTCCTCTGAATTGATCCGAAGTTACACTGGTCACAAGCGAAAGGTTTCTCACTGGTATGTGTTGACTTGTGTCTCTTAAGATCGGTTCTCTGAATGGATCTGAAGTTACACTGGTCACAAGCAAACGGTTTCTCACCGGTATGTGTTAACATGTGTCTCTTGAGGTTACTGGCATGAATTGATCTGTAACTACACTGGTCACAAGCAAACCGTTTCTCACCGGTATGTGTTAACATGTGTCTCTTGAGGTGACTGGCACGAGTGGATCTGGAACTACACTGGACACAAGCAAACGGTTTCTCAACTGTATGTGATAACATGTGTGTCTTGAGGTCAGCTCTCTGAATGGATCTGTAACTACATTGGTCACAAGCGAATAGTTTCTCACCAGTATGTGTTAACATGTGTGTCTTAAGATTACTTCTCTGAATGGATCTGTAACTACATTGGCTACAAGCAAATGGTTTCTCACAGGTATGTGTTGACATGTGAATCTTAAGATTACTTCTCTGAATGGATCTGTAACTACACTGGTCACAAGCGAACGGTTTCTCACCGGTATGTGTTAACATGTGTGTATTCAGTTGACTTCTCCGAGGAGATCTAAACCTACATTGGCTACAAGCAAATGGTTTCTCACAAGTATGTGTTGACTTGTGTCTCTTAAGATCGGTTCTCTGAATGGATCTAAAGCTACACTGGTCACAAGCGAACGGTTTCTCACCAGTATGTGTTAACATGTGTCTCTTGAGGTTACTGGCATGAATTGATCTGTAACTACACTTTTCACAAGCAAACCGTTTCTTACCGATATGTAATAACATGTGTGTCTTGAGATTACTTCTCTGAATGGATCTGAAACTACATTGGCTACAAGCAAATGGTTTCTTACCAGTATGTGTTAACATGTGTTTCTTAAGATTACTTCTCTGAATGGATCTGTAACTACATTGGCTACAAGCAAATGGTTTCTCACAGGTATGTGTTAACATGTGTGTCTTAAGATTACTTCTCTGAATGGATCTGTAACCACATTGGCTACAAGCAAATGGTTTCTCACAGGTATGTGTTAACATGTGAATCTTGAGGTGACTTCTCTGAATGGATCTGAAGCTACACTGGTCACAAGCGAACGGTTTCTCACCGGTATGTGTTAACATGTGTGTATTCAGTTGACTTCTCCGAAGAGATCTAAAGCTACATTGGCTACAAGCAAATGGTTTCTCACAAGTATGTGTTAACATGTGTCTCTTAAGATCGGTTCTCTGAATGGATCTAAAACTACACTGGTCACAAGCGAAAGGTTTCTCACAAGTATGTGTTAACATGTGTCTCTTAAGAACACCCCTCCGAATGGATCTAAAGCTACACTGGTCGCAAGCGAACGGTTTCTCACCAGTATGTGTTAACATGTGTCTCTTAAGAACACCCCTCTGAATGGATCTAAAACTACACTGGTCACAAGCAAAAGGTTTCTCACAAGTATGTGTTAACATGTGTCTCTTAAGAACACCCCTCCGAATGGATCTAAAGCTACACTGGTCGCAAGCGAACGGTTTCTCACCAGTATGTGTTAACATGTGTCTCTTAAGAACACCCCTCCGAATGGATCTAAAGCTACACTGGTCGCAAGCAAATGGTTTCTCATCTGAATGTATACGCTGGTGATCCATCATGTCACTTGTCACGTCACAAGCTCTCTCCTTCACCACACTCGTAGCATCCAAGCACATTCCAGTACCTGTGCTGCCATCTTCATATGAGACTGGAGAAACAGAAAAACATTGATCAGATGAACAAGTGAGAGCAGGGTTGTGAAGGTAGCCGAAGTATTAGCATGGAGAAACATTATTATATATCAACATAGTTCAGGCGGAACGGCGTTACGAGCATCATTCTCTCGTTCTTCCACATCCATGACTTCTTCCAATGAGTTGAATTTGAATTTAGATTGAATAAAGACTATGACTATGTCATGATATATATTTGTCAAAAACACACAATAATGATCGAATGTTGATTAATTGATATGAAATTACATGCAATGATTAGTATAATTGAATTTCAGTTGAATAATATTCAAATAATAACAATTCCCACATTGATGATGGGTAGCAAGAATTGGATGGCCACGAATGTGTTAGAGACACCTTGCTATTATCTGAGATACGAACGATATTGAAACGACGTGAATGACCGTCCGAAACATGGTACTTCATTCTGTCTGTGTCATGTCCATCTGTTGAAATATCATTCTACTGCAAATATGGCATAAGTGACATAATCGAGAGATAAGCAAGCAAGAGAGCACGAGCCACATCCAGCTTCTAAACACAGTGGGATTTGGTACTTGTTCAGAACGGAGTCACCATGAATAACAACACATTACCAACCTACTTCTAGCAATCCACACCATAGCTCATGGAATAAGCCAGAACTACGAACATTATTTTATGGAAACGGCGTTTAATTTGTGTAGAAAAAGGTGCGTGAGTCCTCCTTAACAATGGTCCATCTTATTTTGGCGCACCTCCGCCGTATGGTACTCAAGACGCCTGTTCACAAGGATGGGGTGAATTGAGTGGGGGTTAGATTTGTAGCATTTCACATATTCCAGGGTTTTTTTTAAAGAAAGTCACTCTTGTGTGTGCGTCATGTACCATGAGTGACATTTATGGATTTTGGACTCTTGGTTTGGCCAGATCCCAAGGACCGCTATGAGACAGCACTTTGAATGTTATTCTGTACTGTGTGAATTATGTCCTGGATCATTGGATCAAGGAATTGTGAGAATATTTTGATTCTACGCAGTTGAAGATGGATCTTACATTAAACCAGGACTAGAAATGGGTGAGTAGAACCAGCTCACTCTCTAAGAAAAGTGGAAAAGCTGAGCTCACGTAGGCTCAATCACAACAAACCATTGATAGAATGGGTGAGAAGAATGATTACTCACAGTCTCCAAGCGGTTCATTTTCAACCACTACGAACGCAATCTCTTCTAATTCCTCCAACTTGGAAGTACATTCATCCTTGATGTACAGTCCTGCCTGCTTTGATACAAGTTGCTCTTCATGTACTATTCCTTGCTCAATGCTTGAAGCTGCTGGCTCAAATTCACATTCATCTTCGATGTCTAGTTCTTCCTGCTTTGGTACGAGTGGCTCTTCCTGCTTAATTCCTCGCTCAAGGCTTGAAGCTGCTGGCTCTAGGAACTGTTCTGTTATTTCACACTTGCTGGCATCACACTCAGTCATGTTAGCAGCCACTGCAAACAAGAACAAGGTGAGGCTATGATACAGTGGAGCAGCCGGCTTTGAGAACTGTTCTGTTACTTCACACTTGCTGGGATCACACTCAGTCATGTTAGCAGCCACTGCAAACAAGAACAAAGTGAGACTATGATACAGTGGAGCAGCCAGCTCTAAGAACTGTTCTGTTATTTCACACTTGCTGGGATCACACTCAGCCATGTTAGCAGCCACTGCAAACACGAACAAGGGAGACTATGATACAGTGAGGTGGCCGGCTCTAGGAACTGTTCTGTTATTTCACACTTGCTGGCATCACACTCAGTCATGTTGGCAGCCACTGCAAACAAGAACAAGGTGAGACTATGATACAGTGGAGCAGCCGGCTTTGAGAACTGTTCTGTTACTTCACACTTGCTGGGATCACACTCAGTCATGTTAGCAGCCACTGCAAACAAGAACAAAGTGAGACTATGATACAGTGGAGCAGCCAGCTCTAAGAACTGTTCTGTTATTTCACACTTGCTGGGATCACACTCAGTCTTGTTAGCAGCCACTGCAAACAAGAACAAGGTGAGAATATGATACAGTGGAGCAGCCGGCTCTAAGAACTGTTCTGTTACTTTACACTTGCTGGCATCACACTCAGTCATGTTAGCAGCCACTGCAAACAAGAACAAGATGAGACTATGATACAGTGGAGCAGCCGGCCTTAAGAACTGTTCTGTTACTTCACACTTGCTGGGATCACACTTAGTCATGTTAGCAGCCACTGCAAACAAGAAAAAGGTGAGACTATGATACAGTGGTGCAGCCAACTCTAGGAACTGTTCTGTTACTTCACACTTGCTGGCATCACACTCAGTCATGTTGGCAGCCAATGCAAACAAGAACAAGGTGAGACTATGATACAGTGGAGTGGCCGGCTCTAAGGACCGTTCCGTTACATCACACTTGCTGGGATCACAGTCAGTCTTGTTAGCAGCCACTGCAAACAAGAACAAGGTGAGACTGTGATACAGTGAAGCAGCCAGCTCTAAGAACTGTTCCGTTACTTCACACTTGCTGGGATCACACTCAGTCATGTTAGCAGCCACTGCAGACAAGAACAAGGTGAGGCTATGATACGGTGAAGCAGCCAGCTCTGAGAACTGTTCCGTTACTTCACACTTGCTGGGATCACACCCAGTCTTGTTAGCAGCCACTGCAAGCAAGAACAAGGTGAGACTATGATACAGTGAAGCAGCCAGCTCTAGGAACTGTTCTGTTACTTCACACTTGTTGGGATCACACTCAGTCTTGTTAGCAGCCACTGCAAACAAGAACAAGGGAGACTATGATACAGTGAGGTGGCCGGCTCTAAGAACTGTTCTGTTACTTCACACTTGCTGGCATCACACTCAGTCATGTTAGCAGCCACTGCAAATAAGAACAAGGTGAGACTATGATACAGTGAAGCAGCTGGCTCTAAGAACTGTTCTGTTACTTCACACTTGCTGGCATCACACTCAGTCATGTTAGCAGCCACTGCAAACAAGAACAAGGTGAGACTATGAAACAGTGAGGCAGCCAGCTCTAAGAACTGTTCTGTTACTTCACACTTGCTGGGATCACACTCAGTCTTGTCGGCAGCCACTGCTAACAAGAACAAGGTGAGACTATGATACAGTGGTGCAGCCAGCTCTAAGAACTGTTCTGTTACTTCACACTTGCTGGCATCACACTCAGTCATGTTGGCAGCCACTGCAAACAAGAACAAGGTGAGACTATGATACAGTGAAGCAGCCAGCTCTGAGAACTGTTCTGTTACTTCACACTTGCTGGCATCACACTCAGTCATGTTAGCAGCCACTACAAACAAGAACAAGGTGAGACTATGATACAGTGAAGCAGCCAGCTCTAAGAACTGTTCTGTTACTTCACACTTGCTGGCATCACACTCAGTCATGTTAGCAGCCACTACAAACAAGAACAAGGTGAGGTTATGATACAGTGGAGCAGCCAGCTCTAAGAACTGTTCCGTTACTTCACACTTGCTGGGATCACAGTCAGTCATGTTAGCAGCCACTGCAAACAAGAACAAGGGGAGGCTATGATACAGTGGAGCAGCCAGCTCTAAGAACTGTTCTGTTACTTCACACTTGCTGGGATCACACTCAGTCTTGTTAGCAGCCACTACAAACAAGAACAAGGTGAGACTATGATACAGTGAGGCAGCCGGCTCTAAGAACTGTTCCGTTACTTCGCACTTGCTGGGATCACACTCAGTCTTGTTAGCAGTCACTACAAACAAGAACAAGGTGAGGTTATGATACAGTGGAGCAGCCAGCTCTAAGAACTGTTCCGTTACTTCACACTTGCTGGCATCACACTCAGTCATGTTAGCAGCCACTACAAACAAGAACAAGGTGAGGTTATGATACAGTGGAGCAGCCAGCTCTAAGAACTGTTCCGTTACTTCACACTTGCTGGGATCACAGTCAGTCATGTTAGCAGCCACTGCAAACAAGAACAAGGGGAGGCTATGATACAGTGGAGCAGCCAGCTCTAAGAACTGTTCTGTTACTTCACACTTGCTGGGATCACACTCAGTCATGTTAGCAGCCACTACAAACAAGAACAAGGTGAGACTATGATACAGTGAGGCAGCCGGCTCTAAGAACTGTTCCGTTACTTCGCACTTGCTGGGATCACACTCAGTCTTGTTAGCAGTCACTACAAACAAGAACAAGGTGAGGTTATGATACAGTGGAGCAGCCAGCTCTAAGAACTGTTCCGTTACTTCACACTTGCTGGGATCACAGTCAGTCATGTTAGCAGCCACTACAAACAAGAACAAGGTGAGGTTATGATACAGTGAAGCGGCCGGCTCCAAAAACTGTTCCATTTGATATGAATGAATATTAGGGTTCTAAGGCGCATCGACAGCGAGGTCATTTAGCGCCTGTCAAAATAATTTGCGAATATAAAGGTGAGTAGTGTTATATGAAGCTGCGAGTTAAATTTTGATGGGAACACTTCAATAAATGAAACTAAGATTAATTCCATCTTTTAGGTACCGTATTATAAAGTTTTGTCGTATGTACATTTATGTAGAGATTGCTGTTGGCGCAGTTTCTTCATCTTTTCAGTTCATGTCTTGTATTTGGACGACTTTGGTGAGGTAAATGGTGTTTTTCAATTTCAAGTACATAATTAGACGAGTTTGAGCGAGGATTCAATTTGACATAGTGAAAAAAATAATTGGTGTTTTTTTTTATGTTTTTTTGTCGGTTCTCCACATGTCAAACGGCTACAGCTATCAACTTCAAACTTTTTTTCATCATGGTTCCTCATCTAACTCTGATCTGTATAGTTTTGTGGCAATATCGAATGTTGACTTTGTTTCTTATGAATTTTAGAAATTTCAAAAATACCTGTTAGAATAACACGGCGGAAAAAAAAGGAAATATTTTTATTTTCCAAAAAAAATGAAATTTTGTGTGAAGTTGGGTTACATTCTGATACACATTTATGAATTTTTTCAGCTCGATCGGGTGAGCCATTTTGAAGAAAAACCATAAAATGTGCTAAATTGGTACCACTCGAAGCAGTTTTTACCCATTTCTGAATTAAATGTCACCCAACTGGCGAATGTAGGCAAAAGTTTGGCCATAAAAGTCGACATACTATTACTATCCGCTCGTCTAACAACGCATATATGGCGTTTTCCTAGTATCCAATAATGCCACAAAACTATACAGATCTAAGTTAGATAAGGAACCATGATGAAAAAAAGTTTGATATTGATAGCTGTAGCCGTTTGACCTGTGAAGAACCGACAAAAAACATAAACATAAAAAAAAAAAAAACGAACACTAATTTTTTTCAGTATGTCAAATTGAATCCTCGCTAAAGCTCGTCTAATGAAGGCAAGAGATAAAAGCGCAAGATAGTTTGAACGGGCCAACACATGCAAGAGCGACCTTCCTTACCTCTACAAAAATGTAAAATATTCAATTAGGAATGATGAATTTTAGTTCAGGCTTATACACGGGACGAACACAACTAAATCTAGGGTTTAACATTACTACCTCACTAGGAAAACGCTATATACGCATTGTTAGACGAGCGTAAAGTAATAGTATGTCGACTTCTTTGCCAAACTTTTGCCTAAATTTGCCAATTGGGTAACATTTTAGTTACAAATGGGTAAAAACGGCTTCGAGTGGTACCAATTCAGCACATTTCATGTTTTTTCTTCAAAATAGCTGATTTGATCAAGCTGAGAATTCTCATGAATGTGTATCAAGATGTTATTCAACTTCACACAAAATTTCAATCTTTTTGAAAATAAAATTTTTTCAATTTTTTTTCTGCCGTGTTATTCTAATGGGTATTTTTGAAATTTCTAAAATTCATAAAAATAAAAGTTACTACCCGATAATACCAAAAAACTATACAGATCCAAGCTAGATGAGGAAGCATGATGGAAAAAAGTTTGAAATTGATAGCTGTAGCCGTTTGACCTGTGGAGAACCGACAGAAAAACATGAAAAAAAAAAACATAAAAACAAACACCAATAATTTGAAAAAATGAAAAAATTAGTGTTCGTTTTTATGTTTTTTTTTGTTTTTTTTTCATGTTTTTTTTGTCGGTTCTCCACAGGTCAAACGGCTACAGCTATCAATTTAAAACTTTTTTTCATCATGGTTCCTTATCCAACTTGGATCTGTATAGTTTTGTGGCATTATCGGATATCAACTTATTTTTATGAATTTTAGAAATTTGAAAAATACCCATTAGAATAACACGGCGGAAAAAAGATTGAAACATTTTTATTTTTTTTGAAATTGAAATTTTGTGTGAAGTTGAATAACATCTTGATACACATTTCTGAAAATTCTCAGCTTGATTGGGTCAGCCATTTTGAAGAAAAAACATGAAATGTGCTAAATTGGTACCACTCGAAGCCGTTTTTACCCATTTAGAACTAAAATGTTACCCAATTGGCGAATTTAGGCAAAAGTTTGGCAATGAAGTCGACATACTATTACTTTCCGCTCGTCTAACAACGCGTAAATAGCGTTTTCCCAGTTGTAAAACTCAGTGCAGGAAAATTTGTAGTTGGTAGTTGATCCTCATATCTTCCTTTTTTACCCTATGATATTTTGACAAACTGATAACTTGAGACATGAATTCGTTGTTGTAAGAGTGAGAGAGCACTTTGGCTTGCTTTCTTTGCCCTTCTGAATGTATACACGAAAGGTGACTTGAACCACTCGCGCGTTATTAGTGTGGCATAGGGAGGACGGTCGCTCATAACCTTCTTATGACTGCTAACAGCGGGAGGTTTGCCCCGGCCCGGCAGATAGGCCTACTATAGGATGGAGTACTATACTACACAGAGCTGAACATAATATGCAAGTATTGCAATTTACCGTGATATGGTGTGAAATGATCAACAAGAGATAATGGATTGAATCACGAGAAGATATAAATATGAATTGAATAGTAAAGGATAGAAAATGGCATTATGTCCACTGAAATGTGATGGACGCGCGGACCACCATATTAGTGGTCTGCGGACCACCGGTTAAGAAACACTTTTCTAGGCTAATGCAGGGATGGTTCCCACAATATAAGCCACGACCGCTTCTTGCCCAATATCCTTCCCAATTACCCATGGAACCTCCATCTTATCATCCCATCATCTCATTAATCATTCATCCGACGCCAATAGATCTTAGTCATCATCACAGTGCATCATAGAAACCCAATATAAGAAGAAGCGGTATACGACTATTATTGTTTAGATGACAATAGTGTGGCGGTTGTAGTTTTCTGTGTTACCGGCCACTCACGACATTCTAGATGGCTTTGTGAACAATGATGATGTTTTATGTCTTAGTGACGAGAGTATTGTTGTGCTTAGCAACGTGTTGTTGATTTATTTAGTTGGTAACACTGAAGTTTTCAATAAAGCAAGCAGCTTTTTAACCTCCACAAATATATATTATATCATCAGCTAATCAACATCTATATTGGTGACGCCGACGTGATTTGTACGTAAATCGAAACGGAGTGTTTTATCATGGATGGAGATGGGTTTTCAAGTACAAGTGAATTCAATCGTGTCAGTGTTCGCGTGCCGCCATTTTGGGCAGAAAAACCCGCACTATGGTTTGCTCAACTAGAAGGGCAGTTCAACTTGGGCTGGATTACGCAAGATGCTACGAAGTTTTGGTATGTCATTTCACAGCTGAAAAATAAGTATGCACTCAAGGTAGAAGATGTGATCACCAACCCTCCCGAAACAGACAAATACGTCAAGATGAAAGCTGCGCTGATCCACCGATTATCGACATCACAACAGACAAGGATCAAGCAACTGCTCGAGCATGAGGAAATTGGTGACCGCTCTCCTCCGCAATTTCTCCGCCATCTGCGTACGCTTGCCGGAGCCATGATGCCGGACGAATTCCTTTAGGCCCTACGGTTGGGTCGCCTCCCAGGCCACATGCAAGCAATTCTAGCTACACAAGATACTGATCTTGATGCTACAGCACAAATAGCAGATAAAATCAATGGAGTGACGCCACGCCCTCAGATCGCTGCAGTGTCAACGGACAATATAGCCTCGCTTGGCGAGAGAATCAATGAATTGACACATCAAGTTGCGGCGCTGTCCACAAGTCGCACATTCGGCACGATCATACTCGCAGGTCAGTACCCCAGGAGGTCCAACCTGATGATATATGTTGGTACCACTGACGCTATGCAGAGGGTGCAAAATAGTGCAGGCAACCATGTAGTTACCGACAGCAGGGAAACAATCAGGGAAGGCGTTGATGGCGGCCAACGACCACTGCCCCGAGCTAAGCCGTTTATTCGTAACAGACGCCACAACAAAGATGCAATATCTGGTGGACACAGGGTCTGACCTCTGTGTGTATCCACGAAGGCTATTAAAAGGGCCTCGTACCAAGTCCACATACGAACTTTACGCTGCGAATGGAACGACCATCGTTACTTATGGGTTCATTGTGCTATCCCTGAATTTAACACTGACACGATTGATTTCACTTGTATCTGAAAACCCATCTCCATCCATGATAAAACACTCCGTTTCGATTTACAAACAAATCACGTCGGGGTCACCAATATAGATGTTGATAAGCTGATGATATAATATATGTTTGTGGAGGTTAAAAAGCTGCTTGCTTCATTGACAACTTCAGTGAACTAACTAAATCAACAACACGTTGCTAAGCACAACAATACCCTCGTCACTAAGACATAAAACATCATCATTGTTCTATAATAGTATTCAATATACGCTACCTGATTCACACTCATCCCTTGGTTCCTCCTTCACCACAGCGTCCTCATAGTCTTCCTCCTCTTTCACCGAGGCCAGGGGATCCAGGTCCATCCTGCTGCTATCCCACAGGATCAGGCTAACAGATGCTAGTTGACTTCCCGTGTCGGGCCTCTCAAGTTACTGCTGAAACACACAAGCAGGTGATGATCTCCATGTCCATACGTTCAATACTGTATCCAATCTATACTCCTTGAGATTCTCTGCAAGGTAAAATCGGGAATGAACAGAAAGTCACAAACAGTTTATTTTTCCATTTCGTAATAGCATATCAACAAGTAAAATGACTCCCACCCCACCATCAGATGAAACAGACTGAAGGAACATCAACTAGAGTGGAAAGTACTAAAGCTAGCTCGCATCCGCTCTAGTGCATCCACAAAGTGCATGGCTTGCGGAGCCATCAGTATAGAGCATCGTTAAAACCCAATATAAAAAAAGGAGAAATAAAATAAATTCATCATAAAAAAAGGGAAATTTCAACAAATGGACATATTTTCAGAGTCGTCCCCCCTTAAGCCAACAATAATCATCATCGTCTCACAACCACACCGTGTAGGTAAAAACGTAGTCATGACAATACATATGAATAATAACAACATGAAGACGCACAGTGCCATTCACAATTTTATCTAACCAACCAAACCTAACGCAACATCTCATATTTCATAATATCCATCACTTTCGTAACCATGGTTACATGTTGAAGTTTCACAATATTATAAACCATAAACGTGAGACTATGGTTAAGAAAGTGATAGATATTATAAAAAGTGAAATATAATCCTCGACATGCGGAGAAATGGTAGCTTGAAAGAAGTCAAGTCTTGCGTGCAGCTATAAAAACCTGAACAATAGGCCTGGCTCAAACTGCAATATGCCATGTTTATATACCTCAAGCCTACAGTTCCAATATACAGCTGCGTTGAAGGTTGGAATGGATCCAAAAACATGAATGACGATTATCATTCCGTAACTGTCTTGTGGGATTGAATGAATATTTTATTATTTTTATCATTATTATTATGATATTCTACGAGTGATTATTAGGCCTGGGTTCCTTGCAACTAGCACATAACCTCAAACTTACGATCACGTATCTTCACGTCTCAGTGGTCTAGGACTGTTACACACCGTCGAACTATTAACTGTGTCTACAATGTGAAAGAAACAAAGTATAGTTACCAGTTCATATAGTGACTGACGACCACCCATTGCCTTCAGATTGGATATTATTTCAGCAAATGAGTACTTACTGACCAGTACAAGATAAGTCAACCAACGATCAAAGAATGCGCTAAATGACCTCGCTGTCGATGCGCCTTAAAAGCCTAATATTAATTCATTCAAGATTAGGCCTATTACGTAAATATTGTATTTTAGGTTATGTGCGGTGGTGAATATCATTGCGAATGAGAATAGGCCCATGTTTCATTGACCAACGCGGTATAACCGCCAAGTCGTCAGGACAGCTGAGTTCACAATAGGCCTACTTCCTCTATGCCGAGACTATTTGAACTACGGCATAATCACAGTGAATAGCCTACCGGACCTGCTAGGCCTAGCAACTTCTCCATCGGGACTATAGTGACCTATTCACAACGAAGGTAACGTATAAAGTTGACGCACCGCAAAATAGGCCTATAGTTATTCACATAAGAAGTTGAGAGATTCTCTCTGTCTAGATTCTAGAAGGTACTGGAGCTTTTGTCAAATGCACCTTGTTTCATCTTATTGTTTCACGTTCAATCTCCTCCTGACGTTTAAAAAGAGAATCATTAGTAATTCATCATGCATTCACTTTCAAAGCATGTGGTTAACCCCAAACACAATCCAAATAGGCCTAGGGTGAATAACAAGAAGCACAAGCAATTGAAACCATTTCAGGCTGAATTGATTTGACCAATTCCAAAGGAAAATATAAGTTCAAGTAGCCTAGGCCAATGCCTAGGCCCTAATCCATAGTCAAGATAGACTAGGCCATTGAATTGGTAGTGGTCCTTACAAAATCAATTACTAGGGGTGATGAAGAGCAACGAGTGCCAGTGCATCGTGCAACTGTAAATTGTGACATAGACTGTGATCGTGTCCCTAGGCCATTGAGTTTATAGTGGTAAGACTATAAACTCAATGGCCTAGGTCTATGAGACTTGGCCCTGTGGCATCAGAGTTTCACCAAAGTTCCAGTTATGGGCCTATGCCCTAGGATATTATTTACTGAAGTAGCCCATCAAATTCTGAACACCAGTAATGAAGGTTGCCTAACTGTCGGAAAATGATTTCTAGAACTGAAAATAGAGGTTCAGGTATATTCTAGGTTAAGGTTGACGTAGTAATTTATTGTATTGAAGTATGGTGTCACCTTTCATATCTTGTATGAACTGTAGGCACACTGATCGTTCAACAAATTTATTCAGTGCTTCACTGTTTCAATTCTGCTTAAACACACTTCTTTTCGTATCGTACACGGTAAATTAATGAATTGATAATATTCCTGCGATCAATTGTTTTGTTTACAATTTACAGGGTCGCCAACTTCATAATGTGGCATGTAAAAATACTCGCGTGTAGCAATACTACCAACACTCGAAGCAAAGACCTTTAGATATTAAGGTCTTTGCTCAAAGTCTTTTTTTTTTTTTTTAATAACATCGAAACTTGATACAAAATCATTGTTCCCCAATTAAGGCTAAGGATGAAAAGTCTGGAGAAAGATGTGACAATGATACTTGTTCAATTTTCTCAATTTATTTTGTTCTTAACAAGGTATACAGGAAATGAAGTTATGAAAATGTAAATTCCCAATGAGAGTAGTTCTTGTGCTGAGGGAGTATTAGAATAAAAATTATCAGGTTTATAATTGAAATGAACATTGAAAGCATGAAGCAAATGTAAGTTCAAAATGTAGAGCAGCTGGAAATTATCATCATTACTTTTTTGTTAATGCTAGGCACATTGATTCTTACTGATGGAACAGAAATGTTCATATAATATTCCAAATTAGGAAGATAAAAACCTAGAATAAGACCAATTTGTGATTTATATCTAAAACTATAACTGGGAGGTGAATTAAATGTATTTCCATTCTTCCATAAATACTTTTATAATGATTATTTCTCATTATCATATCTCATCTGAATATTGTCAAGTAATAAATATGAAGAATAGAGGGTTTCTCCACATGATCATTTTTATTTTTGAATTATTAAAAACTGGCAAGCCTGAGCACCTTTTCGACAAACTAATATCAACTAAGAACCAACACAGCCATAATACTCGTCAGCAAAACACTAACCTAGTTTATCATCATCACAATTGTACAGAACATCTGTCTTCTGTATCATTGCTGTCAAATACTGGAATAGTCTACCAAATTATATTGAAACAATCAAGTCAAAGAGCCTTCTGAAAGAAAAATGTAAGGGAAAATTGATGGAAATCCAAATAGATAAGATGATTTATTTTCGTGTTTTTTCACTTTCTTCAATTTCATGCATGTAGTGTACCCACATGTATACGTGAATTGATATGCATACTTGAAACTACCTTTATTTTTGTTGTTGCTCTTCAAGTCTCAGGTGACTAGTGTTGTTGAAACTTGGCATACAATTGTAGTATTTGTAATTGTATTTTATTATCGCCTCGTGGATCAGTACATTGTACACAGTATGCGTATCGTCAAGAATAATAATAGTAGGCCTAATAATAATAAGAATAATATAATGATAGGTTAATAGTTGTAATATTAGAACATATATTAATAGTTGAAACAATGACTGAGTAAAATACACTCCCGCTAAGATTCGGATGGCTTGTTTTTGAAGGATGAAGATGCATTTGGAAGAGGCCGAGTTGTCCGAGAAGAGAAGGCCGTATGACAGGTATAGTAGTAGAAGTTTATTAGCAGAATATGCTAGTTACATACATGTTGATACAATTTTACAAAATCAAGGCAGTCATTTCAGTTTCTTTAAACTTGGGAACAGTACAACACGATACAAAACAATACATACCTGAAATAACGATACAATACCCAACAATATCATCTCAATAATCCTCACTATTTTACTATTTACAGTTATTCACTGATTCCAATATTATTCTACTAATTTACAAGCTCACAAAAACCACTATTTCATACGGGTTGAGACTAACAGATCATCTTTCATTAATTTACAACACTTTATTCTGAAAGTAGATACACTTCTCGAATTTCTCATTTCACTAGAGATTCTGTTGAAAATCCCCAATCATTCATGAAATAATTATATAGTTTTCTTCCGTGCGTGATCTTTTCGTTTCTAAAAATACAGTCTCACTATTTCTTGAATTATACGTATTATTCGACTGTGTATTATACACAGTTATGTGACAGAGGTAGCTTGGAAGAAGACTCTTAGTGGTTCTATGAATCAAAGTTAGAGTATCCAGTACTACTACTCTCTGTTTAACATGCAGCCATGATAGTGCTTTACACATCTTGTTGTTTGGTGTATCCTTCCTCTTCCTTACAATTACCGTCAGGGCTTCAATTCACAACTTTTATAAAGTTCAAATTTTGTTTTTATCAAGTGAGAAAAGAATCGAGCTACAATAATCTATGTGTGGCACAATTATAGCCTGTATAACATTCATAGCAGAAACAAAATTATTGGTCTAATTGTCCTGATAAAATGTTGTCCTTGAAATGTGGAACAAGACATTCAACAATATCACTTTTATTCAGTGTTCAGAGGCTTGTCAATCATATTCTATACGTACAAATTATCTATATGAGCATGGAACAGTAGCAATCGACCTACAAGAGAGTGAAGCCAATCTGTCGGCCATCTTACGTGTTCACATGACATCAATATTCGTCACAGGGTCACTTATTGACGGTATTTACCTGTCAATGATCCAAACACAAGTCATATTGAATATTGGTAAGCACATTTCGAGATGAGCATTGAATCAACTTGACAGCTGCCAGTCAGGTCAGCCTGCTACATCAGGTATTCCAACATGGCCGACAAGACCGTGCTGCTCTCACGTCTCCCAGCTGGCTTCACTCCTCTCTTACTGTGTACGCTATCCATCAGTATAGAGATCAGCGCTGGAGGAAGTGGAACATACGGTAATATCATCATTGAAAATGAATTGGAAAAAACATTTCTAACAAAATTACAACAATATTAATAGAGTGATGCAATTCCAACGCGAATAAATCTTTTCACAGAGCTCACTGACACCGAATGTAAACATTCAATGAAAGTGAGCGATGCATCTTTTAGCCATTTCAACATCATTTTCCGCGTGTTCCAACATATGTACACACTTGTATGAATCGGGAACGTTATCAAATCACGAGTTTCAATATTATCATTTTGAGGTTATGTTACATGTTCGTTGAGTTGTTATAGTTATGCTCATTATTAGTGTTGGTTTGGACAGCCATAAAACGTGCCTCGATATCAACCAAGTCTCTTGTTATCACTGTCTTCATGCACAAGGACGATTATATCACAGAGATCCAACACCAGGCCGGACTGTGGGCTGGGCTGGAGCCAGTATATTACAGAGAGAGAGGACATTTAGTGCAAATGGTTGGATTTTCCATTCAATTTTATTTCGAATTGGGAGATAGGTGAGTATGAGTTTGGACTCAATTGGCAGAAACATGGCCGCCACAACCCCCATGACTGCTTCCTCTCGTGGATAGGCTCTCCAGACAGGAAAACAACAGCCACAGCCTGGAGTTCATAGCATCCATGACGCTGTGATGGCAAACTATATTCATGTATTGTATACATCTCATTTCCAATTGTGATGATCATAGCGATATTATATGTGTTGATCAGTTATCACGAATCTATGTACAAGTTTTGTATGCGGCTATTCAGAGTAGCAGTGTGAATATAACTGTGTTGGATTCTACTGTAATGGAATTGGTTCCAAGCTGCAGTTTCACCCTTGGAAATTGAGACATTTTCTCGATAGATGTTGCCCAGGGCAACGGAAACCACCGTAAGATCTGCTGATGTTGTGATGATCTTACCATTACCTGGCTTTAACAATGATGAGTTGTTATCAGTTGTCATGTGTCCTCATGTGTCTCTTGAGGTTACTACTACTCCTGCCTCTGTAGCTACACTTGCTACAAGCATACATTTTCTCACCGGTATGTTTTAACTTGTGTCTCTTAAGATCACTTCTCCGTATGGACCTGAAGCTACAAAAGCCACAAGCAAAATATTTTTCACTGGTATGTGTTAGTATGTGTGTCTTGAGGTAACTGGCATGAATGGATCTGTAACTACACTGGTCACAAGCAAACGGTTTCTCACCGGTATGTGTTAACATGTGTGTCTTAAGATCACTTCTCTGAATGGACCTAAAGCTACACTGGCCACAAGCAAACGGTTTCTCACCGGTATGTGTCAAAATGTGTCTCTTGAGGTGACTTCTCCGAATAGATTTGAAGCTACACTGGCAGCAAGTAAACGGTTTCTCACCGGTATGTGTTAACATGTGTCTCTTAAGATCACTTCTCTGGATGGACCTAAAGCTACACTGGTCACAAGCAAACGGTTTCTCACCAGTATGTGTTAACATGTGTTTCTTGAGATCACTTCTCTGACTGGACCTAAAGCTACACTGGCCAGAAGCAAACGGTTTCTCACCGGTATGTGTTAACATGTGTGTCTTAAGATCACTTCTCTGAATGGACCTAAAGCTACACTGGCCACAAGCAAACGGTTTCTCACCAGTATGTGTCAAAATGTGTCTCTTGAGGTGACTTCTCTGAATGGATCTGAAGCTACACTGGCCACAAGCAAACGGTTTCTCACTGGTATGTGTTAACATGTGTCTCTTAAGATCACTTCTCTGAAAGGACCTAAAGCTACACTGGTCACAAGCAAACGGTTTCTCACCGGTATGTGTTAGCATGTGTTTCTTGAGATCACTTCTCTGACTGGACCTAAAGCTACACTGGCCACAAGCAAACGGTTTCTCGCCGGTATGTGTTGTCATGTGTCTCTTGAGGTGACTTCTCCGAATAGATTCAAAGCTACACTGGTCACAAGCGAACGGTTTCTCACCGGTATGTGTTAACATGTGTGACTTCAGAATACTTCTCTGACTGGACCTAAAGCTACACTGGTCACAAGCAAACGGTTTCTCACCAGTATGTGTTAACATGTGTGTCTTAAAATCACTTTTCTGAATGGATCTAAAGCTACACTGGCTGCAAGCATTCGATTTCTCACCAATATGTGTTAAAATGTGTCTCTTGAGATTACTTTTCTGAATAGATTCAAAGCTACAAAGACCGCAAGCAAAAGTTTTCTCACCAGTATGTGTTAGCATATGTGTCTTGAGGTTACTGGCATGAATGGATCTGTAACTGCACTGGTCACGAGTGAACGGTTTCTCACTAGTATGTGTTAACATGTGTCTCTTGAGGTTACTGGCATGAATGGATCTGTAACTACACTGGTCACAAGCAAACGGTTTCTCACCAGTATGTGTTAGCATATGTGTATTTAGTTGAGTTCTCCGAATAAATTTAAAGCTACACTGGCCACAAGCAAATGGTGTCTCACCGGTATGTGTTAACATGTGTCTCTTGAGTGCACTTCTCTGAATTGATCTGAAGTTACACTGGTCACAAGCGAAAGGCTTCTCACAAGTATGTGTTGACTTGTGTCTCTTAAGATCGGTTCTCTGAATGGATCTAAAGCTACACTGGTCACAAGCGAACGGTTTCTCACCAGTATGTGTTAGCATGTGTGTCTTGAGGTGACTGCTCTGAATGGATCTAAAGCTACACTGGTCGCAAGCGAATGGTTTCTCATCTGAATGTATACGCTGGTGATCCATCATGTCACTTGTCACGTCACAAGCTCTCTCCTTCACCACACTCGTAGCATCCCAGCACATTCCAGTACCTGCGCTGCCATCTTCATATGAGACTGGAGAAACAGAAAAACATTGATCAGATGAACAAGTGAGAGCAGGGTTGTGAAGGTAGCCCAATTATTGCCCAGAGGAACATTATTATATATCAACATAGTTCAGGCGGAACGGCGTTACGAGCATCATTCTCTCGTTCTTCCACATCCATGACTTCTTTCAATGAGTTGAATTCGAATTTTGATTGAATAAAGACTATGTCATGATATATATTTGTCAAAAACACACAATAATGATCGAATGTTGATTAATTGATATGAAATTACATGCAATGATTAGTATAATTGAATTTCAGTTGAATAATATTCAAATAATAACAATTCCCACATTGATGATGGGTAGCAAGAATTGGATGGCCACGAATGTGTTAGAGACACCTTGCTATTATCTGAGATACGAACGATATTGAAACGACGTGAATGACCGTCCGAAACATGGTACTTCATTCTGTCTGTGTCATGTCCATCTGTTGGAATGTCATTCTACTGCAAATATGGCATAAGTGACATAATGGAGAGATAAGCAAGCAAGAGAGCACGAGCCACATCCGGGTTCTAAACACAGTGGGATTTGGTACTTGTTCAGAACGGAGTCGCCGTGAGTAACAACACATTACCAAACTACTTCTAGCAAACCACACCATAGCTCATGGAATAAGCCAGAACTACGAACATTATTTTATGGAAAAGGCGTTTAATTTGTGTAGAAAAAGGTGTGCGAGTTCTCCTTAACAATGGTCCATCTTATTTTGGCGCACCTCCGCCGTATGGTACTCAAGACGCCTGTTCACAAGGATGGGGTGAATTGAGTGGGGGTTAGATTTGTAGCATTCCACATATTCCAGAGATTTATTTTAAGAAAGTCACTCTTGTGTGTGCCTCATGTACCATGAGTGACATTTATGGATTTTGGACTCTTGATTTGGCAGATCCCAAGGACCGCTATGAGACAGCACTTTGAATGTTATTCTGTACTGTGTGAATTATGTCCTGGATCATTGGATCAAGGAATTCTGAGAATATTTTGATTCTACTCAGTTGAAGATGGATCTTACATTAAACCAGGACTAGAAATGGGTGAGTAGAACCAGCTTACTCTCTAAGAAAAGTGGAAAAGCTGAGCTCACGTAGGCTCAATCACAAATAACCATTGATAGAATGGGTGAGAAGAATGATTACTCACAGTCTCCAAGCGGTTCATTTTCAACCACTACGAACACAATCTCTTCTAATTCCTCCGACTTGGAAGTACATTCATTCTTGATGTACAGTCCTGCCTGCAATGGTACAAGTTGCTCTTCCTGTACTATTCCTCGCTCAATGCTTGAAGCTTCTGGCTCTAATTCACATTCATCTTCCATGTCCAGTTCTTCCTGCTTTGGTACAAGTGGCTCTTCCTGCTTTGGTACGAGTGGCTCTTCCTGCTTAATTCCTCGCTCAATGCTTGAAGCTGCTGGCTCTAGGAACTGTTCTGTTATTTCACACTTGCTGGGATCACATTCAGCCATGTCAGTAGCCACTGCGAACAAGAAAAAGAAAAGACTATGATACAGTGAAGCAGCCGGCTCTAAGAACTGTTCTGTTACTCCACACTTGCTGGGATCACACTCAGCCATGTCAGTAGCCACTGCAAACAAGAACAAGGTGAGACTATGATACAGTGAAGCAGCCGGCTCTAAGAACTGTTCTGTTACTTCACACTTGCTGGGATCACATTCAGCCATGTCAGTAGCCACTGCGAACAAGAAAAAGAAAAGACTATGATACAGTGAAGCAGCCGGCTCTAAGAACTGTTCTGTTACTCCACACTTGCTGGGATCACACTCAGCCATGTCAGTAGCCACTGCGAACAAGAACAAGGAAAGACTATGATACAGTGAAGCGGCTGGCTCCAAGAACTGTTCTGTTACTCCACACTTGCTGGGATCACACTCAGCCATGTCAGTAGCCACTGCGAACAAGAAAAAGAAAAGACTATGATACAGTGAAGCAGCCGGCTCTAAGAACTGTTCTGTTACTTCACACTTGCTGGGATCACATTCAGCCATGTCAGTAGCCACTGCGAACAAGAAAAAGAAAAGACTATGATACAGTGAAGCAGCCGGCTCTAAGAACTGTTCTGTTACTCCACACTTGCTGGGATCACACTCAGCCATGTCAGTAGCCACTGCGAACAAGAACAAGGAAAGACTATGATACAGTGAAGCGGCTGGCTCCAAGAACTGTTCTGTTACTCCACACTTGCTGGGATCACAGTCAGTCATGTTAGCAGCCACTGCAAACAAGAACAAGGTGAGACTATGATACAGTGAAGCAGCCCGCTCTAAGAACTGTTCCATTACTTTACACTTGCAGGGATCACAGTCAGGCATGTTAGCAGCCACTGCAAACAAGACCAAGGTGAGACTATGATACAGTGGAGCAGCCGGCTTTAAGAACTGTTCTGTTACTTCACACTTGCTGGGATCACACTCAGTCATGTTAGCAGCCACTACAAACAAGAACAAGGTGAGACTATGATACAGTCAAGCAGTCAGCTCTAGGAACTGTTCTGTTACTTCACACTTGCTGGCATCACACTCAGTCATGTTAGCAGCCACTGCAAGAAGAACAAGGTGAGACTATGACACAGTGAAGCAGCCGGCTCTAAGAACTGTTCCATTACTTCACTCTTGCTGGGATCACACTCAGTCATGTAAGCAGCCACTGCAAACAAGAACAAGGTGAGACTATGTAACAGTGAAGCTACCAGCTCTAGGAACTGTTCTGACGTCACACTTGCTGGGATCTCGCTTGGTCTCATTAGAAGCCACTGCAAACAAGAACAAGGTGAGACTATGATACAGTGAAGCAGCCTGCTCTAAGAACTGTTCCATTGCTTCACACTTGCTAGGATCACACTCAGTCTTGTTAGCAGCCACTGCAAACAAGAACAAGGTGAGACTATGATACAGTGAAGCAGCCCGCTCTAAGAACTGTTCCATTACTTCACACTTGCTGGGATCACACTCAGTCATGTAAACAGCCGCTGCAAACAAGAACACGGTGAGGCTATGATACAGTGAAGCAGCCGGCTCTGAGAACTGTTCCGTTACTTCACACTTGCTGGGATCACACTCAGTCATGTTAGCAGCCACTGCAAACAAGAACAAGGTGAGACTATGATACAGTGAGGCAGCCAGCTCTAAGAACTGTTCTGTTACTTCACACTTGCTGGGATCACACTCAGTCATGTTAGCAGCCACTGCAAACAAGAACAAGGTGAGACTATGATACAGTGAGGCAGCCAGCTCTAGGAACTGTTCTGTTACTTCACACTTGCTGGGATCACACTCCACTGCACTTGCAGCATCACTTTTTGGCCGGCTCCAAAAACTGTTCTGTTTGATATGAATGAATATTAGGGTTCTAAGGCGCATCGACAGCGAGGTCATTTAGCGCCTGTCAAAATAATTTGTGAACAAAAAGGTGAGTAGTGTTATATGAAGCTGCGAGTTAAATTTTGATGGGAACACTTCAAGAAATGAAACTAAGATTAATTTCATCTTTCACGTACCGTATTATAAAGTTGTGTCGTATGTACATTTATGTAGAGATTGCTGTTGGCGCAGTTTCTTTACCTTTTCAGTTCATGCCTTGTATTTGGACGACTTTGGTGAGATAAATGGTGTTTTTCAATTTCATGTACATAATTAGACGAGTTTAAGCGAGGATTCAATTTGACATACTGAAAAAAATAATTGGTGTATTTTTTTTTCTTTTCCTGTTTTTTTGTCGGTTCTTCACATGTCAAACGGCTACAGCTATCAACTTCAAACTTTTTTTCATCATGGTTTCTCATCTAACTTAGATCTGTATAGTTTTGTGGCATTATCGGGTGGTAACTTTGTTCTTTATGAATTTTAGAAATTTCAAAAATACCCGTTAGAATAACACGGCGGAAAAAAAAGGAAATATTTCCGTAAAGAAGCGAAAGTAATAGTATGTCGACTTCTTTGCCAAACTTTTGCCTAAATTCGCCAATTGGGTAACATTTTAGTTACAAATGGGTAAAAACGGCTTCGAGTGGTACCAATTTAGCACATTTCATGTTTTTTCTTCAAAATAGCTGATTTGATCAAGCTGAGAATTCTCATGAATGTGTATCAAGATGTTATTCAACTTCACGCAAAATTTCAATCTTTTTGAAAATAAAATTTTTTTATTTTTTTTTCTGCCGTGTTATTCTAATGTGTATTTTTGAAATTTCTAAAATTCATAAAAATAAAAATTACTACCTGATAATACCAAAAAACTATACAGATATAAGCTAGATGAGGAAGCATGATGGAAAAAAGTTTGAAATTGATAGCTGTAGCCGTTTGACCTGTGGAGAACCGACAGAAAAACATGAAAAAAAACAACATGAAAACGAAAACCAATAATTTGACATATTGAAAAAAATTAGTGTTCGTTTTGATGTTGTTTTTTTTCATGTTTTTTTGTCGGTCCTCCACAGGTCAAACGGCTACAGCTATCAATTTCAAACTTTTTTTCATCATGTTTCCTTATCTAACTTGGATCTGCATAGTTTTGTGGCATTATCGGATATCAACTTTTTTTATATGAATTTTAGAAATTTCAAAAATACCCATTAGAATAACACGGCGGAAAAAAGATTGAAACATTTCTATTTTCAAAAAAATTGAAATTTTGTGTGAAGTTGAATAACATCTTGATACACATTTCTGAAAATTCTCAGCTTGATCGGGTCAGCCATTTTGAAGAAAAAACATGAAATGTGCTAAATTGGTACCACTCGAAGCCGTTTTTACCCATTTAGAACTAAAATGTTACCCAATTGGCGAATTTAGGCAAAAGTTTGGCAATGAAGTCGACATACTATTACTTCCCGCTCGTCTAACAACGCGTAAATAGCGTTTTCCTAGTTGTAAAACTCAGTGCAGGAAAATTTGTAGTTGGTAGTTGATCCTCATATCTTCCTTTTTTACCCTATGATATTTTGACAAACTGATAACTTGAGACATGAATTCGTTGTTGTAAGAGTGAGAGAGCACTTTGGCTTGCTTTCTTTGCCCTTCTAAATGTATACACGAAAGGTGACTTGAACCACTCGCGCGTTATTAGTGTGGCATAGGGAGGACGGTCGCTCATAACCTTCTTATGACTGCTAACAGCGGGAGGTTTGCCCCGGCCCGGCAGATAGGCCTACTATAGGATGGAGTACTGTACTACACAGAGCTGAACATAATATGCAGGTATTGCAATTCACCGTGATATGGTGTGAAATGATCAACAAGAGATAATGGATTAAATCACGAGAAGATATAAATATGAATTGAATAGTAAAGGATAGAAAATGGCATTATGTCCACTGAAATGTGATGGACGCGCGGACCACCATATTAGTGGTCTGCGGACCACCGGTTAAGAAACACTTTTCTAGGCTAATGCAGGGATGGTTCCCACAATATAAGCCACGACCGCTTCTTGCCCACTATCCTTCCCAGTTACCCATGGAACCTCCATCTTATCATCCCATCATCTCATTAATCATTCATCCGACGCCAATAGATCTTAGTCATCATCACAGTGCATCATAGAAACACAATATAAGAAGAAGCGGTATAAGACTATTATTGTTTAGATGACGATAGTGTGGCGGTAGTAGTTTTCTGTGTTACCGACCACTCACGGCATTCTAGATGGCTTTGTGAACAATGATGATGTTTTATGTCTTGGTGACGAGAGTATTGTTGTGCTCAGCAACGTGTTGTTGATTTATTTAGTTGGTAACACTGGAGTTTTCAATAAAGCAAGCAGCTTCTTAACCTCCACAAATATATATTATATCATCAGCTTATCAACATCTATATTGGTGACGCCGACGTGATTTGTACGTAAATCGAAACTGAGTGTTTTATCATGGATGGAGATGGGTTTTCAAGTACAAGTGAAATCAATCGTGTCAGTGTTCGCGTGCCGCCATTTTGGGCAGAAAAACCCGCACTATGGTTTGCTCAACTAGAAGGGCAGTTCAACTTGAGCGGGATTACGCAAGATGCTACGAAGTTTTGGTATGTCATTTCATAGCTGAAAAATAAGTATGCACTCGAGGTAGAAGATGTGATCACCAACCCTCCCGAAACAGACAAATACATCAGGATAAAAGCTGCGCTGATCCACCGATTATCGACATCACAACAGACGAGGATCAAGCAACTGCTCGAGCATGAGGAAATTGGTGACCGCTCTCCTTCGCAATTTCTCCGCCATCTGCGTACGCTCGCCGGAGCCATGATGCCGGACGGATTCCTTTAGGCCCTATGGTTGGGTCGCCTCCCAGGCCACATGCAAGCAATTTTAGCTACACAAGATACTGATGTTGATGCTACAGCACAAATAGCAGATAAAATCAATGAAGTGACGCCACGCCCTCAGGTCGCTGCAGTGTCAACGGACAATATAGCCTCGCTTGGCGAGAGAATCAATGAATTGACACATCACGTTGCAGCGCTGTCCACAAGTCGCCGACAGCAGACACATTCGGCACGATCATACTTGCAGGTCAGTACCCCAGGAGGTCCAACCTGATGATATATGTTGGTACCACTGACGCTATGCAGAGGGTGCAAAATAGTGCAGGCAACCATGTAGTTACCGACAGCAGGGAAACAATCAGGGAAGGCGTTGATGGCGGCCAACGACCACTGCCCCGAGCTAAGCCGTTTATTCGTAACAGACGCCACAACAAAGATGCAATATCTGGTGGACACAGGGTCGGACCTCTGTGTGTATCCACGGAGGCTATTAAAAGGGCCTCGTACCAAGTCCACATACGAACTTTTCGCTGCGAATGGAACGACCATCGTTACTTATGGGTTCATTGTGCTATCCCTGAATTTAACACTGACACGATTGATTTCACTTGTATTTGGAAACTCATCTCCATCCATGATAAAACACTCCGTTTCGATTTACAAACAAATCACGTCGGGGTCACCAATATAGATGTTGATAAGCTGATGATATAATATATATTTGTGGAGGTTGAAAAGCTGCTTGCTTTATTGACAACTTCAGTGAACTAACTAAATCAACAACACGTTGCTAAGCACAACAATACCCTGGTAACTAAGACGTAAAACATCATCATTGTTCTATAATAGTATACAATATACGCTACCTGATTCACACTCATCCAGTGGTTCCTCCTTCACTACAGCGTCCTCATAGTCTTCCTCCTGTTTCACCGAGGCCAGGGGGTCCAGGTCCATCCTGCTGCTATCCCACAGGATCAGGCCAACAGATGCTAGTTGACTTCCCGTGTCGGGCCTCTCAAGTTACTGCTGAAACACACAAGCAGGTGATAATCTTCATGTCCATACGTTCAATACTGTATCCGATCTATACTCCTTGAGATTCTCTGCAAGGTAAAATCGGGAATGAACAGAAAGTCACAAACAGTTTATTTCTCCATTTCGTAAGAGCATATCAACAAGTAAAATGACTCCCACCCCACTATCAGATGAAACAGACTGGAGGGACATCAACTAGAGTGGAAAGTACTATAGCTAGCTCGCATCCGCTCTAGTGCATCCACAAAGTGCATGGCTTGCGGAGCCATCAGTATAGAGCATCGTTAAAACCCAATATAAAAATAGGAGAAATAAAATAAATTCATCATAAAAAAAGGGAAATTTCAACAAATGGACATATTTTCAGAATCGTCCCCCCTTAAGCCAACAATAATCATCATCGTCTCACATCCACACCGTGTAGGTTAGAACGTAGTCGTGACAATACATACGAATAATAACAACATGAAGACGCACAGTGCCGTACTTACAATAATCCAACCAATCAAACCTAACCTAACATCTCATATTTCATGATATCCATCACTTTCGTAACCATGGTTACATGTTGAAGTTTCACAATATTATAAACCATAAACGTGAGACTATGGTTAAGAAAGTGATAGATATTATAAAAAGTGAAATTTAATCCTCGACATGCGGAGAAATGGTAGCTTGAAAGAAGTCAAGTCTTGCGTGCAGCTATAAAAACCTGAACAATAGGCCTGGCTTAAACTGCAATATGCCATGTTTATATACCACAAGCGTACTGTTCCAATATACAGCTGCGTTGAAGGTTGGAATGGATCCAAAAACATGAATGACGATTATCATTCCGTAACTGTCTTGTGGGATTAAATGAATATTTTATTATTTTTATCATTATTATTATGATATTCTACGAGTGATTATTAGGCCTGGGTTCCTTGCAACTAGCACATAACCTCAAACTTACGATCACGTATCTTCACGTCTCAGTGGTCTAGGACTGTTACACACCGTCGAACTATTAACTGTGTCTACAATGTGAAAGAAACAAAGTATAGTTACCAGTTCATATAGTGACTGACGACCACCCATTGCCTTCAGATTGGATATTATTTCAGCAAATGAGTACTTACTGACCAGTACAAGATAAGTCAACCAACGATCAAAGAATGCGCTAAATGACCTCGCTGTCGATGCGCCTTAAAAGCCTAATATTAATTCATTCAAGATTAGGCCTATTACGTAAATATTGTATTTTAGGTTATGTGCGGTGGTGAATATCATTGCGAATGAGAATAGGCCCATGTTTCATTGACCAACGCGGTATAACCGCCAAGTCGTCAGGACAGCTGAGTTCACAATAGGCCTACTTCCTCTATGCTGAGACTATTTGAACTACGGCATAATCACAGTGAATAGCCTACCGGACCTGCTAGGCCTAGCAACTTCTCCATCGGGACTATAGTGACCTATTCACAACGAAGGTAACGTATAAAGTTGACGCACCGCAAAATAGGCCTATAGTTATTCACATAAGAAGTTGAGAGATTCTCTCTGTCTAGATTCTAGAAGGTACTGGAGCTTTTGTCAAATGCACCTTGTTTCATCTTATTGTTTCACGTTCAATCTCCTCCTGACGTTTAAAAAGAGAATCATTAGTAATTCATCATGCATACACTTTCAAAGCATGTGGTTAACCCCAAACACAATCCAAATAGGCCTAGGGTGAATAACAAGAAGCACAAGCAATTGTAACCATTTCAGGCTGAATTGATTTGACCAATTCCAAAGGAAGTTATAAGTTCAAGTAGCCTAGGCCAATGCCTAGGCCCTAATCCATAGTCAAGATAGACTAGGCCATTGAATTGGTAGTGGTCCTTACAAAATCAATTACTAGGGGTGATGAAGAGCAACGAGTGCCAGTGCATCGTGCAACTGTAAATTGTGACATAGACTGTGATCGTGTCCCTAGGCCATTGAGTTTATAGTGGTAAGACTATAAACTCAATGGCCTAGGTCTATGAGACTTGGCCCTGTGGCATCAGAGTTTCACCAAAGTTCCAGTTATGGGCCTATGCCCTAGGATATTATTTACTGAAGTAGCCCATCAAATTCTGAACACCAGTAATGAAGGTTGCCTAACTGTCGGAAAATGATTTCTAGAACTGAAAATAGAGGTTCAGGTATATTCCAGGTTAAGGTTGACGTAGTAATTTATTGTATTGAAGTATGGTGTCACCTTTCATATCTTGTATGAACTGTAGGCACACTGATCGTTCAACAAATTTATTCAGTGCTTCACTGTTTCAATTCTGCTTAAGAGGCCGCAGGCGCTCGTATTTCACGCCGCAAACTCTCACGGCCGTAATTTTTGAGATATCAATATGATTGTTTTTGCATTCTGTTGATAATTGAAAGAGGGAGGTTATCGCATTCACAGAATTTTGAACAACAAATTTGTAATTTTTCAAATTCTTCAAATGGAAAATGAAAAAATTTCTAATTTACGGAAACCTAGATATATATTTTTGAATACCGAAAAATGATATGGACTGTGAAATATATCAAAAGTGTGAGTAAGGGAATTAACGGCGTTTACAAGAATATGAGTTCGGCGGGCTAGTCTATGGGCTGCGCCTAGCACACGATGCATGTTAAACTCGAGTCTGAAGCGAGCGAACAACGAGCGCGTGTAGCGCGCCTGCGGCCTCTTAAACACACTTCTTTTCGTATCGTACACGGTAAATTAATGAATTGATAATATTCCTGCGATCAATTGTTTTGTTTACAATTTACAGGGTCGCCAACTTCATAATGTGGCATGTAAAAATACTCGCGTGTAGCAATACTACCAACACTCGAAGCAAAGACCTTTAGATATTAAGGTCTTTGCTCAAAGTCTGGAGAAAGATGTGACAATGATACTTGTTCAATTTTCTCAATTTATTTTGTTCTTAACAAGGTATACAGGAAATGAAGTTATGAAAATGTAAATTCCCAATGAGAGTAGTTCTTGTGCTGAGGGAGTATTAGAATAAAAATTATCAGGTTTATAATTGAAATGAACATTGAAAGCATGAAGCAAATGTAAGTTCAAAATGTAGAGCAGCTGGAAATTATCATCATTACTTTTTTGCTAATGCTAGGCACATTGATTCTTACTGATGGAACAGAAATTTTCATATAATATTCCAAATTAGGAAGCTAAAAACCTAAACTAAGACCAATTTGTGATTCATAACTAAAACTATAACTAGGAGGTGAATTAAATGTATTTCAATTCACCAATAAATTCTCATATAATGATTATTTCTCATTATCATATCTCATCTGAATATTGTCAAGTAATAAATATGAAGAATAGAGGGTTTCTCCGAAAGGTAAATTTTTATTTTTGAATTATTAAAAACTGGCAAGCCTGAGCATCTTTTCGACAAACTAATATCAACTACGAACCAACACAGCCATAATACTCGTCAGCAAAACACTAACCTAGTTTATCATCATCACAATTGTACAGTGCATCTGTCTTCTGTATCATTGCTGTCAAATACTGGAATAGTCTACCAACTTATATTAAAACAATCAAGTCAAAGAGCCTCCTGAAAGAAAAATGTAAGGGAAAATTGATGGAAATCCAAATAGAGAAGATGATTTATTTTCGTGTTTTTTCACTTTCCTCAATTTCATGCATGTAGTGTACCCACATGTATACGTGAATTGATATGCATACTTGGAACAAACTTTATTTTTGTTGTTGCTCTTCAAGTCTCAGATGACTAGTGTTGTTGAAACTTGGCGTACAATTGTAGTATTTGTAATTGTATTTTATTATCGCCTCGTGGATCAGTACATTGTACACAGTATGCGTATCGTCAAGAATAATAATAGTAGGCCTAATAATAAGAATAATATAATGATAGGTTAATAGTTGTAATATTAGAACATATATTATTAGTTAAAACAATGACTGAGTAAAATACACTCCCGCTAAGATTCGGATGGCTTGTTTTTGAAGGATGAAGATGCATTTGGAAGAGGCCGAGTTGTCCGAGAAAAGAAGGCCGTATGACTAGGGTGACCAGATTGTAGGAAATAAAATCCGGGACAAATAATTATCCGAAAGCGAAGCATCTGCGAAGCCGGCGACCCGCGGGGGGTTTGGGGGGGCAAGGCCCCCCAACACCAGCCCCGCAGGGAATTTTTTTTTGGGGCGTTTTTTCAATGAGTTTTGGTTGCTTTGGAGCACGGTGTGAATAAAAAATAAATACACCATCATTTTCTTATGTAGAGACCTTTATGTGTTTTATCTATGACTATCAATAACCTATGACTATCAATAACGTCACGGGATAAGCAACATGACGTAAGTCCTATCCTTTCAACGTTAGGCCGTTTTCACCATGATGGAATCAGCGCGCTTTCGTGTACATTTCTGAGATTCGCAATTTCAAAGCAAATCGTACGTATTAGGCTCGTATTTCAGTGTATAGTACATAGTTGTATACTTGCATTGTTTCTGACCTTTCTCGTAGATGATGAGTAATTATCCAGTTATCAAATGGTGAATATGGCAGTAAGGCTCTTGGCTAGGGGACTAATTGCTTTCACAGGCGTATTTTAAATTTAGATTGGCCAATTCAAATGAAATGTATCCCAATATTGTTTGATACAGTTGGAAAGAGCTGGATTCACAGATTGCATTACATCTTTTACTTGTATAGATCAACATACAATAATACTAGCAAATCATCATAACATTTATGAGGCGGCATCCCTTTGATACGCATGGTGCGAAAGGGAAGCGCCATGTTGCTTATACCGTTACGTTATTGATAGTCATAGGTTTTATCACTGTTTTTATCAAGAATTATTTATTATATAAGCTTGTGTCGTGAACATTTATGTGATGATTGCTGTTGGCGCAGTTTCTTGATCTTGTGTTTGTGAAACACAGTTCAGAATACTGAACTACACATACGGGATTTATGTTTTTTTGAATTTATGTGGTCTGTAATATCCGATCGACCACCGTGACCGATGTTTAAAAAACAATTACAAACTTTACACTCAATCTCATCCTCATATCTTCCTTTTTTGATCAACTTCCATTCAGCAGAATACTTCTCCTGATAGGAGCACTTTCGTTTCGGCATTGTAAAACAGAACCCAACACACAAGTCAACTGTTGCTCTCCAAGAGCCAGACTAATTAATAATGCACAATACCACGTGTAAACAGTAGGCAGTGAAAGGTTGTCACATGTCAGAAGGGAGGGGGTGGGGAATTATTAATGTAGCCTGCCGAGCGCGCGGTAAATTTTCAAAGAGAACGGCATTTGCACTCAAAGAAACAAATTCTTCATGGCATTGTAAATACTGAAATTACATTTATTGTCGCCAAAAATAGAACAATTTTACTCTTGCGACGAAACCGGGACATTTAGGTGTCCCGAAATCTTCTTTCGGGACACCGGGACAAGAGGTAGAAAACCGGGACAATCCCGGTTTTCCGGGACGGATGGTCACCCTACGTATGACAGGTATAGTAGTAGTAGTAGTTTATTAGTAGAATATGCTAGTTACATACATGTTGATACAATTTTACAAAATCAAGGCAGTCATTTCAGTTTCTTTCAACTTGGGAACAATATGACATGGTACAAAACAATACATACCTTTAATAACGATACAATTCGCAACAATATCACCTCAATAATCCTCCTCACTATTTTACTATTTACAGTTATTCACTAATTCCAATATTATTCTACTAATTTACAAGCTCACAAAAACCACTATTGCATACGGGTTGAGACTAACAGATCATCTTTCATTAATTTACAACACTTTATTCTGAAAGTAGATGCACTTCTCGAATTTCTCATTTCACTAGAGATTCTGTTGAAAATCCCCAATTGTTTATGAAATAAAGTTCAATAAAACTAAATGAATAAATAAATAAGTGAGATATAGTTTTCTTCCGTGCGTGATCTTTTCGTTTCCAAAAATACATTCTCACTATTTCTTGATTCATACGTATTATTCGACTGTGTATTTATTATACACAGTTATGTTACAGAGGTAGCTAGGAAGAAGACTTTTAGTGATTCTATGAATCAAAGTTAGAGTATAAATTCAGACTCAATTGGCAGAAACATGGCTGCCACAACCCCCATGACTGCTTCCTCTCATGGATAGGCTCTCCAGACAGGAAAACAACAGCCACAGCCTGGAGTTCATAGCTTCCATGTCGCTGTGATGGCAAACAATATTCATGTATTGTATACATCTCATTTCCAATTGTGATGATCATAGCGATATTATATGTGTTGATCAGTTCTCACGAATCTATAAACAAGTTTTGTATGCGGCTATTCAGAGTAGCAGTGTGAATATAACTGTGTTGGATTCTACTGTAATGGCATTGGTTCCAAGCTGCAGTTTCACCCTTGGAAATTGAGACATTTTCTCGATAGATGTCGCCCAGGGCAACGGATACCACCGTAAGACCTGCTGATGTTGTGATGATCTTACCATTACCTGGTTTTCACAATGCTGAGTTGTTATCAGTTGTCATGTGTCCTCATGTGTCTCTTGAGGTTACTACTACTCCTGCCTCTGTAGCTACACTTGCTACAAGCATACATTTTCTCACCGGTATGTTTTAACTTGTGTCTCTTAAGATCACTTCTCCGTATGGACCTGAAGCTACACTGGCCACAAGCAGACGGTTTCTCACCAGTATGTGTTAACATGTGTTTCTTGAGGTTACTTTTCTGAATGAACCTAAAGCTACACTGGTCACAAGCAAAGGGTTTCACACCAGCATGTGTTGGCACATGTGTCTTGAGGTTACTGGCATGAATGGATCTGTAACTACACTGGTCACAAGCAAACGGTTTCTCACCGGTATGTGTTAACATGTGTGTCTTGAGTTGACTTCTCTGAATGAACCTAAAGCTACACTGGTCACAAGCAAACGGTTTCTCACCGGTATGTGTTAACATGTGTCTTAAGATCACTTCTCTGAATGGACCTAAAGCTACACTGGTCACAAGCAAACGGTTTCTCACCTGTATGTGTTAACATGTGTCTTAAGATCACTTCTCTGAATGGACCTAAAGCTACACTGGTCACAAGCAAACGGTTTCTCACCAGTACGTGTTAACATGTGTTTCTTGAGATCACTTCTCTGACTGGACCTAAAGCTACACTGGCCACAAGCAAACGGTTTCTCACCGGTATGTGTTAACATGTGTTTCTTAAGATCACTTCTCTGACTGGACCTAAAGCTACACTGGCCACAAGCAAATGGTTTCTCACTGGTATGTGTTAACATGTGTGTCTCAAGATCACTTCTGTGAATGGACCTAAAGCTACACTGGCCACAAGCAAACGGTTTCTCACCAGTATGTGTTAACATGTGTTTCTTGAGATCACTACTCTGAATGGACCTAAAGCTACACTGGCCACAAGCAAACGGTTTCTCACCAGTATGTGTTAACATGTGTTTCTTGAGGTGACTTCTCTGAATGGACCTAAAGCTACACTGGTCACAAGCAAACGGTTTCTCACCGGTATGTGTTAACATGTGTCTCTTGAGATTACCTCTCCGAAAAGATTCGAAGCTACAAAGACCGCAAACAAAACGTTTCTCACCAGTATGTGTTAGCATATGTGTCTTGAGGTTACTTCTCCAAATAGATTCAAAGCTACAAAGACAGCAAACAAAACGTTTCTCACCAGTATGTGTTAACATGTGTTTCTTGAGATCACTTCTCTGACTGGACCTAAAGCTACACTGGCCACAAGCAAACGATTTCTCACCAGTAAGTGTTAACATGTGTGTCTTAAGATCACTTCTCTGAATGGACCTAAAGCTACACTGGCCACAAGCAAACGGTTTCTCACCGGTATGTGTTAACATGTGTTTCTTGAGGTGACTTCTCTGAATGGACCTAAAGCTACACTGGTCACAAGCAAACGGTTTCTCACCGGTATGTGTTAACATGTGTCTCTTGAGATTACCTCTCCGAATAGATTCGAAGCTACAAAGACCGCAAACAAAACGTTTCTCACCAGTATGTGTTAGCATATGTGTCTTGAGGTTACTTCTCCAAATAGATTCAAAGCTACAAAGACAGCAAACAAAACGTTTCTCACCAGTATGTGTTAACATGTGTGTCTTGAGATCACTTCTCTGACTGGACCTAAAGCTACACTGGCCACAAGCAAACGGTTTCTCACCAGTATGTGTTACCATGTGTGTCTTAAGATCACTTCTCTGAATGGACCTAAAGCTACACTGGCCACAAGCAAACGGTTTCTCACCGGTATGTGTCAAAATGTGTCTCTTGAGGTGACTTCTCTGAATGGATCTGAAGCTACACTGGCCACAAGCAAACGGTTTCTCACTGGTATGTGTTAACATGTGTCTCTTAAGATCACTTCTCTGAAAGGACCTAAAGCTACACTGGTCACAAGCAAACGGTTTCTCACCGGTATGTGTTAGCATGTGTTTCTTGAGATCACTTCTCTGACTGGACCTAAAGCTACACTGGCCACAAGCAAACGGTTTCTCACCGGTATGTGTTGACATGTGTCTCTTGAGGTGACTTCTCCGAATAGATTCAAAGCTACACTGGTCACAAGCGAACGGTTTCTCACCGGTATGTGTTAACATGTGTGTTTTGAGGTTACTTCTCTGAATGGACCTAAAGCTACACTGGTCACAAGCGAATGGTTTCCCACCGGTATGTGTCAACATGTGGGTCTTGAGTGTACTCTTCCGGGTGGATCTGAAACTACACTGGTCACAAGCAAATGGTTTCTCACCGGTATGTGTTAACATGTGTGACTTCAGAATACTTCTCTGAATGGATCTGAAGCTACACTGGTCACAAGCAAACGGTTGCTCACCAGTATGTGTTAACATGTGTGTCTTAAAATCACTTTTCTGAATGGACCTAAAGCTACACTGGTCACAAGCGAACGGTTTCTCACCAGTATGTGTTAACATGTGTGTCTTAAAATCACTTTTCTGAATGGATCTGAAGCTACACTGGCTGCAAGCATTCGATTTCTCACCAATATGTGTTAACATGTGTCTCTTGAGATTACTTTTCTGAATAGATTCAAAGCTACAAAGACCGCAAGCAAAAGTTTTCTCACCAGTATGTGTTAGCATATGTGTCTTGAGGTTACTGGCATGAATGGATCTGTAACTGCACTGGTCACGAGTGAACGGTTTCTCACTAGTATGTGTTAACATGTGTCTCTTGAGGTTACTGGCATGAATGGATCTGTAACTACACTGGTCACAAGCAAACGGTTTCTCACCAGTATGTGTTAGCATATGAGTATTTAGTTGAGCTCTCCGAATAAATTTAAAGCTACACTGGCCACAAGCAAATGGTGTCTCACCGGTATGTGTTAACATGTGTCTCTTGAGTGCACTTCTCTGAATGGATCTGTAACTACATTGGCTACAAGCAAAAGGTTTCTCACTGGTATGTGTCAACATGTGTCTCTTAAGATCACTCCTCTGAATTGATCTGAAGTTACACTGGTCACAAGCGAAAGGTTTCTCACAAGTATGTGTTGACTTGTGTCTCTTAAGATCGGTTCTCTGAATGGATCTAAAGCTACACTGGTCACAAGCGAACGGTTTCTCACCAGTATGTGTTAACATGTGTCTCTTAAGAACACCTCTCTGAATGGATCTAAAGCTACACTGGCCGCAAGCAAACGGTTTCTCACCGGTATGTGTTAACATGTGTGTCTTAAGATCACCCCTCTGAATGGATCTGAAGCTACACTGGCCACAAGCGAAAGGTTTCTCACAAGTATGTGTTAACATGTGTCTCTTAAGAACACCCCTCCGAATGGATCTAAAGCTACACTGGCCGCAAGCAAATGGTTTCTCATCTGAATGTATACGCCGATGATCCATCATGTCACTTGTCACGTCACAAGCTCTCTCCTTCACCACACTCGTAGCATCCAAGCACATTCCAGTACCTGTGCTGCCATCTTCATATGAGACTGGAGAAACAGAGAACAATGATTAGGTGAACAGGTGAGAGCAGGATTGTGAGGGTAGCCGAAGTATTAGCATGGAGAAACATTATTATATATCAACATAGTTCAGGCGGAACGGCGTTACGAGCATCATTCTCTCGTTCTTCCACATCCATGACTTCTTTCAATGAGTTGAATTTGAATTTTGATTGAATAAAGACTATGTCATGATATATATTTGTCAAAAACACACAATAATGATCGAATGTTGATTAATTGATATGAAATTACATGCAATGATTAGTATAATTGAATTTCAGTTGAATAATATTCAAATAATAACAATTCCCACATTGATGATGGGTAGCAAGAATTGGATGGCCACGAATGTGTTAGAGACACCTTGATATTATCTGAGATACGAACGATATTGAAACGACGTGAATGACCGTCCGAAACATGGTACTTCATTCTGTCTGTGTCATGTCCATCTGTTGGAATGTCATTCTACTGCAAATATGGCATAAGTGACATAATGGAGAGATAAGCAAGCAAGAGAGCACGAGCCACATCCGGGTTCTAAACACAGTGGGATTTGGTACTTGTTCAGAACGGAGTCGCGGTGAGTAACAACACATTACCAAACTACTTCTAGCAAACCACACCATGGCTCATGGAATAAGCCAGAACTACGAACATTATTTTATGGAAACGGCGTTTAATTTGTGTAGAAAAAGGTGTGCGAGTCCTCCTTCACAATGGTCCATCTTATTTTGGCGCACCTCCGCCGTATGGTACTCAAGACGCCTGTTCACAAGGATGGGGTGAATTGAGTGGGGGTTAGATTTGTAGCATTCCACATATTCCAGAGATTTATTTTAAGAAAGTCACTCTTGTGTGTGCGTCATGTACCATGAGTGACTTTTATGGATTTGGACTCTTGGTTTGGCCAGATCCCAAGGACCGCTATGAGACAGCACTTTGAATGTTATTCTGTACTGTGTGAATTATGTCCTGGATCATTGGATCAAGGAATTGTGAGAATATTTTGATTCTACTCAGTTGAAGATGGATCTTACATTAAACCAGGACTAGAAATGGGTGAGTAGAACCAGCTTACTCTCTAAGAAAAGTGGAAAAGCTGAGCTCACGTAGGCTCAATCACAACAAACCATTGATAGAATGGGTGAGAAGAATGATTACTCACAGTCTCCAAGCGGTTCATTTTCAACCACTACGAACGCAATCTCTTCTAATTCCTCTGACTTGGAAGTACATTCATCCTTGATGTACAGTCCTGCCTGCTTTGGTACAAGTTGCTCTTCCTGTACTATTCCTCGCTCAAGGCTTGAAGCTGCTGGCTTAAAATCACATTCATCTAGGATGTCCAGTTCTTCCTGCTTTGGTACGAGTGGCTCTTCCTGCTTAATTCCTCGCTCAATGCTTGAAGCTGCCGGCTCTAAGAACTGTTCTGTTATTTCACACTTGCTGGGATCACACTCAGCCATGTTAGCAGCCACTGCAAACAAGAACAAGGTGAGACTATGATCCAGTGAAGCAGCTGGCTCTAAGAACTGTTCTGTTATTTCACACTTGCTGGGATCACACTCAGTCATGTTAGCAGCCACTGCAAACAAGAACAAGGTGAGACTATGATACAGTGAGGTGGCCAGCTCTGAGAACTGTTCCGTTACTTCACACTTGCTGGGATCACACTCAGCCATGTTAGCAGCCACTGCAAACAAGAACAAGGTGAGACTATGATCCAGTGAAGCAGCTGGCTCTAAGAACTGTTCTGTTACTTCACACTTGCTGGGATCACACTCAGCCATGTTAGCAGCCACTGCAAACAAGAACAAGGTGAGACTATGATCCAGTGAAGCAGCTGGCTCTAAGAACTGTTCTGTTATTTCACACTTGCTGGGATCACACTCAGTCATGTTAGCAGCCACTACAAACAAGAACAAGGTGAGACTATGATACAGTGAAGCAGCCGGCTAAAAGAACTGTTCCGTTACTCCACACTTGCTGGGATCACACTCAGTCATGTTAGCAGCCACTGCAGACAAGAACAAGGTGAGACTATGATACAGTGAAGCAGCCGGCTCTAAGAACTGTTCCGTTACTTCACACTTGCTGGGATCACACTCAGTCATGTTAGCAGCCACTGCAAACAAGAACAAGGTGAGACTATGATACAGTGAAGCAGCCGGCTCTAAGAACTGGTCCGTTACTTCACACTTGCTGGGATCACACTCAGCCATGTTAGCAGCCACTGCAAACAAGAACAAGGTGAGACTATGATACAGTGAGGTGGCCAGCTCTGAGAACTGTTACGTTACTTCACACTTGCTGGGATCACACTCAGTCATGTTAGCAGCCACTACAAACAAGAACAAGGGAGACTATGATACAGTGAGGTGACCAGCTCTAAGAACTGTTCCGTTACTTCACACTTGCTAGGATCACACTCAGCCATGTTAGCAGCCACTGCAAACAAGAACAAGGTGAGACTATGATACAGTGAAGCAGCTGGCTCTGAGAACTGTTCCGTTACTTCACACTTGCTGGGATCACACTCAGTCATGTTAGCAGCCACTGCAAACAAGAACAAGGTGAGACTATGATACAGTGAAGCAGCCGGCTCTAAGAACTGTTCCGTTACTTCACACTTGCTGGGATCACACTCAGCCATGTTAGCAGCCACTGCAAACAAGAACAAGGTGAGACTATGATACAGTGAGGTGGCCAGCTCTGAGAACTGTTCCGTTACTTCACACTTGCTGGGATCACACTCAGTCATGTTAGCAGCCACTACAAACAAGAACAAGGGAGACTATGATACAGTGAGGTGACCAGCTCTAAGAACTGTTCCGTTACTTCACACTTGCTAGGATCACACTCAGCCATGTTAGCAGCCACTGCAAACAAGAACAAGGTGAGACTATGATACAGTGAAGCAGCTGGCTCTGAGAACTGTTCCGTTACTTCACACTTGCTGGGATCACACTCAGTCATGTTAGCAGCCACTACAAACAAGAACAAGGTGAGACTATGATACAGTGGAGCAGCCAGCTCTAAGAACTGTTCTGTTACTTCACACTTGCTGGGATCACACTCGGTCATGTTAGCAGCCACTGCAAACAAGAACAAGGTGAGACTATGATACAGTGAGGTGACCAGCTCTAAGAACTGTTCCGTTACTTCACACTTGCTAGGATCACACTCAGTCATGTTAGCAGCCACTGCAAACAAGAACAAGGGAGACTATGATACAGTGAGGTGGCCAGCTCTGAGAACTGTTCCGTTACTTCACACTTGCTGGGATCACACTCAGTCATGTTAGCAGCCACTACAAACAAGAACAAGGGAGACTATGATACAGTGAGGTGGCCAGCTCTGAGAACTGTTCCGTTACTTCACACTTGCTGGGATCACACTCAGTCATGTTAGCAGCCACTACAAACAAGAACAAGGGAGACTATGATACAGTGAGGTGGCCAGCTCTGAGAACTGTTCCGTTACTTCACACTTGCTGGGATCACACTCAGTCATGTTAGCAGCCACTACAAACAAGAACAAGGGAGACTATGATACAGTGAGGTGGCCGGCTCTGAGAACTGTTCCGTTACTTCACACTTGCTGGGATCACACTCAGTCATGTTGGCAGCCACTACAAACAAGAACAAGGGAGACTATGATACAGTGAGGTGGCCAGCTCTGAGAACTGTTCCGTTACTTCACACTTGCTGGGATCACACTCAGTCATGTAAGCAGCCACTACAAACAAGAACAAGGTGAGACTATGATACAGTGAAGCAGCTGGCTCTAAGAACTGTTCCGTTACTTCACACTTCCTGGGATCACACTCAGTCATGTTAGCAGCCACTACAAACAAGAACAAGGGAGACTATGATACAGTGAGGTGGCCGGCTCTGAGAACTGTTCCGTTACTTCACACTTGCTGGGATCACACTCAGTCATGTTAGCAGCCACTACAAACAAGAACAAGGTGAGACTATGATACAGTGAAGCAGCTGGCTCTGAGAACTGTTCCGTTACTTCACACTTGCTGGGATCACACTCAGTCATGATAGCAGCCACTACAAACAAGAACAAGGTGAGACTATGATACAGTGGAGCAGCCGGCTCTGAGAACTGTTCTGTTACTTCACACTTGCTGGCATCACACTCAGTCATGTTAGCAGCCACTACAAACAAGAACAAGGGAGACTATGATACAGTGAGGTGGCCAGCTCTGAGAACTGTTCCGTTACTTCACACTTGCTGGGATCACACTCAGCCATGTTAGCAGCCACTGCAAACAAGAACAAGGGAGACTATGATACAGTGAAGCAGCTGGCTCTGAGAACTGTTCCGTTACTTCACACTTGCTGGGATCACACTCAGTCATGTTAGCAGCCACTGCAGACAAGAACAAGGTGAGACTATGATCCAGTGAAGCTGCTGGCTCTGAGAACTGTTCCGTTACTTCACACTTGCTGGGATCACACTCAGTCATGTTAGCAGCCACTGCAGACAAGAACAAGGTGATACTATGATACAGTGAAGCTGCTGGCTCTGAGAACTGTTCCGTTACTTCACACTTGCTGGGATCACACTCAGTCATGTTAGCAGCCACTACAAACAAGAACAAGGGAGACTATGATACAGTGAGGTGGCCAGCTCTGAGAACTGTTCCGTTACTTCACACTTGCTGGGATCACACTCAGTCATGTTAGCAGCCACTACAAACAAGAACAAGGTGAGACTATGATACAGTGAGGTGGCCAGCTCTGAGAACTGTTCCGTTACTTCACACTTGCTGGGATCACACTCAGTCATGTTAGCAGCCACTACAAACAAGAACAAGGGAGACTATGATACAGTGGTGCAGCCAACTCTAGGAACTGTTCCATTACTTCACACTTGCTGGGATCACACTCAGCCATGTTAGCAGCCACTGCAAACAAGAACAAGGTGAGACTATGATACAGTGGAGCAGCCGGCTCTAAGAACTGTTCCGTTACTTCACACTTGCTGGGATCACACTCAGTCATGATAGCAGCCACTACAAACAAGAACAAGGTGAGACTATGATACAGTGGAGCAGCCGGCTCTGAGAACTGTTCTGTTACTTCACACTTGCTGGCATCACACTCAGTCATGTTAGCAGCCACTACAAACAAGAACAAGGGAGACTATGATACAGTGAGGTGGCCAGCTCTGAGAACTGTTCCGTTACTTCACACTTGCTGGGATCACACTCAGCCATGTTAGCAGCCACTGCAAACAAGAACAAGGGAGACTATGATACAGTGAAGCAGCTGGCTCTGAGAACTGTTCCGTTACTTCACACTTGCTGGGATCACACTCAGTCATGTTAGCAGCCACTGCAGACAAGAACAAGGTGAGACTATGATACAGTGAAGCAGCCGGCTCTAAGAACTGTTCTGTTACTTCACACTTGCTGGGATCACACTCAGCCATGTTAGCAGCCACTGCAAACAAGAACAAGGTGAGACTATGATACAGTGAGGCAGCTGGCTCTAAGAACTGTTCTGTTACTTCACACTTGCAGGCATCACACTCAGTCATGTTAGCAGCCACTACAAACAAGAACAAGGTGGGTCTATGATACAGTGAGGTGGCCAGCTCTGAGAAATGTTCTGTTACTTCACACTTGCTGGGATCACACTCAGTCATGTTAGCAGCCACTACAAACAAGAACAAGGTGAGACTATGATACAGTGAGGTGGCCAGCTCTGAGAACTGTTCCGTTACTTCACACTTGCTGGGATCACACTCAGTCATGTTAGCAGCCACTACAAACAAGAACAAGGGAGACTATGATACAGTGGTGCAGCCAACTCTAGGAACTGTTCCATTACTTCACACTTGCTGGGATCACACTCAGCCATGTTAGCAGCCACTGCAAACAAGAACAAGGTGAGACTATGATACAGTGGAGCAGCCGGCTCTAAGAACTGTTCCGTTACTTCACACTTGCTGGGATCACACTCAGCCATGTTAGCAGCCACTGCAAACAAGAACAAGGTGAGACTATGATACAGTGGAGCAGCCGGCTCTAAGAACTGTTCCGTTACTTCACACTTGCTGGGATCACACTCAGCCATGTTAGCAGCCACTGCAAACAAGAACAAGGTGAGACTATGATACAGTGGAGCAGCCGGCTAAAAGAACTGTTCCGTTACTCCACACTTGCTGGGATCACACTCAGTCATGTTAGCAGCCACTACAAACAAGAACAAGGTAAGACTATGATACAGTGAAGCAGCCAGCTCTGAGAACTGTTCCGTTACTTCACACTTGCTGAGATCACACTCAGTCATGTTAGCAGCCACTGCAAACAAGAACAAGGTGAGACTATGATACAATGGAGCAGCCGGCTAAAAGAACTGTTCCGTTACTCCACACTTGCTGGGATCACACTCAGTCATGTTAGCAGCCACTACAAACAAGAACAAGGTAAGACTATGATACAGTGAAGCAGCCAGCTCTGAGAACTGTTCCGTTACTTCACACTTGCTGAGATCACACTCAGTCATGTTAGCAGCCACTGCAAACAAGAACAAGGTGAGACTATGATACAGTGGAGCAGCCAGCTCTAAGAACTGTTCCGTTACTTCACACTTGCTGGGATCACACTCAGTCATGTTAGCAGCCACTGCAAACAAGAGCAAGGTAAGACTATGATACAGTGAAGCAGCCGGCTCTAAGAACTGTTCTGTTACTTCACACTTGCTGGGATCACACTCAGTCATGTTATCAGCCACTGCAAACAAGAACAAGGTGAGACTATGATACAGTGGAGCAGCCGGCTCTGAGAATCGTTCTGTTACTCCACACTTGCTGGGATAACACTCAGCCATGTTAGCAGTCACTGCAAACAAGAACAAGGTGAGACTATGATACAGTGGAGCAGCCGGCTCTGAGAATTCTTCTGTTACTTCACACTTGCTAGGATCACACTCAGTCATGTTAGCAGCCACTGCAAACAAGAACAAGGTGAGACTATGATACAGTGGAGCAGCCGGCTTTAAGAACTGTTCTGTTACTTCACACTTGCTGGGATCACACTCAGTCATGTTAGCAGCCACTACAAACAAGAACAAGGTAAGACTATGATACAGTGGAGCAGCCAGCTCTGAGAATTGTTCTGTTACTTCACACTTGCTGGGATCACACTCAGTCTTGTTAGCAGCCACTGCAAACAAGAACAAGGTGAGACTATGATACAGTGGAGCAGCCAGCTCTGAGAATTGTTCTGTTACTTCACACTTGCTGGGATCACACTCAGTCATGTTAGCAGCCACTACAAACAAGAACAAGGTGAGACTATGATACAGTGGAGCAGCCGGCTCTGAGAATTGTTCTGTTACTTCACACTTGCTAGGATCACACTCAGTCATGTTAGCAGCCACTGCAAACAAGAACAAGGTGAGATTATGATACAGTGGAGCAGCCGGCTTTAAGAACTGTTCTGTTACTTCACACTTGCTGGGATCACACTCAGTCTTGTTAGCAGTCACTGCAAACAAGAACAAGGTATGACTATGATACAGTGGAGCAGCCAGCTCTGAGAACTGTTCCGTTACTTCACACTTGCTGGGATCACACTCAGTCATGTTAGCAGCCACTACAAACAAGAACAAGGTAAGACTATGATACAGTGGAGCAGCCAGCTCTGAGAATTGTTCTGTTACATCACACTTGCTGGGATCACACTCAGTCATGTTAGCAGCCACTACAAACAAGAACAAGGTGAGACTATGATACAGTGAAGCAGCCGGCTCTAAGAACTGTTCCGTTACTTCACACTTGCTGGGATCACACTCAGTCATGTTAGCAGCCACTACAAACAAGAAGAACAAGGTAAGACTATGATACAGTGGAGCAGCCAGCTCTGAGAATTGTTCTGTTACATCACACTTGCTGGGATCACACTCAGTCTTGTTAGCAGCCACTGCAAACAAGAACAAGGTGAGACTATGATACAGTGAAGCAGCCAGCTCTGAGAACTGTTCCATTACTTCACACTTGCTGGGATCACACTCAGTCAAGTTAGCAGCCTCTGCAAACAAGAACAAGGTGAGACTATGATACAGTGAAGCAGCCGGCTCTAAGAACTGTTCTGTTACTCCACACTTGCTGGGATCACACTCAGTCTTGTTAGCAGCCACTACAAACAAGAACAAGGTGAGACTATGATACAGTGGAGCAGCCGGCTTTGAGAGCGTTTCCGTTACTTCACACTTGCTGGCATCACACTCAGTCTTGTTAGCAGCCACTGCAAACAAACAAGAACAAGGTAAGGCTATGATACAGTGAAGCAGCCAGCTCTGAGAACTGTTCCGTTACTCCACACTTGCTGGGATCACACTCAGTCATGTTAGCAGCCACTGCAAACAAGAACAAGGTGAGACTATGATCCAGTGAAGCAGCTGGCTCTGAGAATTGTTGTGTTACTTCATACTTGCTGGGATCACACTCAGTCATGTTAGTAGCCACTGCAAACAAGAACAAGGTGAGACTATGATACAGTGAAGCAGCCAGCTCTAAGAACTGTTCCGTTACTTCACACTTGCTGGGATCACACTCAGTCATGTTAGCAGCCACTGCAATCAAGAACAAGGTGAGACTATGATCCAGTGAAGCAGCTGGCTCTAAGAACTGTTCTGTTACTTCACACTTGCTGGGATCACACTCAGTCATGTTAGCAGCCACTGCAAACAAGAACAAGGTGAGACTATGATACAGTGAAGCAGCCGGCTCTAAGAATTGTTCTGTTACTTCACACTTGCTAGGATCACACTCAGCCATGTTAGCAGCCACTGCAATCAAGAACAAGGTGAGACTATGATACAGTGAAGCAGCCGACTCTGAGAACTGTTCCGTTACTTCACACTTGCTGGGATCACACTCAGTCATGTTAGCAGCCACTGCAAACAAGAACAAGGTGAGACTATGATACAGTGAAGCAGCTGGCTCTGCAAACTGTTCCGTTACTTCACACTTGCTGGGATCACACTCAGTCATGTTAGCAGTCACTGAGAACAAGAACAAGGTGAGACTATGATACAGTGGAGCAGCCGGCTCTAAGAACTGTTCCGTTACTTCACACTTGCTGGGATCACACTCAGTCATGTTAGCAGCCACTGCAAACAAGAACAAGGTGAGACTATGATACAGTGAAGCAGCCGGCTCTAAGAACTGTTCTGTTACTTCACACTTGCTGGGATCACACTCAGTCTTGTTAGCAGCCACTGCAAACAAGAACAAGGTGAGACTATGATACAGTGAAGCAGCCGGCTCTAAGAACTGTTCTGTTACTTCACACTTGCTGGGAGTGCACTCAGTCATGTCAGCAGCCACTGCAAACAAGAACAAGGTGAGACTATGATACAGTGAAGCAGCCGGCTCTAAGAACTGTTCTGTTACTTCACACTTGCTGGGATCACACTCAGTCAAGTTATTATAATACTTATAATAATTACCTCGTCACGATAACAATTGTCACTGGACATAACATGCACATTCAAATTACGCGAGCTTCAAGTGATTTTTCGGATATTTTATAGAAAGAAACCTTACCGACATGGTTTTGATTCATACCAAGTTCAAGTTGTCCTATATCAATAAATTTGTCATAAAATTTGATATCGCTTAAAAAACCATCGTCATACATTTGTGTTGACGTGGCCCGCCAACGTATAATAATTGTCATGTGGCCCACTTCTGAATCAAGTTGGGCACCCCTGCTATACACGGCTCAGTAGAATCAATACGTTGGCAGTTGCATCTGTTTTGCATGAAAATAAGAGTTTGTAAGTTCAACAATGTCACCGTTACCCTAGCCAGTCTACCAACATCTAGTTCAAGGAGGAATCCTCAGACGTGTGGCCGAGTGGTTAAGACACTGAACTGTCATTCAGGAGACCGGGGTTTGATTCCAGCCATGGTGACCATCCTTACAAGTGTTTTTCCTGATTTCTCTGTCGTTCTGCTCAATATTAGGATGGTTCTAAAACAACAGGACATGATCGACCAATCACAATTATTCAAAAACACCTAAAAAAATATTTTTCCATCTCATCATCCCATATATTGTTCAACGATGCCAATAGATCGTAATCATCATCAGAGTGCGTCGTTGAAACCCAATATGAATAAATACAATAGACGCTACCTGATTCACACTCATCCCGTGGTTCCTCCTTCACTACGGCGTCTGTATGATCTTCTTCCTGTTTCACCGAGGCCAGAGGATCCAGGTCCATCCTGCTGCTAACCCACAGGATCAGGCTAACAGATGCTAGTCGACTTCCCGTGTCAGGACGTTCAAGTTACTGCTGAAACACACAAGCAGGTGATAATCTTCATGTCCATACGTTCAATACTGTATCCAATCTATACTCCTTGAGATTCTCTGCAAGGTAAAATCGGGAATGAACAGAAAGTCACAAACAGTTTATTTTTCCATTTCGTAAGAGCATATCAACAAGTAAAATGACTCCCACCCCACTATCAGATGAAACAGACTGGAGGAACGTCAACTAGAGTGGAGAGTACTATAGCTAGCTCGCATCCGCTCTAGTGTGTCCACAAAGTGCATGGCTTGCGGAGCCAGGTAAATGCACTTGTGGATCAGCTGTTCTGAATACACGTGTCACTCCACGGAAACGCTGTCGTGGGCTCTCGGAACAACTATTGACTGAGGACGGACTTGTTTCGGGAGTTGACCCAATCGTGACGCGGCCTGGAATCAAGGGAAGATGCACGGGTCCTGGGTTCGCGTCTTGCCTTGGTACCTTTCTGCGAGTCTCGCCACGGTGTTTACGTTGTAACACGTATTTAAATAACACATCATCCCACCATCTCATATATCATTCACCAACGCCATTAGATCGTATCTGTACAATACGTCGATAAACCCCATGTGAGTAAATAACTTATAGGAAAATGCGGAATATGCGTTGAGAGACGAGCTTAGAAGTATGTAAATCTAGAATGAAAAATATTCTGTCAGCTCAATCTACATCTACGTACCTTGGATATCGAAGGGGAGTAGCGAGCCCCCAGGCATTCATATTCCACCTTTTCTTACATTTACATAATTTAATTCATGACCTCTTTCAGCATTTATACTCTGGATTATCATTTATTAAGGGCCACTTTTACCAATCTCTATTGAGTGTTAATCCCAGGCCTATAACTATTAGTTGAGGTACGAAAATAGCATGCGTAATGAACAGTGATAACAAGTTAATCCGCTAACCGACAGGTGGTAAGACTGGACCTGAATAAACTATCGTTGTAATGAACCATACGACGTTCCTATCACAGTACATCCCCATGCCCCCTCGGTAGCTCAGTCAGCTGAGGCACCGCTTCAGGAACTGAAGTCACCGCCGGGCGTGGGTTCAAATCCCGCATAGAGCATGGATCTTGTAAACGTCCTTTCACTTATCATTATACATAGTTTTAAAATCAAACACCTGCTCATGCGTACCCCCGTAAAACCTAGCTGTTGATGGGGTCGTTGAACAAACAATAATCATCATCGTAAATCCCCAATTGTGTAGGTAAAAACGAAGTCGAGATTAAATCATACGAATAATAACAACATGAAGACGCACAGTGCCATTTACAATAATCCAACCGATCAAACCTAACCTAACATCTCATATTTCATAATATCCATCACTTTCGTATCCATGGTTACATGTTGAAGTTTCACAATATTATAAACCATAAACGTGAGACTATGGTTACGAAAGTGATAGATATTATAAAAAGTGAAATATAATCCTCGACATGCGGAGAAATGGTAGCTTGAAAGGAGTCAAGTCTTGCGTGCAGCTATAAAAACCTGAACAATAGGCCTGGATTAAACTGCAATATGCCATGTTTATATACCACAAGCGTACTGTTCCAATATACAGCTGCGTTGAAGGTTGGAATGGATCCAAAAACATGAACAATAGGCCTGGCTCAAACTGCAATATGCCATGTTTATATACCTCAAGCCTACAGTTCCAATATACAGCTGCGTTGGAGGTTGGAATGGATCCAAAAACATGACTGACAATTATCATTCCGTAACTGTCTTGTGGGATTAAATGAATATTAATATAAACATTTATATTATAATATTCTACGAGTGATTATCAGGCTGAGGTTACTTGCAACAGGCACATAAACTCAAACTTACGATGACGTATCTTCACGTCGTATCGGTCGAGGACTGTTGCACACTGTCGCACTACAAACTGTATTGCTCTGACAGCGTCAAGTCTGGAATGTGAAAGAAACAAGACTAGTTACCAGTTTATGTAGTGACTCACGACAAACCATCGCCTCCAGATTAGATATTATTTCAGCAAATGAGTAGGGCCTACTAGTACGAGACAAGTCCACCAACGACTGAAGAATAGGTCTATTACGTGAATATTCTATTGTAGGTTATGTACGGTGGTGAATATTATTGCGATTGGGCCCATGTTTCATTGACTAACTGGGTATAATTGTCCAGTAATCAAGACAACTGAGTTCACAATAGGCCTACTTCCTCTATGCTGAGACTATTTGAACTACGGCATAATCACAGTGAACACCACAGACCTGCTAGACCTAGCAACTTCTCCATCGGGACTATGGTGACCTATTCACAACGAAGGTAACATATGAAGTTGACGCACCGCAAAATAGGCATAAAGTTATTCACATAAGAAGTTGAGAGATTCTCTCTGTCTAGATTCTAGAAGGTACTGGAGCTTTTGTCAAATGCACCTAGTTTCATCTTATCATTAAGTATAGAGGCTAACCTAACCTCTATACCGGTACTTAATGATCTTATTGTTCCCAATTTAATCTCCTTCTGATGTTTAAAAAGAGAATCATTAGTAATTCATCATGCATTCACTTTCAAAGCATGTGGTTAACCCTAAACACAACCCAAATAGGATGAATAACAGGAGGCACATCCAATTGAAACCATTTCAGGCTGAATTGATTTGAATGAATTGATTTGACCAATTCCAGAGGAAGTTACAAGTTCAAGTAGTCTAGACCATTGAGTATCAAGAGAAAGAGTAAACTCAATAGATCTGTTTGTTTGTCCTGAACTACTTGAACTAGTTCTTCAGTTCTTGCACTTTCGTGTTTGTTTGTAACCGTTGTGCTGCACCAAAGCTACACTCTCGTGTTTGTTTGTCCCAGTTCACTTGCACTAGTTCAAGTAGCTCTACACCAGCTACGGAGCTGGTGTGCTTAGTTCAGTTCAAGATGGCAGGCGCTAAGATCAAATTGTAGGCGGACACTATGTTAGCTTACAAGTTGTTGACGCTTAAATACGTGCCGATGAGAGTGAAAAATTGTATATTTGAATAAGGGTTGTAATTATTTTCGAGTAAGTTGACAGGCAGAATTGCGTCTCCTGTGATTTTACACAAATGACTTTTCCCATTTTCAAAATTCGCGTCTAGGACTCGTTGAAATCGGCACTATCGTGTTTGTTTGTACCTGAACCTTTAGGGATCATGTACCAAATCCGTAATATGACGCATTTTCTTCCTGCACCAGCAACACTTTAGTTCAGGTTGGTGCAACACAAACAAACAGTCTAGGCCCTAGTCAAGATAGACTGGGCCTATAAGACTTGGCCTAGTATCATCAGAGTTTCACCTCCAGTTATAATGCCACTTAGGCGCCCGCCCATGCTAAAATGATCGACGGGCTTCTTAGGCGGGGGCTTAAGTAGCAGTCGCGGTAAGCACCCTGGATATTATTCACTGAAGTAGGCCTAGCTCTTCAAATTCTGAACGAAAGTATTGTAGACCTAGGCCTAATTGTCGGAAAATCATTTCTAGAACTAATTATGTGGGCCTAGGCCTATTCTAGGTTAAGGTCGTCGTAGTAATTTGTTGTATTGAAAATTAAAATTGTATTACCTTTCATGTCTTGTATGGAACTGTGAACAAACTGATCGTTCAAGTAATTTATTGACTGCTTTACTGTTTCAATTCTGATTAAACACACATTTTTTCATATGAATTGATAATATTCCTGTGACTTGTAAAATTATTAGTTTTGTTTACTAGTTACAGGTTCGCCAACCTCTTCACGTGACAAAAGAAAATACTCACGTATAGCCATCCTACCAATATACACACAATCTGGTTAGGAACATGATCTGCAGGCCCGGACAGCGCTCCTAGGCTGAACCATTGATTTCCTAGTTTAGCGCCCCTATATTTACTTTCAAAATGTGTGTAGGACTAGTGTGAAAAATTTAAAATAAACGAATAAAATTTAATAAATGAATAAAGGAAATATTTCGGTCATTGTGAAAATCACGTGGCACGACGAATCGCTCGTTATCATTATCAATGATGACTTTCTAAGTAATGGAATATTTATACGACTGGGTGTGACTTACCCGGGGTGAAGTTCTAGAAAGAAATACCATCCAATAGCCCCGCAGGGGAATTTTTGAAATATCATTCTTTCAGATTATATTCTGTAAGTTGTAGATATTAGCCAATGTTGTAGTACTGGTAATGAGAATATGAATGGGAATAATGATAAAAATACGTTCGTGATACTTTTGGTTTCATTTTTAACTACATGATATAACTTCGTGTTGCATTTTTGATGCGATTTCATTCCATTTGAAAAAAAAATATGGAAGCCCTGAAGAACCCAAGCGCCTCCTGAGCTGATACTTTAGACACCACATAATCTATGAAGTATTAAGAGTTGGCCAACCAACCCCATCGTGCATTTTCAGATTTGTTCTGGTTTTAAAATTGAACCTGTCAGTAAATAATATTTTCGATACTATACAAATGTAATTCATAATAATCAAAGTGAAAACTAATTTCTCACTTTTTGTGATAAGTGACTGGATGTGAAACAATTAGTGGACTTTGAAATGCTTACTAAACAGCTGTCAAAAACAGAAATCTCTCCCAAATCCAGTGGAATGAAGCTATCAACATGAAAATTTCACGTTCATCTCGAAATGTGTATATCGATGGTCGATTAAAGTTTCGCCTTCTAGTTCTTATTAGATTCCAAGATATTGAGAGTTGGCCAACCAACACTTGGGTCAACCAACCCCGGTCTCCCCTACTCTTTCAAGAAAGAACTGAAACAATACCTATTGTATAAGTGTTTTTATTCTGTTGAAGAATTCTTAACTGACTGATGGACTGTATTTGTATATTTTTATATTTTCACGCCTTTTAATTTGTACCATATGTATACTGATTTTTATAATATATTGTATTTTTATTTTTCTGACTTATCTTATAACATGTACATGTTCAATCAAGATTAATAAATTGAAATGAAATGAATACTCTGTGCAACTTTTGTAAAAGAAGAATGTCCAATTTCCATACTTCCTAAAATTTCCATATTTCCAATTTACATACCATACTACTATACTTATTCCATACCTTATTAATAATGTAAATTATCATGTATAATTAATGTATGTAAGCCTATACAATAGCTGAGTTTCAGCTAAATAAATATATCTATCTATCTATCTAGCAGACCTACAAATCAATGGATGTTATTAATAACATTTCTGATTGAAATGACAAATTAGTAGCTTGAAACTGTGGGTAAAAAGATACTGGAAAAATGTGAATAAATAGAGATGGCACAAAAGCTTGAAATAACATGTCACTTTTATTATAGTAATGTGGTAAGAGTCCACTGAGACTACTGGTACAACAGGTAATACATTTATAGTAAGTGACAAACTTTTAGTTTTTTCATCTCAAGTGACTGAAAATTATAGCAATGATAAAATTAATAATAATAGGGCAATGCAGATTGGACTAATTTTTTTTTTTGCAAAAACAAATGACCAACGTTATATAGAAAAGATACAAACAATAAAATATAAGCATCAACATTAAAAAATCAGTGGCAGCTGGTGACTTTAATAACAGCGAGTAGGCCTACTGCAGATGATGAAAAAGATTATGTAATAAAATCTTGAATTTAATGCTGCAATAACACAAATATTTCGATGTGATAATTTGAAAATCGACTTTCTATGAAATTGAAAGTTTCATAATTTAATTAATTTGCATGATTAGTGGGTCTATATATATCTCTGCCATGATTTCTCAGCGTCACACATCCACCCACACACTTACACACTCACCCACACATTAATCACTACAAATGTCATCCGCCGAAAGCTCACAGGACGGAACCATTCCGATTATTAAGGGGGGACATCCACTGAAAATATGTTCATTAGTTGAAATGTACCTTCTTTTTTGTTTGATGATTAATTTATTTCATATCTCTTTTTTGAGCTACCGAAGAAATGGTGAGAATTAACTCACTATAGTATATTTTACATTGAAGTTTCAGCCATCTTGTAGAGAACGTAAATTGCCTTGGAACGGAATACAGTTGAATGTTTGATGGCTGTTTTCTTGCCATCTTTTTGTTTCAACGTATTTTGGGATGGAGAAGTAAATGCAATCTATTCTACTGGATGGATTTGCACATTGTGTGTGTGTGTATTTCAGGAGCTAGATGATAAATGAAATTGTGAATTATTACTATGACTAGAGGTATCAATAATACTATCAGTAAATCTTGGAAATAGCACGCATGAAACAATTATTGAATACAACTAGTCAAACGCGAAATATGCGTTGTAAGAATAGCGAGATATCTGAATAAGGTATAAAAGTCCTTGAAGTAGTTCTACCCTTGCTACTTTATCGACTCTGGTATTCTACACACCTTGATATCTGAATAAGCTATTAAAGTCGTTAAAGTAGTTCTACTCTTGCCACTTCATTGACTCTGGTATTCTACACACCTTGACGCATATAAAAAATACTTCATTGTTGGTCAGCTCTTGAATCTAGAAAGCAGTGAATCTCGACAACCTTATTCTGTCACAATTTTTATGATATATTTTATGAATATTATCAGTCATTTTATTTTTTTCTTCAAAATGACTGATCAGAATTGCTTAAAAAATCGTAATAATGTGTGAAATCCATGTATACACATTTAAAGAGAATTTCATTCCATTTGGAGAGATTTTATTTTTCAACATTTTCTGCCCAGCCAAATCTTATGGGGTTTTTAGAAACTTTCTGAGATGATGATTCTCAAAATCGGTCCGACCGATTCATCCCAAAAACTATACAGTTCTAAGTTGGATGAGTTTGCGTGTACAAAAAAAGTTTCATGTTGATCAGTCAACCCTTGCGACCTGTGGAGTGCTTACAAACAAAAACACACACAGTCAAAGCCCTATAAGAGTGGGATGGAGACTTCGCTACGCTCATCAAAAATTATTGAATGTCTTCGATCAGAAAATAATTATATGTGAGATCAATTAATTTGTCATTTCTTGAAAAAATATATATATACAGAAACGAATCAATGCATAACTCATCTCGGGCCGTTTTCTAGAAAAAAATGGTCTCCATGACAGTAAAAAATATTAACGTCTTTATTGAAAAAAAATGAGAAAAAAATAAGTAGGGCCTAACTAGGTATTCATCATATTTTGTGTGGGTAATGTGAGACCAATCAGACTATGAAAAAAAAAACAATCAGGAGTGAAATGTAAAACTTGGAAATTTCAGTTCCCCCCCCCCCCCCCCCCTGCTGATAGGCTTGTCAATTGGCTTATAGAGTACTTCTCTACGATTGGTTCGAGTCACCAAGCCGTTAGTAGTAAGAGAACGCCAGGAGAGCAAGGAGTGTACGGCGTCTCACAGCGATTTTCTTGCCATTTAGCTGTTATCGTGTCTTTATGAAGACGCTAAACACTGGAAAGAATTGATTGTTTTGGTTTATTCTGGGTGTTCAATTTACTATCAGGAACTGAAGTGTTTTGACCATAGCCTTCTTCATACAGATCATTCTTCTCCGATAAAGCTGGATTCGCAATGCGAACTAATGATTAGTGATTAATGATGAACTAAAGTTGGTAGATACGGAATCAGTGTTGACGTTCACATTGTGTTTAATATTAGTGACTGACCTTCAAAGTTGACCAACTTTCAACTTTAGTATTAATCATTAGTTTTAATCATTAGTCTGACCAATCAGAAGTCGTGAATTCGAGATGACAGAAAGTCAATGCAAAAGGAAGCTATCCCGCTCGATGAACCACTCGTTTACAGCCTTCTAACATGTAGATTTCAATTTAAATCTGTCATCTTACGAAAGCTACGACTCATGAAAATTAATTCCTATTGTGAATGCTCAGTTTCCTAATTTTAGTATTTAGTATTAGTCACTAATCATTAGTTTGCATTGTGAATCCAGCTTCAGAAATGAATGATTTGAATAAAGAAGGCTGTGGTTTTGACTAGCTGTTTCTCATGACTGCAACGTTCCTTGTGTTGTTGTTTGTTTTTCTGGAGAAGAGATTTAGAAGATACTAGGTCTGACTTGGTTGGTGTCGTTTGTGTGGCACTGGAGACACGTAAACGTGGCTTCTATTTTCTGTTTTCATAGCATTCAGAATTTCAAAAGTAGCACTTTGGTGCATCCATTATTTTGAAACATAGTGTTTTGTAGTGCAATAACGCTCTGTAGTGTAACAAAAGTTTGGTACCTTAAAACCATTATATAACGTACAATAGGCAAACAAGAGGAACACCTTAATTGATATTTTCAGAAAAATACTCACCTGCCACCTGCACTTGCAAGTGCACTTTTTTTTACAAATTTATCAACTAACTTCACTAGTTTACACCTCAATTAAAATAATTTTTGGGAAAATGGCATCTATAATGCTTCTATTCCAATTATAGCTATGACTATCAATGACGTAACGGGATAAGCAACATGGCGTAAGTCCTATCCTTTCAACATTAGGCTGTTTTCCCCATGATGGAATCATCGCGCTTTCGTGTACATTTGTGAGATTCGCAATTTCAAATCAAATCGTACGTATTAGGCTAGTATTTCAATATATAGTACATAGTTGTACAATTGCATTGATTTTAATCTTTCTCGTAGATGATGAGTAATTATCCAGTTATCAAATGGTAAATATAGCAGTAGGGCTCTTGACTAGGGGTCTAAATGCTTTTACAGACGCATTTTAAATTTGGATTGGCTAATTCAAATGAAATTTAAAGGATTAGGCCTAACCCAGCTCAGCTGTTCGCTGCCACTGAATACGTCATCCGACTCCGAGAGCGCTCGGGCCGCTCCAAAGACCTTAGTATCTAACTTCGTTAGGTTAAATACTAAGGTCTTTGGCCGCTTTGTCTGTCCTTGACAAGCGGTAAGCTCGGAGATTGGCCGAGCACCAATGGAAGCTGGCCATCTAACGTTCGTTAGCTGTGGAAGATAGCCGAATACACACGATCAGTGATTCGATTCCTCGCACATGTGGCATCTAGCTTTCTCTCGCACTCAATACGAAATTGCTTCAATTCTAACCGGGAAGTGTGATGATTTTCCTGGAAAAGGAGTTTTTTGATTGATCCGAATTTTTATAAATCAAAATCACTTTTTGGGGTCCCTTGAATTTCGGATTAACGAGGGTTTACTGTAACACTGTATGGGAATATATATTGTAAGAATATGATATGAAGTTTCGTAGATAATTAGTACTATTGAGTGGTTGTTATTTTGTACGGACGAGGAGAGAAACCAGAAATTCAGAATTCAGGTAATCTCAGATGTTGAGATATCGAGGGTTCATCTCGAGGGAAATAGTTCCAGTGAATTACTTGAATTAAATATAATATTCCCAGTTTCCATCCTTTTTGTTTGACGCGTAACAATGAGTCGAAGCCCGCTGAGCTGTTTGCTGCTATGTTTGCGTGCATGAACTCCGACCTCGACGAGCGGTAAGCTCGGAACACTTGTTCGTCAGACTCGGGACGGCCGAGCGCCAATGGAAGCGAGCCGTATAACGATCATGCGTTGTCGTCTAGTCGAATACAAGCGACCAGTGAAGCGGCTTCTCACACTGTAATTTTTTCTATTTTCTTTTTTTAATAGGCCCAACATCAAAACTTGATACGAAATCATTGTTCCCCAATCAAGGCCATGAATGAAAGGTAGGATCGTTTGGACGGGGCAGCACAAGTTTCTAACCGGAAACTGTGACGTTTTTTTGGGAAAAAAAGAGTTTCTTTTGTTAATCCAAATTTTTTTAAATCAAAATATTTTTTTCATGGTCCCTTGCATTTTGAATCAACTAGGGTTCACCATTTTCTTCTTTCTCTATATTCACAAATGTAATTAATCAAATAGTATTATATTAAAATAACATCTCTGTATAAGTGAGGTTATGGTGCCTGACGCACTCTTAACGAGGGTTCATTGTGGTCTTCATTTGCTATATTCACAAATTTAATGAATCAAATAACATTATATTACAATAACACCTCTGCGTAAGTGAGGTTATGGTGAGATTCTGCTAGACCACCTCCTCCAGGGTGAGGTCGAAGCGGTCTTCTTCTTGACTGATGACGGCGTCGATGTTGAAGCTGGCCGCGTGCAGTGTGATCAGAAGCCACGACGCACCTGTGGAGCAGCGAGCAGTCAGTTCCTCCGCTGTTGGGCGGTTCACACAATATCATAGCAAATAATAGACATTCCGAGAAAGACTGAACTTTTTACTTTCTTATTTTGAAGCAGTCTCTTTCTTATTTAACCAATTGAAAAGCAAAGACTCAATTTCACCATACTCGGAAAAAAAGGTAAACCCTCGTTAATTCGAATTCCAAGGGACACCAAAAATCAAAATTCGAATTATGAAAAAAATGTTTTTTCCTTGTATAGTACAGTAGTATACTGTGTGCGTGCAGTTTGGTTGACCATGTGCGCCTTGCACGTTGTTTGTTCCCTCCCACTTCCCCCTTGCTCCAAGGAAGAAAACTTGACAGCCATGTGGTTATCTTCAAGTCAAGTGTTTTCTCAGCAATTTTAACAACACAACAAGGAGTCCCATTAATACTATATATTATCATGTCATTCATTAGGTAACACTTATCACAGTTCACAGTGTTGAAAGAGTCAAATTACCAAACTGGATGTTTGGATTAAAAAGTAAAAACTAAAAAGCAAGGCAATAAATATAAATATTAGGGCCTGGAATGAAATGAATGAATTATTCTCTCTACATGCACTAGCCGGCTGGTCTATTCATTATTGTTTCGTGTTTGTTCAATTTGAATTTCAGCAAAAATTACGAATGAAAGTTGACACAATCACGTCCATTATCCTAAACATTACCGCTCGGGTGTCTCGACCAGCCAGATGTCTGTCTATGACCCTGAAGGACCCCCCGCCTAACCCCTCATCATGATAGCACGCGCTGCACATGTGGCTATGACGTATCTCTAGCTTGCCGGGTCGCCAGGAATGTTGATGACAAAGGATTTCACGTGATAAAATATCCAAAATTGTGAAAACTTTTATTCGTAATTTTTGCTGAAATTCGAATTAAACAAACACGAAACAATAATAAAACAGTAGTTCCGACTAATCATCAGTTCGAAATACGAAATAATAAAAATTCGAATTATCGAAATGAATTAACATTGATATCCCTATACCAGCGGCCGGGGTCATTTCTCTGGTTCGAATTAGCGCGGAATTCGAATTAACCGAGTTCGAATTATCGAGGGTTTACTGTATGTTCTTTTTCCTCTGTATGCGCTTCACAGGTCAAATGAAAATGCTAATTCAGTTGAAACTTGGCATACACAAGTGTCCTAATCTAATTCAATACTGTATCAAGTCTAGAGCCGCAAAACTCATTTCAATGTTTTTAAAAATCCTGTAAGATTAACCCAGAGGAGAGAATTTGTAGAATATATTTCCTTCGAGAGAATCCAAATTCTCAAGGAATTTCAATACGACAATGATACACATTATTCCGAACTTTCACTCAAATTGGATCAGCCGTTTCGATCTGAAAAAATATATAATGTAATGTTTTTAGATGACTCAAAGCTATTGGGATACGAATTAAATCCAAGCGACAGGTGTCACCAATGGATTGGAAACGATTAAAACAAGGCCTTCATTATTATTATAGGAATCAATCAGGAAATAGGAGGGCAGTGACGTAATTGTTTAGATCTCAAGGTGGATATATATATATATATATATATATGCAATAAATTGAATATTTTTGGATGTAGTTGTGTAATGATGATAAAATAAAACAAACTCTTTTAATTTTATATTTAAAATAATTAGTTTTATTCTCGAAAGCTCAACGTTTCATGACCTTTATCGGTCACCTCTTCAGGAGCAATGACAAAAATTAAAAATATTAGAAAAACAACAATTACAAAACAATCAAGAAAAACATTCATATAAACACAAGTGGCTGTGGTTTACTGAACACGGCTTCTCAGATTGTATATTTTATTAAAACCAGAGTTCATGGATTGACCTTTCTTCTGATTCTCGGGTCCAGCTACCGGTTCATTTTGTTTCATTTCTTTCTTCTTAATCAATGCAATAGCTGTTGCCCAAGAATCAGAAAAGCTGTATCCGCAATCGAGACCGTTAATATTTAAAGGATGTTTGATAATTTCGAGACCCTCGCTGATTGCTCTCTTCCAACGATGGCTTTCGTGATTGATTATTTTGGCCTTGTCATATAAGATGTTATGGATTCTTCCACCTTCATCTACCAATGTTGCATGTGTGGCAACAGCTGATAGATTAGGTGAACTCCTTTTATGTTCTTTAAGGCGCTGTATCAGTGGTTTCTTGGTTTGACCTATATAACACAAACCGCAGTCACAAGGTATCCTGTATACACCACAATTCTCCTGCGGAATAACGTCTTTAACGGGTGTGAAAAAGGAATTTAGTTTTCTTGTTGTTGTGAAGATAGTTTTTATATTATGCTTCTTTAGCATTCTTCCAATCTTATCCGTTGTTCCATTAATGTAAGGAAGAAGTATAGTTGTGGGACTTTGCTCTTCTGTCTCTTTTGGTCTCTTTGCGTTGATCTTAAACGCTTCATCAACTTCTTTTTTCGAGTAACCATTCTGAGAAAAAATTCTCCTCAGATAGTTCAATTCAGAAATTAAATGATCGTCATCAGAAAGAGCAGTAGAACGTTGAACTAGATTAGTCAACACGGATTTCTTCTGAGATGGATGGTGATATGAACTGCCGTGTAGGTACCGGTTTGTATGCGTTTTCTTTCTGTATACTGAATGACCCCATGAACCATCGTCGTTTCGAGAAAAACCTTCTTCGTTTCTTTTAACCAAGAAACCACTGATACAGCGCCTTAAAGAACATAGAAGGAGTTCACCTAATCTATCAGCTGTTGCCACACATGCAACATTGGTAGATGAAGGTGGAAGAATCCATAACATCTTATATGACAAGGCCAAAATAATCAATCACGAAAGCCATCGTTGGAAGAGAGCAATCAGCGAGGGTCTCGAAATTATCAAACATCCTTTAAATATTAACGGTCTCGATTGCGGATACGGCTTTTCTGATTCTTGGGCAACAGCTATTGCATTGATTAAGAAGAAAGAAATGAAACAAAATGAACCGGTAGCTGGACCCGAGAATCAGAAGAAAGGTCAATCCATGAACTCTGGTTTTAATAAAATATACAATCTGAGAAGCCGTGTTCAGTAAACCACAGCCACTTGTGTTTATATGAATGTTTTTCTTGATTGTTTTGTAATTGTTGTTTTTCTAATATTTTTAATTTTTGTCATTGCTCCTGAAGAGGTGACCGATAAAGGTCATGAAACGTTGAGCTTTCGAGAATAAAACTAATTATTTTAAATATAAAA
>OZ023339.1:1580010-1662510 GCA_964007535.1 Brachyptera risi
AATTTTTGAATTTTTAAATGAAGAATTGTGTTTTTTTTTTTTTTTTATTAAAAAAAAAAAAATGATAAAAACACATGAAATTTGAAGGTTGCGTGTCGAATGATAGGAAAACATCCAGTATTTGAAGTGACATAACTCAAAATTTATCCCGGTTAGCCTATCATCTGTTCTGATATTATTATCGAGCACATCAAAACGAATCGACAAAAACTCATGATTTTTTCATGACCATGAGGTAATGGAGGTTAGACCTTGAAAATGGAAAAAAAGTGCGTCTTATATACATGCAAATTCGGTATTTTGATTGATTCGTACGTCGAGGGTCGAGGAAAGGTCGATGATTCGTACTCACAGGCAGTAGACGATGAGCCCGAGGAAGACGAACAGGTAGTTGCTCTGGAAGTACTCGATGTTGCGCATGACGCGGTTGCTGAGGCGCGGAAAGCTGGTAGGGGCACGGAAGTTGGAGGTGTTGACGAACGTGGTCCACGGCCGGACATTCTCGCGGCGCTGCCCCAGCCACTCGCGGGCCGCGGGGACAGTGAGCGCGGCCGTCTTCGGGTTGAAGCTGAAGAACCTGGAACAGCCGTTGTCGCCACCTTATTGCCAACTATCTCATCTTTACTATTTGAATTATCACATATTGGGTTTAACGACGCACTGTGATGATGACCAAGATCTATTGGCGTCAGAGGAATGATTGATGAGATGAAGGTTTCATGGGTAATGAGAAGGAAACGGTGTGGCCTATATTGAAGGAACAATCCCGGCATTAGCCTAGACTACAGAGGAAAACCACGAAAAATCCATTTAAGATGGACGGTGGCGGGGATCGAACAGGGCCTGATATTTCCCTTCACCTACCGGATCACATGAAGCGAGTACGTTAACCACTTGGCTACATGTGCCAGTTACTATTAAAATCATGGGAGAGAGAATCTGTATGTTTGTATCGTGCGTACCCGTGTTCGTATCTGAGTGCGTACCTGTGTTCGTACCCGAGTGCTTACAGGTGTTCGTACCTGTGTTCGTACCTGAGTGCTTACAGGTGTTCGTACCTGAGTGTGTACCTGAGTGCATACTTGTGTTCGTACCTGAGTGCGTACCTATGTTCGTACCTGTGTTCGTACCTGAGTGCGTACCTGAGTGCGTACCTGTGTTCGTACCTGAGTGTGTACCTATGTTCGTACATGAGTGCGATATGAAATGCCTGGTAGAGCAGGCGGTTTGAGGACTCTGAACGGGTGGTTGTGTCGTATAGGAGGGGGGAAACCGCCAAGCGAGGGCTGCGGTTCGGCCGCACGAGGGTTTTGACTCGGGTCACTCTGTGATGTGCAATTGTGCCTAGGGGGAGGGGGGATGAAGGCGTATACAACGGGCGCCACCTGCTAGTCTGCTTGTAGTAGTAGTATATCTTCATTCAGCATCATGCTATGATTTCACATCACAATACATTCATTACAAAATCACACATGATCAACTACGCATGTATTGATATTCATAACTTCAAGAGACCGCAGGCGCTTGCATTTCACGCAGCAAACTCTCACGGCCGTAATTTTTGAGATATCAATATGATTTTTCTTGCATTCTGTTTATAATTGAAAAACGAAGGTTACCGCATTCACATAATTTTGAACCAAAAATTTGTAATTTTTCAAATTCTTCAAATAGAATTTCTTGAAATAGAAATTCTTCAAATTTCTTGAATGCAAAAATCCAGATACGGTACCAGTAACGGTACCGGTTCTAATATCTCTGACAATGTTTATACAATTTTAATATTGTTCTTTAATAAGAAACGGCAATAAATACAAATACAAATACAAATACATATTTTTTAATACTGAAAAAAATATGATATGTGGAATATATCAAAAGTGTGAGCTAGGGAATTAACGGCGCTTACGTGAATATGAGTTGGGCAAGCTAGTCTACGGGTTGCGTCTAGCACACAATGCATGTTAAACTCGAGTCTGAAGCGAGCGAACAATGAGCCCGTGTAGAGCGCCTGCCGCCTCTCAATAAACTTCTGGAATATCGTATTCCAGTAATTCGATTTCCGTTCTCGCTTGTTAAGGAACAAGTTGCACATTTCTTATCATCTTGGTACACTCTCTTCCAACCCTGCAGTTGTCCTAGCATCTCTAATTTTCCCAGGAATCATATTATAAATTCTCATTCCTTTAACATAGGTCTAACTGGAGTTTCCCTCCGACTTTGAGATTACTCTCGCTGTATTGACATTATTCACGTATTTACTTATATTGGGTTTAACGACACACTATAATGATGACTAATATTCTTATTTCTAGTACTACCGGTATATTCATGAACGGCACTATTATTTTTCACTTTATTACCACTAGGAAAACGCGGGATGCGCGTTGTGAGATGAGCTTAGAAGTATGGAAATCTAGAATGAAAAATAACTTGTCAGCTTAATCCACATCTACGGACCTTGGATTACTTGAAACGTTCGAAAACCTTACTTGCAACTTGTCGTTATTTATAGTGCTGCAACCTGTCGCATATACACTTTGCAAATCCAATTGATCCAAATATTCAATAAAATGTACATTTTTATTTTTCTTTGTTATTTCTCATTCGATTGTTGCAGAAATCTCTGAAAAGGTGTATAATAGTATTTTTCATATTTGGTAAAAATTTGAGAGCTTTTGAAAAATTCTTGTTTTTCGAGTATTTTTCCTCCAGGTTATTCTTATGAGGATTTTTCAAACTTTCCGATTATTTTTCGGAAAAACCTTCCGACCGATTTCTCTGAATAACAATCTCAGCCTATTCTGGTATAACAGAAATATGTAGAAAAAGTTTCAAGTCGATAGGTATTTTTTCCTGCCTGTATGCCGCGTGCAAAATTACAAAAAAAAAAAAAAAAAAAAAAACATAAAAACTAGGCCAATTTTTTTTCGGTATGTGAAATGGAATCTTCGCTACGCTCATCCAAGTAGGCCTACAAAGATACTTGGGGACTGAATCCATCAATTCACGTTAACTTCATGGCCACTTGACGGTCAAGTTGGGATAAAAGTAGGCAACTTTGAAACTTGATGTTACTAATATAATTGACAGACAATAATTTCTTTCTTCCGAATTGGGCCATTATCAAATTCAGTGTTTTTCAGATGAATCACTGCTGCGGTTGATAGCGTTGTCAGAGCGCCTCGCGGTGAACGCCGACAGATAGGTTCAGACGAGATCTTCCACCGACAGGCGCGGCAAAAAAATGTGACAACAAGTGACGGCCGTGGCGGCGAAAAAAGTATACTTTTAGTATTTTTCTCCGTTATTTCTCATCCAAGTATCGTAAAAAACACTGAAAATGTGTGTGATAGTTCATTTCATATTCAGTGGAAATTTTCAAACTTTTGGAAAATCTTTATTCTTCAAGTATTTTTTCCGTGGGCAATTCACGATTAGAAGCAAAGTGGCTGACATCTGGTGGCGTTTTAGTGAACTTTAGTGAACGTTTTAGTTTTAGTCACGATCTCCCGGCGGCAAACCAACGCAACCCTCAATGCACCTTGAGTTCAAAACAGTTATGTCACTGCCTTCCAGTTTTTATTCTTTTGTCTTTTGAATTGTTTGAAATCAACCGGTGATACTTTGCTCATTTCCTCATAGATTTCTTGAAAGCTTTGATTGATGCACGAAAAAAATGAAATTCAATTTGTTTTCATCGAAACGACTGATCCGTTTCATGTGAAAATTCGAAATGATGAGTATCATCATATAGGTAGGCCATTGAAATTTCGTGAAAATTTGAATTCATTAAATGAAGAAAGTATTGTAATCTGCCCTCGTTGTATTGTGCAGCTGTTGCGTCAACATTGTCAGAGGATGGACAACAATAGGCCTACATATGAGACCAGAAAGTTCAGTGAAATAATATATACATAATTATTACAGTCCTAATTAACAATGAAGATGTTATACGTGGAGTTGTACGAATATAACATTCACATTTAGTTCTAGTAGTCTTTTTCATGTAGGCCTACACATAACATTTTGTTGCAAACTACTGAGAAAACGGAGCAGCAAACTCTGGATCAACGACTACGAGACTATCAACGGTAATTCCACGTTATTTCGAATATTTCAACCTCAGGCAGAAAGCTGTTTGGAAACCACGTTTTTTCTGTTGATGGATATTGGAAGAAAGAGGTAACAATTCTTTTCAATGTCACCATTGACCATTGGTTTCACCAGTTAATTTTATATAAGAACGAAAACAATTTTTCATGCAAAACAGCTGATTGTCAAGTTGACACAAACTAGCCCCAACCGCCACCATTGATTTTGTAACCACTACAAATTCAATGCCGCCACTGAAAAGACCCAAGATAAACCTATAGGGGCCTACGACAACAGTCTAAAAGAGATTGTTACGGATACGAATTGTTAGTTACAACACTGAACATAATGAAAATGATGGGAAATGTGGTTAAATTGGGCATTGAGTGTGTCATATACTAGGCTACAAACTCAATGGATTGGGTCATGTGTCTAGCCCTAACATATGCCCACAGCACATTTGAAGAAAAAGGCAATGGATTTCTTATCAAGTTGTATAATTTTATGATAATAGGTCTATAAATATTGGTGACGTTTTCAGTGTTGACTTGATTGAGCCATTGAGTTCAATGATTCAGCCTAGGCCAACTAGGCCTAAGTGTCAAACTTCTTAATATATTTTCTATAACATTGGTGAATATTTACCCTTTATTAGGAGGAATATTCGGATTCATTGATCCCGAGACATTTACTGATACATCAGCCATTATCTTCAATTTTAAATCGTATAAAACAATTAAATGTTATATAATACTAGAATATTCTGACAGATTCTGACATTTGCCAACAACACACTACTGCCATTAGGCCTAGCCAAGACGTCACTCGTGTTCCACAGCTGTTCCACAGGCTTCTAGACTGATCGAGGAACGACCCTATACGCACGCATTTAATGTCCTTGACTGGACATCGATATTCGATACCCTGAATCATCTGTATGAATGCAATTGAATGAGAAAACGCAAAGTCAGATAATGAAGAGCACTTTTATGACCCTCCATATGAGGCTGTCCTGCTATTTAAATTGAAAAAATCATGAAATATACTTTCGTGCTCGCATGTAGACACTTTTATTGTTCGCACTATTTAGAGCCGCCAACAGGCTGTGCTTACGTTGATGGAAAAACACCAACATAGCAAAAAGAATGTGATTAAATGTGATTACGAGTTGAATGAAAAGGATGATTAAGTACATTCCCCGTGATGATCATAGGCATATTCATTACTCGAAGTCAACAAAGTGTGATATAATCGGTAAACTCAGGCAGAAGCTGTCAACTCTTGTCGGGTGACACAATAAAATGTGGACTTGTTGTTTTGTTGCATTGGTTCACTGCCAACAGGAAAGTCTCCACCATTTGACTTTTGAAGTTTATACTTTGTAATCTAATGCGGAAATTCCTAAGAAAGATGATGCAACTGTTGTTTTCATTTATTATTTCCCTTTGTTTTCAATATTTTTGATGAATATGTAGGTCAAAACTTAATTCTTTCAAATGTTCATTAAAATTAGCTCTCTACCCAACCATCGTTCGACATGCAGTTAAATACTGGTGTAATCTGCGCAATAAATGAGAAATATTCCATTTTGATCTGTCATTTTAGTTCTCCGAAGTGACGTCACGTCACGATGTCATCCATGGCCATTTCCATTATTACACAAAGAAAGATGGCTGAATAAAGTAATGTGAAAAAGAATTATCGTGTGAATTATTTCTAAAATGGATACAAATAACAAATCTACTCTCCTAGTTCGCTCAATCTGGTACAATTTGTCGAAACTAGAATCCTGTAAGAGTGCAAATTTCAGTAAATATTGCAGAGTTTTCAAGAAAACAGCTGTGAAAGAAGTGCCTGGACGATATCGAAAAAATAAAAACTTGATGTTGCGTAGATTTTGCATCAGAAAAGCGTGTGAACAATTGGATTTTCAAAACAGTTGTTTAATTGAACAAGTTATTCCGCGCAGTTCGAACGCAAGGCAATAAATGATTTTTGGATGTTTCAGCGAAGCAAAATTATCAGTGTAAATATGTGTTTCAAGGCCATGACATTTTCGTGCCTAATTATGAAATAGGCTCTACCCTAGGGCTTATGATCAAAGTTTTAAACATGTTAAGCTAAGCTAGGCCTAGACCTACTCGGTTGGATTCTAATAAACAATAAATCGTGACCAGAAGTTACATTTCTTGTCAAATAATGGACCTAACTGGAATTCGACTAAATTGCAGCTCTACCAACAACAAAAATCAAATCCCAAGTGTACAATCTTTCCGTAATTTTTCGACAGCGTCAATTATCCCCACCAAGATGGTTCATTACCCATTTGTGCGTCTCGGCGATAACAAAATGGAATCGGCTCCGGTGTATCAAAGTGACACCAATTTGTCGAAACCAAACATCGCAGAAAAAACAAACTTATTTCGAAATTTCTCCAAGAGCTGTCATCAGCTTCCCGCTACGATCGGTGGATTCGTGGGTTCAAAAAGTCAAGGTCACTTGGGTATGAACAGTCGTGAACCGCGTCAGATCTGGGATCTGGTCGACCCGATATTTCGCCGAGTCAGCGAGTTTGTCAATTCAAACCATAACTTGCTGGGTAATTATTGTCCTGACAATTCAGCTTTAGCTTTTATCCTTTCCAACGGCAACTGTCGTGTCAAAAATCCTCAAGCAAAACCTGCTGAGCCTAGTCCGAACAAACAGCACGTTGATCCTATCGTGACACCAAAACCCGACCAAACACTTTCTAGTCCACCAATATTCATAAACATTGGCGATCTTTTTCTCTCACAAGTAACGCAGCCTTCACGTTTGTTAGCCGAACACGTTTCGTGTTCTTACCTCCCAAACGAGCCCCTTGTGTCGTGTGGTAGGCCTAACGTTCCGTTACAATCCTCGAAACCTGTGCAAGCCGATATCAAAGTAGCCGAAGAACCCGTTGCATTATACTCCATTGTTAAGCACCCGGTGTCATCAAAACCTAAGGAACTCTTGGTCAACTGCAAGACAACCTCGGAAGAATCTTACAAACCAATTCCTATTTCAGCGAGTGATCATAAATCGTACGCAGAAGTTGCTAGAATGTGTCGTAACTCGGCTCAGCCGTTTTACAGTAAAAACGAACGGAGAATAGCGAATAGTTCGCGACGTAAGAACAATTATTTCGGACACGTTCGTAATAATAAGTCGAATCAAAGAGCGGCGGATCATTCGAATTGGAGAGAACAGAACTGTGAAATTAAAGACGTTAGGCGAGACAAGTTGGTCTCCGTTCATCCGAGCGTCAAGTCGAGCGACGTTGCCACGAAGTACAGACCGCCGTCACAGTGTCTCGACACTCAAGTGAATCGTCACGGATATCAGAAGAGGGGTCGATACGACGCTGTTGGCGATCGACGTCACGGAAAGAACGACAAGTCGCACAAACCCTGGCGCGTTGTCCACGAAAAACATCCGAACTACGACATCAACCGCTGCGCCGAAACTTTAGACGTGTCTTCTTGCCAGTACGACGACCCTAACGAGGACTGTAAAAACTGGCGTTGTCGACAACATTCTAACAAACCTACTCCCAAAGAAACGACCGTCAATTCACTTCCCAGTTCTAATATCTCTCCGAAAAACAGAATCAAAACGTCTTCCGAGAAGTTTGTTAAAATACCTTGTGCGACGGTGTCGAGAGGACTTTATCCCGACCGGTCGAGATCGGTTTCGGAGTCCAGCGGAGTGATGAGCCCCCCGACCCCCCTGGCCAAGCTGAAGGACCTGACGGCCGAGTGCAGTGAAGCCGTCAACAACTTCCGCCGCCGCTCGTTCTCCGAGAACAAGGATGCGCTGCTGACGAGCCTGTCTCGCGCTGCGGGTTGCGTGGCGGGCCGTGAGAGCGCTGCAGGCTGCGTTGTGGGCAGGGACAGCGTGAGCTCGTCAGGATCGGGCCGCAGCCTGTCGGAGTGCTCGGCGGACAGCGAGGATAGTTTCGTGATATTCGGGGACGACGCTGACGACTGCGAGACGTTGGACAGCGACGAGACGGACAGCGAGGGGAGTGAGTCTGAGTCCGAGGTAAGCGTGACAGTGGCTCGAGTGGCCATCATTCCTGTACGTTGAGACTGCTGTTGGGACGTTGAAAATTTTCAATTCATTGACAATTCTCTGTGAATCTGATAAAATCGAATGAATTCATATAATTCATACGTCATTTATTTTTTTTCGATGATTTAAAAAGATAATCATTGGATTTCTTTCAATTTGAGCATTGAAATTTTTCAATGCAAATTTTCAATAGAAATTGTCAACATCTTTACCAGCACTCATTACTTTCCAATTAGGTCATTTTCCAATGACTTTTCTTTACAAATGAGTAGGCCTACTGGCCCCGCCTAAGGGTGATTGCCGAAAAGCCTAGGCCTACACATTGAGTGCAAGGAACTATCAATACATGTTCAAAAACTTCAAAGCTAGCTTTCCATAAAACAAATGACAGCGAAACTTTGCGTGACAAATTCGCATAGGTAGCTGTTTCCATGATGTGCGAAATAATTTTGCAATTCTAGCGCATCCTGGTGATTTCATTTTGAACTGAGTAGTAATTCTACTGCATTGTGGTGGGTTTCTATGAAACTGTTTTTAAATTAATAATAAAAATTAATATAATGATTAATCAATATAAAAATTCATTAATATAAATTTTTAATTTTATACTAATTATAAAAACATTTTTACGATTGTTGACCGGAACAAGATTTGGCGGTCGAAGCACTCGATGTGCCGTAAACGGAAGTAGACACTAGCGATCATAGTGAGTAAAACCTGGAAACTATTATTCTATTTCCGCCATCTCGTTGCAAATTAAATTCAATTGAATTTAATTCGCAACGAAAAAAGCCGAGTTTGGCCCAACTCGTCTTGGCCGCCATGTTGTGAAATTCCAACACGGACTCCCAGTGGTTTTCAGGCCTGTGATTGGCTATTGACTAATTTCATTTCGTTTTTCAAACATGATCATGGCGTGGCAGCTCAAGAAGCCTGTTAGCTTGTTGGTTAAAGCCGTGTGGTTTGTTACAGAGCGAGGACGAGTGCAAGGTGTCGCTCCTGTGGCTGGCCGTGGAATACGACGATCCGGTCACCTCGCCGCGACTCAAGGAGGTCAACGACCGGTGGGATCATGACTCGGAGGTCAGCCAACCGAAACAAGGCCGTGGCTCGATCAAGAAGGTAGGCCTACCGGTAGACAATAATATGCGTGAATAGTAGGGCTAACTTCGGTTAGCCGAAAACCGGTTCTGAATCGGTTCTGAAATAGAGAATCGATTCCTTCTGTGATATATTTTTCTTAATTATTCATCATGTTGATTGAGTTATTATGTATTATTGATAGATGTTTCTCAAATGTGTTGTCGCAATATAAATTGTATGGATATAATATGTATACTAGTTCACGCGTGCATTATTGATTTGTCTTTTCTCCTCCGTGCGCAGTAAAACCCAAAATGTGCACTACCACTCTTTTGTTTTGTCAGAAGAGATGTTGATGGGCTGAAAGATAACCGAACGATATGATCACGCCTAAAAACAAGAAATAAACTCGCGCCAATGTGAGAGAGTATCTAGATGAAAGTTTCTCTCATTTTCAACCAAAAAATTTCGGAGAATCGGTTCTAAATCGGTCGACCGGTTCTGATTTTTTGGAACCGAAGTTATCCCTAGTAGATAGCGATGATTGAAACAGTATGTAAATTACAGTCAAAGACACTGAACTGTTCATTAATTACAAGTCCGTGGGAGTCAATTCAGCGAAATATCAGTTTTTTGGTGATAACTTTCGAACAGTATAAGTAGAGACATGTAAAAATAGCAATTGCTATAAGAGCGATGAAATTTAAAAGTGTTTTTTTACAAGTTTTTCTGATATTTCCCAATGTTTAAATGAGTTTGATTGGTGTTTTTGAAAAGACGACAAAGCGCTACAAACGTCTGAATCCACTACGTACTCCAATCCAATCCACATATCGTATTTACGCGATTGCAGTCCGCACCCTATTGTAGTCCGCACCCCAGTTTTTTGAAGTAGGTTTTAGAAAAGTACTTTACATGCGATTATAGTCCGCAGAGAAATACACATACTTAAACACGTGAAAATCGAGTTAGCGCAGCGACTATGACACGCCTGCTTACACTACTGGAGTTATACTGGCGCATGGCAGTGACACTGAACTGACATCTCAGCACATTTCAGTCACTTGGTCTTAGCTGTGTGCAGTGCGATGCGCGCTCGGTCGACATACCTGTCCCCCGCCCCCGCCCGCCCATCCGAACATCAACAAAACAAGCAAGGCGGATCGCACGCCAGCCCGCCAGTCAAGGTTAACCTTGAGACAAGGCGAAGTATTGCGCATCACTTGGAGACATTTGACAGAATGGCGTGAATTTTTTTTTTACGCGCTTGGAAATCCGTCATCGATTGTAGTCCGCACCCCTGTTTTAGATTTTCTAAATTTGGAATATACCTGCGGACTGTAATCGAGTAAATACGGTATGTACTGGCGATGTAGACGCTATATTCGGAATAGAAGCATTATAGATGCTATTTTTATCACAATTATTCCAATTGAGGCGTGAACGGATGAAGTTACGGTAGTTGAGGAATTTGGAAAAAAATGCAATCGCAAATGTAGGTGGTAGGCTTAATCTGCTTGCGGAGACTATTTTCCTGAAAAATATCAATTGGGGTGTTTCTCTTGTATACCTATTGTACGTTATCTAGTGGTTTTACCAGTACCATACTGTTGTTACGCTACAAAACGAGATGTTTCAAAATAATAGATGCACCAAAGTGCTACTTCTGAAATTCCAAGTGCTATGAGAAGAAAAAATTGAAGCCATATTCACATGTCTCCACTCATACCGTTGGAAAGGGATCACCACAAGACTGATATTTTGACTCCCGCGGACTCTTAATTCCTCTTAAGGCCCGTTTTCATGGCTCGCGGCAGGCGTTTTTTCTCCTGGCCAATCAGAATGGACGAAATCCCTACCGCTTGCACTTGTTGCTCTCTACCGTGACCCCGTGAGACATGGAATAAATTTAACTTTGGAAAAAAACGCCGCGGTTAAATACCCTCACTCGTACAAGTGGTCATACAAGTGGTGGGGTTATGTCGGAATATTACTTCCAAAACAGTACTTTTCAGATATACACCATGAGGGTTCTTGCGTGCCACGTAATACGATACTAGAAATCACTTGACCGCCTGAATTGAACAAGAATTACATATTTAAATAAATTGGACAAATCTCGAAGTGAGTGCGAAGAAACGCGGCTATGTGAACAGGGCAGACGGCAGGCGGTTTTTTAAACACTTGCCGCCTGCCGCGAGCTATGAAAACGGTCCTTTACGCAGCTCGATACGTGGAGATACGTGGAGATACGTGGAGATACGCGGAGATGTGGGAATCCAGCGTAAACGAAGTGGACTACCGATATCAAGTCTAGATATTTCACAAGGAAGAATATATGTTGAATTTTGGTTCACTTCAATTTTCATGGTATTTCGATTCATTCAACATTATATTCGTCTTTCCGAGCATTTTAGCCATTTTGTGAAAATGTGCACGGCTCTGAAGACGAGCTGTATTTCATGACAAACTGTTTTCAAAAAGTACGCTCAAATATGTTTTTTTTTTTTTAAATGACATCGAAACTTGATACTTTTTTTTTAATAACATCGAAACTTGATACAAAATCATTGTTCCCCAATTAAGGCTATGGATGAAAGATAGGATCGTTTGGACGGGGCACCACAAGGGCGATCTTACCACCCCATTTTGATTATTTAAAACTAATGGTCTTCAACACCAGGACTGCGCTGTCTGTGACCATAATTTTTCGCAGTAGATAAAAGTCTTTCAGTATAAACATACGAATAACTTGATACAAAATTATTGTTCCCGAATTAAGGCTATGGATGAAAGATGGGATCTTTTGGACGGATCTTACCACCCCATTTTGATTCGATAAAAGTCTTTCAGTTTCCTAACGTCCGGAACACATTATGACTGTCTCTGTGATATGTATTAGGGATGACATCGATTCTCAAAATCGGGAATCGATTCTCTATGCTCCAGAATCGATTAAAAATCGATTTGAAAAAAAAAAAATTAGGAATTTTTTTTTTTTTTTTTTTTAAATTTAAGAAGAAAGTTTATTCTCAAAAAAGTAGTGTAATTTGAAACTTTTTTTTTCAACCTTCCCAAGGCGTTCACGTGAAAAATAGCTGCTAGAGACTTCTTTGAACTGTACTGTACCATTTGGGTATTTCCGTCAACGTTCGGCTGTCAGACGTAACCGAAGGGATAGCTTTTGTCCAGATAGTAATATCTCAACAATATAGAATAATATAGACAACGGAATGAGCACTTATTACGACGTGAAGAAGTACAGCATTGAACCGGAAAAATTTTTTTTTTTTTTTTGGAAAAATCGATTTTTTGATTTGAGAATTGTTTTACATCAGAATCGATTCTTCATCGATTCTCGATCAATCGATGTTATACCTAATATGTATCCGGACACAAAACACACGAATGTTGATATCTTCCACTTTGAACCAAGTCTCTTGGGCAATGATTACTTCTTCCCATTAACAGCAGATGTGAAGTTTATCATTATACAAAATGGCAAAGAAAAAAACGAGTGATAGGCTTATAATAATGAAATTATATAATGAAATCTGAAATTAACTGGAGAAACTAACAGTCCAGTTGAAAAGATTCATAGATGGTATATTTCATAAATGGTCAATTCCTGCATCTCTAAGCATGCCTAGTATTGCCATTATTTGTTGTTCTCAAAACGTATTTAGTGTTTTCTTGAACTGGTCAAACGCGAAATATGCGTTGTAAGATGAGCGAGATATCTCAATAAGGTATAAAAGTCCTTGAAGTAGTTCTACCCTTGCTACTTTATCGACTCTGGTATTCTACACACCTTGATATCTGAATAAGCTATTAAAGTCGTTAAAGTAGTTCTACTCTTGCCACTTCATTGACTCTGGTGTTCTACACATCTTGACGCATATAAAAAATACTTCATTGTTGGTCAACTCTTGAATCTAGAAAGCAGTGAATCTCGACAACTTAATTCTGTCACAATTTTTATGATATATTTTATGAATACTATCAGTAATTTTATTTTTTTTCTTCAAAACAACTGATCAGAATTGCTTAAAAAATCGTAATAATGTGTAAAATCCATGTATACACATATAGAGAGAATTTCATTCCATTTGGAGAGATTTTTGATGAGCGTAGCGAAGTCTCCATCCCACTCTTATAGGGCTTTGTCTGTGTGTTTTTTTTTTTTTTTTTTTTTTTTTTTTTTTTTTTGTTTGTAAGCACTCCACAGGTCGCAAGGGTTGACTGATCAACATGAAACTTTTTTTGTACACGCAAACTCATCCAACTTAGAACTGTATAGTTTTTGGAATGAATCGGTCAGACCGATTTTGAGAAAAATCATCTCAAACTTTCTAAAAACCCCATAAGATTTGGCTGGGCAGAAAATGTTGGAAAATGAAACCTCTCCAAATGGGATGAAATTTTCTCTAAATGTGTAAACATGGATTTTACACATTATTACGATTTTTTAAGCAATTCTGATCAGTCGTTTTGAAGAAAAAAATAAAAATAACTGATAATATTCATCAAATATATCATACAAATTGTTACAGAATTAAGTTGTTGAGATTCACTGCTTTCTAGATTCAAGAGTTGACCAACAATGAAGTATTTTTTATATGCGTCAAGGTGTGTAGATTACCAGAGTCAATAAGGTTTCAAGATTAGAACTACTTTAACGACTTCTATAGCTTATTCAGATATCAAGGTGTGTAGAATACCAGAGTCGATAAAGTAGCAAGGGTAGAACTACTTCAACAACTTTTATACCTTATTAGGATATCTCGCTCATCTTACAACGCATATTTCGCGTTTGACTAGTATTTTTCAACATTTTCTGCCCAGCCAAATCTTATGGGGTTTTTAGAAACTTTGAGATGATGATTCTCAAAATCGGTTCGACCGATTCATCCCAAAAACTATACAGTTCCAAGTTGGATGAGTTTGCGTGTACAAAAAAAGTTTCATGTTGATCAGTCAACCCTTGCGACCTGTGGAGTGCTTACAAACAAACAAAAAAACAAAAACAAAAAAAAAAAAAAAAAAAAAAACACAGACAAAGCTCTATAAGAGTGGGATGGAGACTTCGCTACGCTCATCAATGAAAAATATATCAACCGGCACATGTAGCACAGTGTTTAACGCGCTTGCTTCATGTGATCCGAGAGATTAGGGGAATATCGGACCTGGTCGGATCCCCTTCACCATCCATCTTCACAGGAGTTTTCCAGAGCTGTAATCTAGGCTAATGCCGGGATGGTTTCTACAATATAGGCCTAGGCCTTTCATCCATTCATCTTTATCCAATGGAACACAGTGTCATGCATGAATAAAGCGTGAATGTACAATTGTGTTATGGAACTTGTCATATAGTGCAAAAATAATGGAATAGGCCTACTAATAATTGATGAGCGTAGCGAAGTCTCCATCCCACTCTTATAGGGCTTTGTCTGTGTCTTTTTTTTTTTTTTCTTGTTTGTAAGCACTCCACAGGTCGCAAGGGTTGACTGATCAACATGAAATTTTTTTTTACATGCAAACTCATCCAACTTGGAACTGTATAGTTTTTGGAATGAATCGGTCAGACCGATTTTAAGAAAAATCATCTCAAAGTTTCTGAAAACCCCATAAGATTTGGCTGGGCAGAAAATGTTGAAAGATAAATTCTCTCCAAATGGGATGAAATTTTCTCTAAATGTGTAAACATGGATTTTACACATTATTACGATTTTGGAAGCAAATCTGATAAGTCGTTTTGAAGAAAAAAATAAAAATAACTGATAATATTCATCAAATTTATCATACAAATTGTGACAGAATTAAGTTGTTGAGATTCACTGCTTTCTAGATTCAAGAGTTGACCAACAATGAAGTATTTTTTATATGCGTCAAGGTGTGTAGATTACCAGAGTCAATAAAGTGGCAAGATTAGAACTACTTTAACGACTTTTATAGCTTATTCAGATATCAAGGTGTGTAGAATACCAGAGTCGATAAAGTAGCAAGGGTAAAACTACTTCAACGACTTTTATAACTTATTAGGATATCTCGCTCATCTTACAACGCATATTTCGCGTTTGACTAGTAATAAAAAATTGCACTTACTTGAGATGTTGAAATGGGGAATTTCTGCACCTCTAAGCATGTCTAATGTTGCCATCATCTTTGTTTTAAAAATATACTACGTAAATACAGTAGCCAACATTTGGAAAACATTTGGTTTTTCCTTGAATGACAAATACAGTGGAACCTCTATCCATCGTTTCTCAAGGGACCAGATAATAATACCATCCATCCAGGAAGATGTAACATTGATTATATGGAAGTGGGGTGAGAAAAAATGAACGATACAAGCAGGAAAACAATGGGTCTGAGAATGTTGCATGAAGGTTTCACTGTAAATCATGTTATATTTGAACTCTATCTAATACAGTTGTGATTGTGATGTCGTGCCGCGGGAGAGAGCCGTGACGTGTGCCGCGTGTTTCAGGTGACGTTCTCCCCCCACCCTGCCGCGGTCCACCGCATGGTCCGCTGGGACTTTGCCTACCGCGCGGCTCGCTGCGGCCCCTGGGAGCAGCTGGCGCGCGACCGCGAGAGGTTCAGGCAGCGGGTCGCGCGCTGCGAGGTCACGCTGGCCCCCGTGCTCGCGCTGGAACACAGGCGGGCGGTTCACCAGCAGCTTACCTCCAGGTGAGTACACCGGCCGGTTTCTAGCGGTCGTGCGGCGGACATGGTTTCGCAAGCTAGCCACTTGACGGCCGTGGATTGTTATTACTGCTTTGACACTTTCCGATATGTTGCATGAAATGTCTCGACAGCATTAAGGCCCATTCACGATTAAACTTGAGAGGCCGCAGGCGCTCGTATTTTACGCCGCAAAAACTAACGGCCGTAATTTTTGAGATATCAATATGATTGTTTTTGCATTCTGTTGATAATTGAAAAACGGAGGTTATTGCATTTACAGAATTTTGAAGAAAAAATTTGTAATTTTTCAAATTCTTCAAATAGAGAATGAAGAAATTTCAAAAATTCCAAAACCTAGATACATATTTTTGAATACCGAAAAAAACTATAAAATGTGAAATATATCAAAAGTGTGAGCTGGGGAATTAACGGCGTTTACTTGAATATGAGTTTGGCGGGTTAGTCTACAGGTGCGCCTAGCACACGATGCATGTCTCGAGTCTGAAGCGAGCAAACAACGAGCCCGTGTAGAGCCCTGCGGCCTCTTAACCGTAAACTTACTGTAAACTTGAAGAAGTAAACTTGCGTTTTTACATGTCGTTCACAACACAATTCCTACTGCTAAGTTGAGCCAGTGAGATTGCGACTCTCCATTTCGATATTGACGTCATGAAAGATCGATAACTAGTGCTGAAATCCAGTCTGTTGACACTTGACAGTCCAACATAACCCAAGAAGCTAGGCCTAATGCTTATTGCTGATAGAACTAGGAAAACACTATATACGTGTTGTTAGACGAGCGGAAAGTAATAGTATGTCGACTTCTTTGCCAAACTTTTGCCTACATTCGCCAATTGGGTGACATTCAAGTTAGAAATGGGTAAAAACTGCTTCGAGTGGTACCAATTTAGCACATTTCATGTTTTTTCTTCAAAATGGCTGACCCGATCAAGCTGAGAATTTCCAGAAATGTGTATCAAGATGTTATTCAACTTCACACAAAATTTCAATTTTTTCGAAAAAAAAAGTTTTTAATTTTTTTTCCGCCGTGTTATTCTAATGGGTATTTTTGAAATTTCTAAAATTCATAAAAAAAAAGTTGATATCCGATAATGCCACAAAACTATACAGATCTAAGTTAGATAAGGAACCACGATGAAAAAAAGTTTGAAATTGATAGCTGTAGCCGTTTGACCTGTGGAGAACCGACAAAAAAAATGGAAAAAAAAATAAAATAAATGAATAAAACATAAAAACGAACACCAATTTTTTTCAGTATGGCAAATTGAATCCTCGCTAAAGCTTGTCTAATTATTATTGGTGTATTAGAATGGATGGAGCTACCGTGGATTTTTTTCACTCCAACTTCACTTTCATTAAACTCAAAGTTGACGGCCGTGGACAGATGTTTCCGCCACGATCCAGTGATACCAACCTATTATATCGTGATACAGTCGAGCCCGCATATAACGAATTTCAAGGGGAATGAAAATCTGTTCGTAAAAACAGAATTTCGTTATAGAGATTTATTGCTTTTTTTCATAACAGCACTTGAATTTTAGAGATTTATAAAGATAGGCCTACATTTACGACTTGGGCCCTAGTATAGTACTGTATTAGGTGACATATTATCATCGCATCGTATCATCACTTAGTATGTTTGTAGAAAGTAATAAAAAACAACAATACCCTTTCATAAAGAACTCATCATCTGCCATCACATGACATCACCACTCCCCACTTCTCGTGTTTTATTTCCTAGGTTACAGGACACTATCACGAATGGAAATGAAGGAATGTAAACAAAAAATAGATGAACAAAGTCATTGAAGATGTCACCATCACGTTATTATTTAGCGCGCGTTGAGAGAGTGTTTGGTTTTGGGCCGTTCCACTGTGCTTGGGCAGGGGAGGGAGGGGGATGCAGCAAGAGTTATGACCACGTGCTGTACGCGTCACCAGCTGCTACGATGTACAGTCCGTTCAAAATAAATGTAACCTGAAAATAAATTCACGCAAAATGCTCCAATTTTCGAACATTTTGTTGGAAATAGCTGAAAATAATGAGCAAAATATGCTGAAAAGTGACAAAAAATTCGTAATAACCGAATTTTGAAATATGAATCACTTCGTTATAGGTCTTTTTTCAACATTGTAAGGATAGGAGATTTGAAGGGGGATGGTAATTAATTCGTGAAAACCGAAATTTCGTTAAAACCGAGTTCGTTATATGTGGGCTCGACTGTATAAAGGAGGTGACCCAACTCGGGTCTTGAAAGTGAAATATTTCCGGGGTCATAATCTGATTCCACTGTCCCAATTGCCTGTAGCGCAACTATTGCTTTTACATCAAACTATTTAGAACAACAATGCTATACACGGCCCTGTAGGTTACAAGAATGCCACCGGTACCGTAGCCACTCTTATCCACATCTAGTTCACGAGGTAATCCGCTAAATTGTGACGGGCAATCAGGACCGTTGGCTCTGAACTGACTGCATGAAACCACAAATACCGTCCATGTTATCAGTATGGGAGTTAGCCACTCTTATCCACATCTAGTTCACGAGGTAATCCGCTAAATTGTGACGGGCAATCAGGACCTTTGGCTCTGAACTGACTGCATGAAACCACAAATACCGTCCATGTTATCAGTATGGGAGTTAGCCACTCTTATCCACATCTAGTTCACAAGGTAATCCGCTAAATTGTGACGGGCAATCAGGACCTTTGGCTCTGAACTGACTGCATGAAACCACAAATACCGTCCATGTTATCAGTATCGGAGTTAGCCACTCTTATCTACATCTAGTTCACGAGGGAATCCGCTAAATCGTGACAGGCAATCAGGACCTTTGGCTCTGAACTGACCGCAAGAAACCACAAATACCGTCCATGTTATCAGTATGGGTGTTAGCCACTCTTATCCACATCTACCGTATTTACGCGATTGCAGTCCGCACCCTATTGTAGTCCGCACCCTAGTTTTTTGAAGTAGGTTTTAGAAAAGTACTTTACATGCGATTATAGTCCGCAGAGAAATACACATACTTAAACACGTGAAAATCGAGTTAGCGCAGCGACTACGACACGCCTGCTTACACTACTGGAGTTATACTGGCGCATGGCAGTGACACTGAACTGACATCTCAGCACATTTCAGTCACTTGGTCTTAGCTGTGTGCAGTGCGATGCGCGCTCGGTCGACATACCTGCCCCCCGCCCCCGCCCGCCCACCCGAACATCAACAAAACAAGCAAGGCGGATCGCACGCCAGCCCGCCAGTCAAGGTTAACCTTGAGACAAGGCGAAGTATTGCGCATCACTTGGAGACATTTGACAGAATGGCGTGAATTTTTTTTTTACGCGCTTGGAAATCCGTCATCGATTGTAGTCCGCACCCCTGTTTTAGGTTTTCTAAATTTGGAATATACCTGCGGACTGTAATCGAGTAAATACGGTAGTTAACAAGGTCATCCGCTAAATCGTGACAGGCAATCAGGACCTTTGGCTCTGAACTGACTGCATGAAACCACAAATACCGTCCATGTTATGAGTATCGGAGTTAGCCTCATAGTGGAGAGCCCGTTGATAGAACACATAGAGATGAAAGTTACACGAGGTTTCGACGTTTCGGCTATTGCACAGCAACGCATTGAAAATATTATTAAAAACACATTTCTAAATCATACACTATATCATGTGGAAGATTTCTATTTCTTGACATTCAATTGATTTATTTTAATATTTGACCATTTTACATTTCTTGTTTTCAGTGTATTCTGTTGAGAATAATATCCTGGGCCCAGATTCACAAAGAATTTTATCTCTTAACCCGTTCTAAGTTAAAACAGTTTTAGGAGTTATCACCAGACTTGGTTGTAACTCGTATTCACGAAAAAGTTTGAGCAAAAGTTTTTTGAATAGTTGGTGATAAAGTTATCACCGGCCCCGAGTGGTTTTAGTGAAGATAAAACACTCACTTCGCAATTGATTTCGATGATTTTGGAGATTTGGCTCACTCAAATTCAATTAGTACATATTTAGAAGATTGAAAATGAAAATCTAGAGACGTTGGGAGTAAAGAAACGATCCGAATTATGATTATCATACTTAATATTCAATCTTAACCTCACATTTGGGAATCTCGTCTGACAGCTGACAGAATTAGCGGGAAACAAAATGCAAAGCCTTCTCGATGTTCAACAACAAAAAGATTCACAACAATTAGAAAACAACAAACTTGGAAGTATATACAACATTTTATGCATTCATTTTGATTTTAAATATTATGTAGCTGTAGGAAACAAGTAATTGATGTTTATATCGTGTTATTACAAACTGATTGACATCCCGCTCTTTGCTCACATTGGTTGACAGTCGAAAACAATGACGTCACACGTCAACGGCACGGACAGTTGGGACCAAAGATAACACCACGGTAAAATTCTCTTAGAATTCTTTGTGAATAAGGAATAAGGATAAAACGATGTTAAAGTTAGAACGTGATATCTCGGTTTTAACTTAGAACGGGTTAAGCGCTAAAACGTTTTAAGATAAAATTCTTTGTGAATCTGGTCCCTGGTAAAAATGATTATGCCTATTGTGATGTAATGGACAAATGAATAAAACCATTTGTCTCCAATATAAATGTTATAAAAGGCTGTCTGATCACAAGTATTGTGGGATATGACCCAGTAATGATTCGACCTGGCAGGTCAAGTGGTGACCTGTCAAGAGGTTAACGACCGCCGTGACGTGTTTCAGGTCTGCCTCCAGCTTACCTTGAGAGCCGCTGCAAGCACGGAAGTCGAGATCTGCAGCGAGACGACCGGACTCGACTGCGCTCTGATTGGTCGACTCTCTCACGCTGAAACTGTTCCGACTCGCTGCGACGGGAATATCGTCGCAGTACCCTGTAGCATCGAGCGGTTAAAACTATGAGGCACGTCGCTATTCTCTCAAGTGTTGGCAGGGTGAGGCTTGGAACGTGAACTCTCGCAGGGCATTTGACACAAACATCACTCGACGTAATCCTAAAACCATCAACGAAGACCTCGTGATTTTGTTTCCACGTTGACTTTGAAGCCGTAATTGATAGAGCTGTACGAATACAGCGTCCACATTCACTTTTGTCAAGTCTATTTTTTGTGAAATGTAGCATTTTGTAGGAAAGTGTTGAAAAAACAGGAGCTGTGAACTTAAGATGAACAACTACGAAATTATCTACGGAAATTCCACATTCTCTTGAACTTCCTAATCTAAAGGACCGTTTTCATAGCTCGCGGCAGGCGGCAAGTGTTTAAAAAAACGCCCGCCGTCTGCCCTGTTCACCTAGTCGCGTTTCTTCGCGCTCACTTCGAGATTTGTTCAATTTATTTAAATATGTAATTCTTGTTCAATTCAGGCGGTCAAGTGATTTCTAGTATCGTATTACGTGGCACGCAAGAACCATCATGGTGTATATCTGAAAAGTACTGTTTTGGAATTAATATTCCGACATAACCCTACCACTTGTATGACCACTTGTACGAGTGAGGGTATTTAACCGCGGCGTTTTTTTCCAAAGTTGAATTTATTCCATGTCTCACGGTAGAGAGCAACAAGTGCAAGCGGTAGGGATTTCGTCCATTCTGATTGGCCAGGAGAAAAAACGCCTGCCGCCTGCCGCGAGCCATGAAAACGGGCCGTTAAGCTGGTGAAAACGTCTGATTCTGCTATTTGAAAATATTGTTGATAAAAACACGCAATTCAGAATGAATTTAAATTAGAAATTGGGACGCGATTTGAATTAGCGATGACATCGATTTATCGAGAATCGATTCTAATGTTGAACAATTATTCTCAAATCGAAATGATCGATTTTCAAAAAGAAAAAATCCATTTTTTGGTTTGGGGGTCAGTGCTGTACTTCTTCACATCGCAGTAAGTGCTTATTTCATTGTTCATATTACTTTGCATTGTTGAGATATTACTAACTGGACACAAGCTGTCTCTTCGGTTACGTCTGACGGCCGAACAACGACGGAAATACCCGGAAGGTACAGTACGGTTCAAAGAAGTCTAGCAGCTATTTTTCACGTGAAACACCGCGGGAAGGTTGAAAAAAATCTTAAAATTACTCAACTTTTTTAAAAAATATTTCTTTCAACTTTTTTCAAAATCGATTTTTAATCCATTCTGGAGCTTAAAAAATCGATTCACGATTTTGAGAATCGCTGTGATCACTAATTTGAAGAATATCATTCTGCGGTGAGGCTAAGAGAAACGAGTGATGTGAGAATAATGAGGTGGTTACAGGTTGGAGGGAACAAAAAGCACACCGAGACCGGGCAATGAGGTAGGTTGTGCTCTGTCCGTGTATTTCCTCGTGCGATCGGCACGGTCGATGGTGGCTAGGGGTCTCAATCTGTGCTCACCTCATCACGGTGAAACCTCTATCCATCGTTTTCCTGCTTGTATCATTTCTTTTTTCTCACCCCGCTCCCATATAATCCATATTAAATTCTGCTGGATGAATTTACACTTTGAATTTAACTGCACTTATACCCTTTGGCCGCTAAAGACTAGTATATTAGCCATGATGAACAACACCTTCCGCATTTATTCTCTAATGTCACTTATTCCAGTTGGCTTCTGACCCCCTCATTTGTTTCCTCCATGAGTGTTATGAAAGGCCTCATGCAGTGTGACCTGGGAGGCAGGTTAGTGGCTTCGGAACATGGCTGTCAAGTGGTGGATGTGTACTAGCCATGACTATCAATAACGTAACGGGATAAGCAACATGGCGTGAGTCCTATCCTTTTAACATTAGTCCGTTTTCACCGTGGTGGATTCAGCGCTTTCGTGTACATTTCTGAGATTCGCAATTTCAAATCAAATCGTACGTATTGGGCTCGTATTCCAATGTATAGTACATATTTGTATACTTGCATTGTTTCTGATCTTTCTCGTAGGTGATGAGTAATTATCCAGTTATCAAATGGTAAATATAGCAGTAGGGCTCTTGACTAGGGGACTAAATGCTTTTACAGACGTATTTTAAATCCAGATTGGCCAATTCAAATGAAATTTATTCCAATATTGCTTAATGCAGTTGGGAAGAGCTGGATTCACAGATTGCATTACATCTATTACTTGTATAGATCAACATACAATAATACCAGCAAATCATCATAACATTTGTGAGGCGGCATCCCTTTGATATACGCATGGTGCGAAAGGAAAGCGCCATGTTGCTCATCCCGTTACGTTATTGATAGTCATAGGTTTTTGCTGTGAATGTTATGAAAGGTCGTATAAACACAAGTATCTGTGCGATATAACCTGTTAACGACCCGGCCTGGGAGATAGGGGAGTGATGTATGGTTGTAGCCCAGCTGTCACATCTCCTTGTGCCCGTTGCTTATTCCTACATTCAAGTACCGGCAGACCTATCCGTTGTCCCGCGTCCAAGCCTGCAGTGTGGGTTGCCTACCTGTTGGAACACTTCTCCAGCGACCAATCAGAGAGAGCTGCCTGCTGATAGACGTCATGTGATTGGTCAGACTTGTGGCGTCACAGTTGCCGCTTTCTGTCGTGTGGATGGTTGAAATCGGAGCGTTACCAATGACTTAATCTCTAATTTGTTTTATTCGTAGTGTCTAGAATTTACTGTAATTATTATATTATATGTAATTATGTAAAATAAGATGATTATAAACTATTATTGGTGAATAATAAATGGGTTCTTTATGGTCGTTAACCTTTGATTTTTCAATTGTCATACTTTTTAATCTTTTGTTGACCCTCGAACTATGCGAAATGCTGGTGACATCAGAAAGCATAAGCGTACTTCAATCCACAGAAGAAGAAGGATGTCTAGCAACTAAATCATGTAAAAACTATTTTAATTACATAATTATAAACATGAATTAATACATGATTACATTCATAGTTTCCAAGTTACAACGTATAGGCTTCTGTCAAGTGACGTCACCCATTGTTGAGACAACAATGTCCACCAGTTGGAATTATTATTATTATTATTAACTCTTGCAGTTGCACATAAATGCGCAGTGGCAAGTTCCCTATCAATCCTATCCTATCGCCTCCCTAACCTTCTGACGGAATAGCTTCAACCCTATTTCATCCTCCTCAAGTATGCTTCTACTAAGCCCATTCCAATCCCTACCTGTCCTATTCAAGAAAGAGAACTTACCGACATCTAATCTAGCCCCCTTTATAACTACTGCTCTATCATGACTTTGCTTACCCCCATACCCTGACTCATTCCTTTCAATCAACCTATTCAACTCCCCCCAGCCCCCTTCTCCTTCCATTACCCTGAAGAAATTACAGATCCGATCCTCCTTTCTCCGTATATTTCCAATTCCCGCCATCCCAAGTCTCGAATCATCTCAGATGGACTCTTGACCAATCACAATGATTGGTAGTCCACCAGTTTGCTGTGTTGCTATGGTAACTATTGCTTGTCATTTGTTACTCGACAGAAGAGAGAAAATCATGTAGGACCTATCCATGACAGCTGTTCATCTTTATGCTAGCCTTCCATGAACGCGATTTGCGTTTCACTTTCGCAAGGCGGTGGAATTGAGGCGAGCTCAGCAATCAGAAATCGCGTAACATTCGTCACTGATTGGTCGTTTTATCATCATGGTGGCTTAGAAAACCGCTTAGCGAATTTGCAGCCGGAATAACGCAGTTATGGAAGCCCAGCGTCACGATGATGACCATGAAGGTACAGCGTACTATAAATTTGGAATTTTAATTGCCAAAAGTGAAAATCAGTTATACAATTAGCCTATGGTAATAAAATTATGGTAAAAAAACAAAAACTTGATTAGTAACAATGAAAAGAATATATATATATACCGGCACAGTAGCTGAGTTGTTAGCTCACTTGCTTCGTGTGATCCGGGAGGTGAAGGGACATTTCGGACCCGGTTCGATCCCCGCCACCGTCCATCTTTACAGGGGTGCATCGTGGTTTCCCTCTGTAGTCTAGGCTAATGCCGGGATGGTTCCTACTATATATTCCTACTATATCCTTCCCACTATCCTTCCCACTACCCATAAAAACCTTCATCTCATCATCCCATCATCTCATTAATCATTCATCCGACGCCAATAGATCTTAGTAATCATTACAGTGCGTCGTTAAACCCCCCCCCCCCAAAAAAAAACATGATGTGTAATTACAATATTAAATACAAAATTAAAATTACTAAAATTATTAATTATTAAAATTACAATATTAATTACAAATATAAAGTGTGTGAGCATACAACAACATGCCATCCAGGCCTAACTGCAGCTGGACTAAGCTGACAGCTCGCCCACTTCTGTAGTGCTGCCACCTGGTTAGCTTTTAATCACGAATAGAGTTTGAAAGTATATTTCATACGAGTGTGTCGAGTTAGGGAGTACATTTCATATGAATACTGTACCTCGTTAACTTTCAACGCATATGCTGCGACGTTTGCCTAGATAAATAGTTTGTTGTGTTTTTTTACATTCCTCTATATATATATTATATGTGAATAATTGAAATTTAACTGGCCTACATGATACAATGAAGACAGTTAGATAAAATAATAGTGTCATATGGTTAATAAAGTTATGATAACATATTGAAAAATTCATAGATAATGAAAAATTATTATTAGAGTGACTTAACCAACTGATTCACACGAGCTATATCAACTACAGTTGATTACATATCAATTTATTATGAGCACCCCTATGCCAGTATCTTGGAAATTAGTCAGCCAAGATAGGGCTCGTAACAAGAAGAGAAGAAAGAATATATACATATAATTAACAGTAGGTAAGGTGACCAATATATATATATATATATATATATATATATTTATATATATATATATATATATATTTATATATATATATATATATATATATATATATATATATATATATATATATATATATATATATATATATATATATATATATATATATATATATATAATAGGGATGTCGGCAGGTAGCAATTCTCAGAGCCGGGTACCCGTCATCATTACCCCAGTATTACCCAGGTAATCATTTTTTTTGAATATTAACTATGCTTATCTACTTTTCATTTGAATGTATTTTATCGTCTCATTCACCATCTTTGGGTTACCATTATTAATGTTGCAACTATACCGGCACAGTAGCTGAGTGGTTAGTGCACTTGCTTCGTGTGATCCGGGAGGTGAAGGGACATATCGGACCCGGTTCGATCCCCGCCACCGTCCATCTTTACAGGGGTTTTTCGTGGTTTCCATCTGTAGTCTAGGCTAATGCCGGGATGGTTCCCACAATATAGGCCACGACCGCTTCCTTCCCACTATTCTTCCCATCACCCATAAAAACCTTCATGTCATCATCCCATCATCTCATCATTCATTCATCCGACGCCAATAGATCTCAGTCATCATTACAGTGCGTCGTTAAAACCCAATATATAATGTTGCAACTATAAGCAGTCTGATCATATCATATCACTGACCCTCTCAGCACAACATAATCTACCCAAACACATTGGTTGAGTCAACTTGAGTGAATGTGGCATGTCCCTCTCTTTTGCAAACAAAGAGCCATGTGTTTAAGCGGTGTTTAGGCGGTATGCAGAAGTGTTAGAACTGTGGTTGCTACCGAGTGCCAGAGTGTTGGAGGGGAGGGAGGGGGAGAGTGTTCATTCGTCTCTTGTCATAAGGTCAGTTAACACATAATATGGATGATAACAGATGATATCTATGGTATAGAGAGTCTAGCAGAGGAGACCTAAATTCTTTCATTTTTCCCGCCACACAAGCGCGCTTTGTTATAAAGTTATGTCAGTGAAAATGAAGAACAAAAGCTCGCCATGCAAAAAGTGGCGGGTACCTGGGTAAGGAATATTAATAAAATAATAAAATAACTCAAATGAAAAAACAAAGGAGTAACATACAGTGCTGCTGCATTTCGAAGGAGAAATTCTCCAAAAGAGGAAAAAAAGTATGTGATTTTGCAATGTGAATCATTGAAGGGCATTTACTCCAATATATATTTTTTAACAAAACAAGATTTTTTTTTGTGCGCCCAATAGTTGTTCAATTGTCTTGATTTTCTTTGGGAGTGTTTACAATCAGCTCATGCACGGTTGAACATGCACTGCTTTCTTGATATCTCATCTAACAATGGAGATACAAAATAAATACTGAATACATTTCATATAAAGTGTTATTTAAAAAACATACATACCTAGTAAATGAAATCGTATCTTGAATTATAAAAAATAATAAAAACAAAAATAAAACAACAATAAAAATATCAACAAAACGATACGACTAACCCTGAAACAATACTTCGGCAACATTTTCATAAAAAAAAAATTGTGAAAAAATTTGTATGAGTGGAATGAAGAATAAATTTCATTGTTAATATTAATCAATCGATCATATAAATCAATATTAACAGAGACGGAATTTCACCCGAGTCCCTGAACGGATTGACTCGTTATCTTTGGTCACGCATTTTATTATCGTACTTTAAGTAGCAGTTAGCTGATTATTATTCAACTGAAAGTTCGTGAAACCTGCAATGGACCCATAACCTCATTTTAATATAATATAATATGGACAAAATTAATAATCAATTCGACAAGAAGAGCAAGATGATCTCATTTTATTGCATATTCGGATTATTTTTTATTTTTTACTTCATTTATATTATCTTGCAATTTAATTTGACTTTTGGTCTGATGTGAATCGCCCACTATTATTTTTTTGGCGTTAATTCTCAATTTGTATTTAAATGCTTGAAATTCTATAATTCAATTTATATTCAGCTACCCTGTGGTTTTGTTTTCCTTTTTCTATCTCTTGATAAATATTTAATTAATCAATTATTAGTTTATACAGGTTATATGGTAGAACAGCCACTGTGAATCTAGATCGGTCTGATCACACGCTGAATATCGACCTTCTATAGTGATCTGCTTTTATCATGTATTATCATGTATTATCAAATAAGGTATATTTTATTATTATTATTTTTAGTCTTGGCCTACAACAAAAATATCAAACAGGTATCCACCGCCTGCCAGAACTAAAGACCAACTCAAAAGCTTGTAGATTAGAAGCAATTGCAAGGCGGTGGACAAGAAGTTTTCAATTTTCATCCAAAATATTTTCGTCAGGTTTTGTTAATTACTTTCTGTATACATTGAGTTTACACTATAAACTCAATGCTGTATTTACCTCACATAATCGTATGTCCGCATACGCATCAGTAGGATAATTCACAAGTGATCGGTAAGGATTCCATTCAACTATAAATATTCAAAGTGATGCTGTACTGAACGAGAAGGTGTGAAATGTAGGCCTACTGGACTTTTTGGAGGTTAGAACTATAAACGACCAGTGACAAAGGCCTTGGCCTGCCTAGACATTGAGTTTGTAAGTTACAAAATCAATGCCTTACCTAGCCCTGACAACTATGAAAAACCTCCAAGGAAGCTGAACAGAGTGGAACCAACACAACCCTAAGACATCCGCATCTTACTAAATGATATCGCTATGAGCGATAGCAAAGACTTCCATTGTAATCTTGTGGAGCTGTGTCTGTGTGTTTTCTCTTGTTTGTAAACACTGCTCAGGCATAACGGTTTGATTGGTCTACGTGAAACTTTTCACCAAAATGTGGTCAAAGTAGCAAGCTTGTATTTATTTCAATCGCTGTAGGCTAAGTTCAGCGAAAAAATATGACAGTGTTTCTGATACGATTCGTATTCAAAAATATACTTGTTCAAAGTACGGGAACATGATACACATACATATTGATGGGTATCAATGTTGAAATACCACATGTACGGGTAACATAAAAAAATCCTTATATTTATTTTGAATTTTCTAGTGCGAGTCGCGCCAAATAAGCGCTACGTCACAAAGGCGTTCCGTAAGTGTACGTAGCTGGCTGTCGGCCGCCCGCTATAGCAGTTGAAGAAGGACGGTTGGTTCATTGACACTCGTGGCTGGGTAAACAAGTGAGAAGTGTGTTTTTAAATGTGTGTTTAAATGTGTTTAAATTTAAATTGATTATTGAATATTAAGATGAAGTACAGGCCTACTCTTTACTTTGATTAAAAAAATAGTAATAAACGTCTTGTGCTATCGTAATACAATGGGAGGAGTGCGTTACTGTTGCGTGTATGGGTGCCACAACAATCGAAAAACTATAAACAGTGAAGGAAAAAAATTATCTTTCCACAAATTTCCCGATCGCTTAAAATCGAACGTGAACTATAAAGCGTGGTTACATAAGATACATCGCGTTAACTTTAAGCCAAGCCAGAATGCTGTCGTTTGTTCTACTCATTTTTGTGAAGAAGATTTTGAGCCCACAAATAAATACATGAGCCAATTATTGACAGATTTCAAGCCGAACGCACAAAAGCTCAAAATTGATGCAATACCATCCGTAAATTTAATTGGTCAAATCAATTCTCGATCTCTTGAAAGACGCAAACCTGCAATTATGGAAAGGAAAGACAAATTGGAACTCTTAGAAGACATTCCGCCGCCAGTTCCGCGCTCTAGTTTGCTCCAAAGGGCGCCGAAGGGAGAATTGACAAGGCACCGAGTGGATGCTTGTGATGTGGCTGTTGATCAACCTAACGATGACGGTGACAATCAAGAACATACCGGTTTACCCTATCAAGGAGAAGAGACTCTAATGAAAGAAATGAAAGTCAAACTTGGTAGGCCTACTGAAACTTTCGAGTAAGTAATAAGTCATGTCTTTATTTAGCATAAAGAGCTATATGTCAGTAGGCCTACGTAATAATTGGATGAGCGAAGCGAAGACTCAATTTCGCCGTACCCGAAAAAAAAGTGCCCGTTTTTTTTTTTTTTGTTCGCGCTTTACAGGTCGGACGAAAATTCAAAATCAGTTGAAACTTGGCACACACAAGTATCCTTATCTAATTCGATACTGTATAGTTTTGAGGCGCGATCGGTTTAACCACTTCTGAGAAAACTCATTCCAAAGTTTTCAAAAATCCCATTAGAATAACCCAGAGGAAAACATTCGTGAAAAATATTTCATCTGAGAGGATTCAAATTCTCAGGGAATTTCAATCTAATAATGATACACATTATTCCGAACTTTCACTTGAATCGGATCAGCCGTTTCGATGTGAAAAAATATATAATGTAATTTGTGTTCATTATTCAAAGCTATTAAGATACCTATTAAATCAAAGCAACAAGTGTCACCACTTGATTGTAAACGATTTAAACAAAGCCTCCTTTATTATCATATAAATTAATAATGGAAAATAAGATGGCAGTGATGTAATGGTTCGGATCTCTAGGTGTATATATATATATAATAACCAGTCCAAAGATAAGTTGATATTGTTCCAGCTCATCCATCAACGCGGAAACACATAACGCGTTTGCCTAGTTAATAATAATGATATGATAAGAAATACATAATACAACTCATTCTAATTTAATCAAGAGTATCCTGCCAGGTCATTATGTTTATCAAATATATTTAGGCCTACATGTGCTACTATTTACTATATTCTCTTTTGAATTTCTTGATTTCTCGAGCATTTTGCACAGATAATGGTAGATTTTCATACCATTATGTAGCACTGTATCACTATTTCTTGCATTCTCTTCAACTTCATATTTACGTTTTGTGACAATTTCTTTTTTATCGGCAAAAATGTCAATAACCCTACCTAGTTATGTTCCAAGTAAGTTCAACTATGAAATATTAAAAAGTATTTTTTCAAGCTATATAAATACGTTCATTATTTTTCGGTAATAGTTGCAAAACGTAATTTCTGATAATACACACTGCATGGGCCCCTGGGTCTGCTGCCCCGGGTCAGCACCCTCGGCTGCCCCTGCGGTAACGCCACTGCTGTGAACACACAGAACATAGGCCTACACATCTTGACAAATTTCTATCCCAATCCGAACATCTTTTTCAATGGAAATATTTCAATCAGTGTTCTTCATTCATCAAATTGATAGAAATAATAGCAGAACCATGTTGCCTTGAGGACGCATTATTCTGATAGTTCTTTGCTGAACTATCATCAGTAGGCCTGGGTCTAATTGTGCCTTTCTTCCAGCTTGATCCTGCAGGATAGCAGCAGGATGGACCTGGATCCTCTGGTTGTGGTGAAACAGGAGAGAGATCGCACGGACACCGTAGTGAAGGAGGAACCACGGGATGAGTGTGAATCAGGTAGCGTATATTGAATACTATTGCCATCACGACAACAATAGAACAATAGTGTAGCTAATTGTAGTGTACGCGATACTTTATCGAACACTTCAATGTTAAGTCTCAACTGTTTGGTTCGACAGAGTGATTGTAGTCCAGGGCTGTGTTCCAAATCTCTAGTGTACTTGCGTCCAGGTACACTAATAATTACACTTGAAATTAACTTTTGGAACACTCCTAACGATCAAGAAAGTTGAGTCAAGTGCGCAAGGGAACATACAAGCGTGCATGCCATGTGCACTTGTATGTTCCCTTTCGCAAAAGGTGCGTCACGATTAAACAAAAGTGCTGCTGCCTGGTAACAATTCAAGCAAGTTTGACAAAGAGATGGCGTGTCTATAGTCTCTCACGCTTTTCGTGGCATGACTGTATATCATAGTATATATATCATAATCATAGTATATATCATAACAGTTCTCAGAGCCGGCTGCTTCACTGTATCATAGTCTCACCTTGTTCTTGTTTGCAGTGGCTGCTAACATGACTGAGTGTGATCCCAGCAAGTGTGGAGTAACGGGACAGTTCTTAGAGCCGGCTGCTTCACCGTATCATAGTCTCACCTTGTTCTTGTTTGCAGTGGCTGCTAACATCAATGAGTGTGATCCCAGCAAGTGCGGAGTAACAGAACAGTTCTTAGAACCAGCTGCTTCACTGCATCATAGTCTTTCCTTGTTCTTGTTTGCAGTGGCTGCTAAGGTGACTGAGTGAGATCCCAGCAAGTGTGAAGTAACAGAACAGTTCTCAGAGCCAGCTGCTTCATTGTATCATAGACCCACCATGTTCTTGTTTGCAGTGGCTGCTAACATGACTGAGTGTGATCCCAGCAAGTGTAGAGTAACGGAACAGTCCTTAGAACCAGCTGCTTCACTGTATCATAGTCTCACCTTGTTCTTGTTCTCAGTGGCTGCTAACATGACTGAGTGTGATCCCAGCAAGTGTGGAGTAACGGGACAGTTCTTAGAGCCGGCTGCTCCACATAGTCTCACCTTGTTCTTGTTCTCCGTGGCTGCTAACATGACTGAGTGTGATCCCAGCAAGTGTGGAGTAACGGGACAGTTCTTAGAGCCGGCTGCTTCACCGTATCATAGTCTCACCTTGTTCTTGTTTGCAGTGGCTGCTAACATCAATGAGTGTGATCCCAGCAAGTGCGGAGTAACAGAACAGTTCTTAGAACCAGCTGCTTCACTGTATCATAGTCTTTCCTTGTTCTTGTTTGCAGTGGCTGCTAAGGTGACTGAGTGAGATCCCAGCAAGTGTGAAGTAACAGAACAGTTCTCAGAGCCAGCTGCTTCATTGTATCATAGACCCACCATGTTCTTGTTTGCAGTGGCTGCTAACATGACTGAGTGTGATCCCAGCAAGTGTAGAGTAACGGAACAGTCCTTAGAACCAGCTGCTTCACTGTATCATAGTCTCACCTTGTTCTTGTTCTCAGTGGCTGCTAACATGACTGAGTGTGATCCCAGCAAGTGTGGAGTAACGGGACAGTTCTTAGAGCCGGCTGCTCCACATAGTCTCACCTTGTTCTTGTTCTCCGTGGCTGCTAACATGACTGAGTGTGATCCCAGCAAGTGTGGAGTAACGGGACAGTTCTTAGAGCCGGCTGCTTCACTGTATCATAGTCTCACCTTGTTCTTGTTTGCAGTGGCTGCTAACATCAATGAGTGTGATCCCAGCAAGTGTGGAGTAACAGAACAGTTCTTAGAACCAGCTGCTTCACTGTATCATAGTCTTTCCTTGTTCTTGTTTGCAGTGGCTGCTAAGGTGACTGAGTGTGATCCCAGCAAGTGTGAAGTAACAGAACAGTTCTCAGAGCCAGCTGCTTCACTGTATCATAGTCTCACCTTGTTCTTGTTTGCAGTGGCTGCTAACATCAATGAGTGTGATCCCAGCAAGTGTGGAGTAACAGAACAGTTCTTAGAGCCGGCTGCTTCACTGTATCATAGTCTCACCTTGTTCTTGTTTGCAGTGGCTGCTAAGGTGACTGAGTGTGATCCCAGCAAGTGTGAAGTAACAGAACAGTTCTCAGAGCCAGCTGCTTCATTGTATCATAGACCCACCATGTTCTTGTTTGCAGTGGCTGCTAACAAGACTGAGTGTGATCCCAGCAAGTGTGAAGTAACAGAACAGTTCTTAGAACCAGCTGCTTCACTGTATCATAGTCTCACCTTGTTCTTGTTTGCAGTGGCTGCTAACATGACTGAGTGTGATCCCAGCAAGTGTGAAGTAACAGAACAGTTCTTAGAGCCGGCTGCTCCACTGTATCATAGTCTTTCCTTGTTCTTGTTCTCAGTGGCTGCTAACATGACTGAGTGTGATCCCAGCAAGTGTGAAGTAACGGGACAGTTCTCAGAGCTGCCTGCTTCAAGCGCGGAGCAAGAAACAGAACAGGGCAGGCTTCTCGTTCCGAAACAGGATGATCTGGATATCAAGGAGGAATGTGCTTTCGAACCGGAGGAATTGGACGAGTTTGCTTTCGTGATGGTTAAAGGAGAACCACATAAAGTCTGTAAGTGTAATTTGTTTCTTTCCAAATCTTCAAATGCATGATAGAAATGCATGATTGGAGCCCTTCATGGCGTATTGTCCATTGTTTTCAAACCCCAGATCGAGAAAGATGGATGCATTGCTAATCGAATGTTCCAAAAATGAATTGTTTTGGACTTGAAGAGAATTCATAAAAAAAGTTTCATCCGGTGCGTAAGATTGACGATTCAATAATGTATGTAGTGGAGCGCTGGCTCTACAAGCCAAGGGCCGTCTGTGTGTTGCACTCGCAGAGCAACGTTCTATTTCTACTCCAAGCATCGATGCAGGGTGTTCGCTCTATTGGATCTCGAGAACTAGAAGCCAGATCCGTTTCCTGAATGCCTCTACAACATATCACACAACAACATATTTCAAATTTGATAACGAGTGGTTCAGCTGTTATAAATATATTATAGTATTTCTCTCTGTTTTTCCTACGTCTCTTTTCTTCTCTTCCTCTTTCTTCTTTCGATTCTTCTTCGAAAGCGGGCATCTCCGCCGCTTGACATTGTATCTAAACCGCTGTTTCGTTTGATCTGCATTACCAGGGTTTGTTCATAAAAGTACGATTGTGAATTGTTTGTAATATGAAGTTGATGTGTATAATAGGAAACCGCGTCGATGATTTCACAATTTGAACACCTACCTAAAAAAAAAGGAATCCCATAAGATTAACATGAAGAAAATCGAAGTAAATATACCTTCCGTGGAATTAGGTAAGGCTTGAACTAACCACTCTTCCAAGCTGAAACATTCACGACACAGGCCTATTCGTAGAAGTACAAATGTAGAGTTCTCGTTGTGTGACCTGAATGCGGACAGTAGGAGGCCGTCAGTGACATCACAATATACCGAAGTTCTTCAAAAACCAAACGTTCATGCAACAAATTATCAACGGAAAATCACGGCTCTCCTGAAACGAGACTCACGAACAAGAAATCGCGACTTTCTTCGGGCAAAAATATATTTTCAAGCCATTTTATAATATCTTGTGATGGGTGAATCAAGATACATTGAGAGCTGCGTCGTTCAGCCGGTCTCACCTCGGCTCTCAGTCTTGTTCCATCTCTTTAGTAATTACCTCAGATCTAACGATCGCTGCTCATCTTTTTCAATTATGGGTCCAAGAATATGGAACAATCTACCTAATGATCTTAAAACAGTAAAGTCACTGGGAAGGTTTAAAAATGAAGTATAAACATTTTCTATTACTGGATCAGAAAGATAAAATTATTCTTAAGCCTAAAAGTAAGCCACACACCCTCCATATTTGGATTATTTTAAACATTATTATCTATTGTATCATAATTGTAATTATATTTAACAGAACCACATAATATTGTTTTTAATGTAACAATAATTTCAGTTTGATTATATTTTATATGGTTAAGTGAAGAAGAAAACCATGGCTTTATTACTACCAAGTATCTTCATATATTTGTTAGGAAACCACATTCGTAGTTGTTTTTAATTTCTGTTATATTTAGTTGTCAGTAATTTAAATTTTATAGCTTCACTATCTTTGTTTATTGAATGAAAATTCTTATTTTATACTCTCATTTTAGTATACCTATTCTCATTGTTCTCTTATGTATTACCACTAATTCTATTATTTTATATCTTATTCTCTATCTATTATATTATTATTAAACATGGTTAGTTAGAAGAGCGGCATCCCCACCGAACCTCGCCATTTTCTTCTGAATACCAACGTAAACAAATGTATAACTGTGTTGTGTTTTAAAAGAATAAAGACTTATTATTATTATTACCTAGAGTTGTTCTGTAGAAACTTGATGTCATGTCTTCTATGTACCGGTACCTCAAATATTTGCATCTGAGATCAATGCATATTGGCATCCAAGATGCGGTAGAAGGTAACAAATGCGCTGGGCTTATGAAAAAAGATATATACTGATGATGCAATTGAATAAAATTTGAATTTGTTAGGGCCATGCAGACTCCTCACAATTTTGATTTCATATATAATTCGTCCAGATGTAAGTTACTTGCAATATGACTTGTGTCATTATGAATTACTTCACAATCTAACCTCACCATCTCGGTATTACTTCATAAGAGACATTCTTTCAGACAACTGAGCAAATGTATAGGCCTACGTCATTTTACATGTATTTGTAAACAAAGTTAGTTCTCTTATCACTACTAAGCACGATCAGTATTTATAAGGATTTGGCAGGTAAATTGGTACATATTTTCAACATGGAAGGAATAGGAAGTGAAGTCACCATCTCAAACTCTTATATATTCCATATATATATCCAATATATTCCATTCATTATTTTTATTATCATAATTATAATTTTCATTATTATAATCATAATTATTATAATTATTTTAATTATAATTATTATAATTATAATGATTATAATGATCATAATTATAATTATTATAATTATAATGATTATAATGATTATAATTATAATTATTATAATTATAATAATTGAGTATTATCTGGGAGTATTATCTAGTAGAGCCTATCTAGTAGTAATAACTTTGTATCTTAGTTAGATTAGACCGGCAACCTGTGGCTGTGGGGTCGGGAGGTCAAATTTCGACAACCTCATATCTGGGAAACAAATTAACCAAGAATTTGGATCAAGCATGTAGTTATTCCAAGCAATGATGTCAGTAACTGTGCCAAATTTCATCAAAATCATAGATGGTCACGTACATTTTTATTCAAAATCTGCTTGATTTGTTATAGCAATATTTTACGGGCAATGTCATATAGAATGAGACAATATCATGAAGTGGGTTTCTAATAATGTGTCTTACTTCTTCATGCAGGTTCCAATAGCCAAGCAGATGAGATAAGCAAGAATGAAAATACCTGGGACCTCTTTGAACAAGATACTGACACACAAAGCTCACCTACGAGAGTGAACAATGACATGGACCCTCTGAAGACAACCTTTAGTGGAATGAAGAATGAGAGAGAAGAGCTCTTATCCGAGAAGAACAAGAGAAAGAAAGTGAATAGAAACAAAGTAGTAGTTTCACCCACCATTTGTAGTGAGTGTGGTTACAAGGCCCCTAATCCGTGTAAGCTGAAACGACATATGATGAAACACACCGGCGAGAAGCCATTCCACTGCAAGTCATGCTCTCTCAAGTTCAGTCGGTCCTGCGATCTGAAGCAACATGTCTTGAGGCACACCGGCGAGAAGCCATTCGAATGCGATCAATGTTCCTATAAGAGCAGTCAAGCACGGTCCATGAAACTACACGTTATGAAACACACTGGTCAACTGCCATTCCAGTGCAGGGAGTGTTCCTTCGAGAGCAGTTACGCAAGCAGACTGAAAGCACACGTAGTAAAACATACCGGTGAGCTGCCGTACCAGTGCCAAGAGTGTTCATATAGAAGCAGTCAAGCAGCTAATCTTAGAGCTCATATGTTGAGTCACACTGATCACAAACCATTTCCGTGCAAAGTGTGTCGTTTCAAGTCCAGAACAGAATCTAATTTACGACAACACATGTTGATACACACCGGAGAGAAGCCATTCCAGTGTAACATATGTTCTTATAGGTTCAGTTGGCCGGGAAGTTTGAAGAGACATATAAGGATACACACCGGTGAGAAACCATTCCAATGCAACGCGTGTTCTTTCAAGTGCAGACAAGCAGCTTATCTGAGACAGCACATGTTGATACATTCTGGAGAGAAGCCATTCCAGTGCCAGGAATGTCCTTATAAATCCAGAAAAGCCGTTGGTTTGGAGAAACACATGATCGGTCATACGAGCGTGCTGCCGTTCCAGTGCAACATATGTTCTTTCAAGTGCACTCGAGCAGCTACTCTGAGACAGCATATAATGGTACATACTGGTGAGAAGCCATTCCAGTGCAAACAATGTTCTTTCAGGTCCAGATCTTTCTATGGTCTGAAGCAACATATGATCAGTCACAGAGGCGTGCTGCCATTCGAGTGTCATGATTGTCCGTTCAAGGCTCGACGTAAATCTCAGATATCTGCTCATATAACATCGGTTCACTTGAAGGAGTAGCTGAGTGCCAGCACTGGGCGTGACCTTGAAGCTCACAGGTGTTGGTGGTAGTGGTGCGTTGGTCAGTGCCTTGCGTGTGACGTATTGTATGACATGGTGGTGTGAGGTATGTCATGTCCCTCCCCTGTGCTGTGGTTTGGACCTAGTTCTCTGCTATTGCCATGCTGGCATCGTACAACCAACCAGCGTTGCTTGTAACGAATGTTGAGTAAAAGGAACTATTCTGATGTTCATATAGTCTTGAAGACAATGTGTTTGTGATAGATCTAGGGGTAAGTGGGGTAAGTAGGAGCACTTTAGACAAATTTTCTCTCTGAAAGACCTCAACTTTTTACCAGATTTGAATTCTGGAGAACTAATTGTACTGTAGTAAAATTTGAACCTCTGTCTGTCCAACAATGCTTTCAACTATATATATTCAGAGTTTGAAAATGTGAAAAAATGTTCCTATTCAGTATTTACCCCTAGGACTTGAGGTAAATGAGAACACTGGCTGATGAATTTATGCTTTCAACTTGACAAATGTGTGGGCTAGTAAGAACATCAGGTGTCAGTAAGCTCAAGATCATAGTTTTCTCCTTTTTGATTTTGGACAATATTTGACCGACTTACGAATGTTTGGATTGTAGATATTTAGTAAAAAGTAAAAACTCAATTTCTCGGATAACTTGAAAAGGAATCATGATTATCAGGAAAATAATATTTTTGGATACATGAAGCATGTTGGGAACTCTTTTGAAAATAAGTTTTGCACATTCCCTGAAACTTGGGCCTAATCGTTTTATAATAATCATCGTAGACCCACATGAAGATACAACAAATAATGTTTGTCGCTCAACGCTGCGACTGTGTATTAACTAGCTCTTGACTAGTTGTCGATGAGAAATGAGAAAGTTGTACAATGGCAATGTGGGCCTGAGCCTCCTTGAGGCTCATTTCCGTGAGTCTTTGTACTGCACAATCAAGGCTTAAATGTCAATAATAGAAGGCTGAATGGAAAATTGTATGACTCCGCTCAGTCCAATTTGTCTAACAAAGAGACAATCTTTTTCAACGATGTCGAAATCATCTCGCTCCGGCCAGCGAAATACAGTGCCGGTTCTTTCCAAGTTCTTGAACTCGTATTCATCCAGACTTGGATTTCGTGGAATTCTTCCAACGTACCGTTTGTTTCATATGTCACAGCGTGGTACTGGCCGATATCATATGGATTGATTAAGTGCAGTCTTCTTAAATGCTACCTGAGAAATGGGAGGGTCATCCGCGTCTTCGTCATTGCCATCGGATATATCCTGGATATCATCTTCCGACGTGGAATCACCATTGAACTCATTTTTTTTTGTTCTTCTTGTAACTTTTTTTACATTCTTTCGCTTGGGCTTTGTTACCTTTTCTTTTTCAATTCGTTTCACCTTGGAGCTCCTCTTCTCTTCTTCTGAAATGCGTTTCAGAACAGATGCGTTAGTCAATACTTCTCCATACTGGTGGCTGCAAAGTCGTATTTGACGTTCTTTTGTTATTGGTAATGATTGCGCAGGGGCTGCTGTCTGTATATCTTTAAATTTCTGTGCAAACAAGTCAGCTAGACGCTTGACGTTTGGTGAGATATCCTTTTCACTCAAACCAATAGGAGACTCGACAGTAAGACTAGGCCTAGTTGGCCCAGTAGAGCCTACTTGCAGAGGCCGTACTGTACTAGGACTGTACTGTCATGTGCTGGGAGGAAGTGAGTAGACCTACTGGTTGATGGAATTTTGTTACCACCTTCAAGAGTTACTGAATTCGGTGTCACTCGGATGTCCGACAAATCATTTTTCCATTTTCTGTACCTTTCAACAGTTCATCTTTTTTGAAATAGCGGAAACTTTGAACAATCAACTGAAAAACAACCGCATCCAGCACAATCAGCAATAATGTTTGATTGTGAGGTAAAGTCGTTTCAAATTTCATCAATATACTTTAAAAACAAATCTTTGCTCAAGATAAAGTTTGTTTTTTCCAATATTTTGTTTTCCATGAGCCACCAACTTACCGTCCCACTGTGTCTTGATAGGCCCAGAAAACGGTTTTTTCACGTGGCTGGAGACGATGTGTGAGACGACGAGGTAGTCTCAGCGCTGACGTGGCTTGCATGATCGTGCTTGTTGATTCACCCCTTTTCTTCACGTACATTTTCAACAAACGGAACAAACGAATTTTCAGACCAAAGATAGAACGAGCATTCATTTGTGTAGCGATTTTTAGTGGCTGTGTACATGTTGTTTGGGAACTCGTTTTTACATGTACACCGTCTTTGGACTGCCTGGCTCTTGAGTATCTATGTGCGGAGGTAATTCATCATCAGATGCACTCACGCACGCATTAACTGATATATTAGTTCCAAAATCCCTTCTCACTTTTGTCGCCAAGTACCTTTGTTCTAGACAAATCTGTGGGAAATCCACTCTCATCAATCTATTGAGCCATAATGATGAATTACTGTCTCAATTTTATTTATTCATTCATTTGTGTGTTTATAGTTTGTGAACGATATCATTGTATAAACTGAGTCAAGCACTGAAATTAAATGAGAATGTGAATGAGTGAATGTTGTTGAATGAAGATGGAAGCGAAACAATATTTCATTTCAAACACTGAGATCGCAGGTATTCGTCAACGCTGGGGAAGTTGAGTTCAAGTTAGAATGTTTTTATTGCAGACCTAAATTCTTGACACGTTTTCAATATCTTCATGAAGTTTGGTGGAGCGTTGCAAATCCACCTTCCCGACTGCATGACTCCTTCCGTGGTCATCTTCAGCCTGCAGTACTGATGTGGCAGTTTGGCAGCTCCTCGTGTGTTGGGATACGCTTGGCGAATGTCTTGGATGTCTCTCACAAACACACTTATCTTCAGTTAGTGATGGGCAGCGAAACTTTCAATTTTGAAAGTTTCGTAAATTTCCGAAAGTTTCGGAAACTTTTCACGGCATGTCATAAATTTCCGAAATTTTTGAAACTTTTGAATAAAATGCCCAACTTCCTTTGGTGGACTGAGCTGATGCCACTCTATCACTTGTTTCTGTTTCACCAAGATAAAAACAACTACCTGGACCCCTATTCCTGAGATAAATGAGATGTGAGATTAATGAAAATGAGTGAGAAAACGATTATCTCACTCAAAATGGCCGGTTGGTGATGGTAAATCGGCCATTTTAAGTGAGATAATCGTTTTCTCACTCACTTTTATTTCTCTCACATCTCATTTATCTCAGGAATAGGGGTCCTGTATGGCATTGAGTAATTTCCTTAATATTTAGAGGGTAGGTCATTTTTGTCTTCCTTAACCTGAAAACCATTCACATCGGATTACAAAAATATGGTGAAGAAGAAAGGACAAATATGGAAATACTACGAATATACAGGCATGGAGGCCCGATGATGAAACAAGTGAAATGTGAATTCTGCAAATTGATATTTCGTTTGAATGCAACAGCATACATTTGCCCTACAAATACAAATCTAGTCTTTTTCCCGTAAATTTCAAAAATTTCCGTAAATTTCATGTTTCACGAAACTTTCAACGAAACTTTCATCAAACATAAATTTCCGAAATTAGCCCATCACTATCTTCAGTATGTACAGACAGGGGAGAGTAAGGATCTGCAACTCATTGTAAGCTTGGTCCGAAAGTAGCCGTAGACAACGAAAGGATCCCTCCCCTGTGCTGTGGTTTGGACCTAGTTCTCTGCTATTACCATGCTGGCATCGTACAACCAACCAGCGTTGCTTGTAACGAATGTTGAGTAAAAGGAACTATTCTGATGTTCATATAGTCTTGAAGACAATGTGTTTGTGATAGATCTAGGGGTAAGTGGTGTAAGTAGGAGCACTTTAGACAGATTTTCTCTCTGAAAGACCTCAACTTTTTACCAGATTTGGATTCTGGAGAACTAATTGTACTGTAGTAAAATTTGGACCTCTGTCTGTCTAACAATGCTTTCAACTATATATATATTCAGAGTTTGAAAATGTGAAAAAATGTTCCTATTCAGTATTTACCCCTAGGACTTGAGGTAAATGAGAACACTGGCTGATGAATTTATGCTTTCAACTTGACAAATGTGTAGGCTAGTAAGAACATCAGCTTTCAGTAAGCTCAAGATCATAGTTTTCTCCTTTTTGATTTTGGACAATATTTGACTGACTTACGAATGTTTGGATTGTAGATATTTAGTAAAAAGTAAAAACTCAATTTCTCGGATAACTTGAAAAGGAATCATGATTATCAGGAAAATGATGTTTCTGGATACATGAAGCATGTTGGGAACTCTTTTGAAAATAAGTTTTGCACATTCCCTGAAACTTGGGCCTAATCGTTTTATAATAATCATCGTAGACCCACATGAAGATACAGCAAATAATGTTTGTCGCTCAGCGCTGCGACTGTGTATTAACTAGCTCTTGACTAGTTGTCGATGAGAAATGAGAAAGTTGTACAATGGCAATGTGGGCCTGAGCCTCCTCGAGGCTCATTTCCGTAAGTCTTTGTACTGCACAATCAAGGCTTAAATGTCAATAATAGAAGGCTGAATGGAAAATTGTATGACTCCGCTCAGTCCAATTTGTCTAACAAAGAGACAATCTTTTTCAACGATGTCGAAATCATCTCGCTCCGGCCAGCGAAATACAGTGCCGGTTCTTTCCAAGTTCTTGAACTCGTATTCATCCAGACTTGGATTTCGTGGAATTCTTCCAACGTACCGTTTGTTTCATATGTCACAGCGTGGTACTGGCCGATGCTACCTGAGAAATGGGAGGGTCATCCGCGTCTTCGTCATTGCCATCGCATATATCCTGGATATCATCTTCCGACGTGGAATCACCATTGAACTCATTTTGTTTGTTCTTCTTCTAACTTTTTTTACATTCTTTCGCTTGGGCTTTGTTACCTTTTCTTTTTCAATTCGTTTCACCTTGGAGCTCCTCTTCTCTTCTTCTGAAATGCGTTTCAGAACAGATGCGTTAGTCAATACTTCTCCATACTGGTGGCTGCAAAGTCGTATTTGACGTTCTTTTGTTATTGGTAATGATTGCGCAGGGGCTGCTGTCTGTATATCTTTAAATTTCTGTGCAAACAAGTCAGCTAGACGCTTGACGTTTGGTGAGATCTCCTTTTCACTCGAACCAATAGGAGACTCGACAGTAAGACTAGGCCTAGTTGGCCCAGTAGAGCCTACTTGCAGAGGCCGTACTGTACTAGGACTGTACTGTCATGTGCTGGGAGGAAGTGAGTAGACCTACTGGTTGATGGAGTTTTGTTACCACCTTCAAGAGTTACTGAATTCGGTGCCACGCGGATGTCCGACAAATCATTTTTCCATTTTCTGTACCTTCCAACAGTTTATCTTTTTTGAAATATCGGAAACTTTGAACAATCAACTGAAAAACAACCGCATCCAGCACAATCAGCAATAATGTTTGATTGTGAGGCAAAGTCATTCTAAATTTCCTCAATATACTTTGAAAACAAATCTTTGCTCAAGATAAAGTTTGTTTTTTTCCAATATTTTGTTTTCCATGAGCCACCAACTTACCGTCCCACTGTGTCTTGATAGGCCCAGAAAACGGTTTTTTCACGTGGCTGGAGACGATGTGTGAGACGACGAGGTAGTCTCAGCGCTGACGTGGCTTGCATGATCGTGTTTGTTGATTCGCCCCTTTTCTTCACGTACATTTTCAACAAACGGAACAAACGAATTTTAAGACCAAAGATAGAACGAGCATTCATTTGTGTAGCGATTTTTAGTGGCCGTGTACATGTTGTTTGGGAACTCGTTTTCACATGTACACTGTCTTTGGACTGCCTGGCTCTTGAGTATCTATGTGCGGAGGTAATTCATCATCAGATGCACTCACTGATATATTAGTTCTAACAATTCCTCCTCACTTTTGTCGCCAAGTACCTTTGTTCTAGACAAATCTGTGGGAAATCCACTCTCATCAATCTGATATTGAGCCATAATGATGAATTACTGTCTCAATTTTATTTATTCATTCATTTATGTGTTTATAGTTTGTGAACGATATCATTGTATAAACTGAGTCAAGTACTGAAATTAAATGAGAATGTGAATGAGTGAATGTTGTTGAATGAAGATGGAAGTGAAACAATATTTCATTTCAAACACTTACTCGGACCCTTACTTTTCAATATATTCATTAACGACATAGAAACTGGTATCAATTCTAAAATCCGACTATTTGCAGACGACTGTGTTGTGTACAGGATAATTGAGAGCCAGGAAGAGGCAATGCAACTACAAAGTGACTTGGATACAATTAATGACTGGGTCAATACAAATCTAATGGGACTTAATGTAGAAAAATGTAAGGTAGTCGAATTCTCCAGAAGTAAAAAGAATGAAGAAGTGACATCATTTAGAATGGGAGAAAGCATACTGGAGCAGGTTGACGGTTATAAATATCTCGGATTATACATGCATAAAAACTTGGGGTGGGGGATCATATTAGAAAGTTGTCAAAAAAGGGGATTAGATAATTAAATTTTGTTATGAGACAGCTCAAGGGGACAGGAAGTGAAATCAAAAACAAAGCATACAAGACACTATAGAAGCGGGAGATGATCTGTCTGTATGTGGAACGTGCGACCTAGAAGAGGTGATGTTCTTTATTAGTTAATATACAGGTCTACAGCACTGGTGTGTCTAACAACGTCTGGCTTCTATCATCTAAAATGCATCCTGACGTCTTCACCGTACTTCCGGTAATGACGTCATGTTCTTACATCTTTACCCTTGGCCTACGTCAGTCAGATAATACCTTGATTTAGCTTAACTTAACTAGAACTTGAATATAATCATTAAATCTAATTGGCTTTTTAATTTCTCGTCCTCTTCTAGTGTATCCCGATACCACCTTTGGCATTTCTGATCCCTCGTCTGAGGCATCATTAACTGATACTATCGAGTCTGGTGGGCGTAACACCTGATCACTCCGGTAGCTCTGAGACTGGTACTAGGTCATGTTCCGACCTATCCTTAAAGGCAATTGTGGATTGTTTCAAATGCCTCCTGTTTCGTCTGAGGATTGCGCCCTGGTCTGTTTTGATCAGATATGATCTCGGCGTACCATGCTTTCCTAATACCACAGATGGTTCCCACACTTTATCCCTTATTACTACTACATTCTGTCCCTTTTTTAAAGGAGGTAAATTAACTGCAGATTTGTCATGAAACATTTTCTGCTTACCTTGTACATTCAACATTGTTTGTTTAACATTAACATTTATCTTTGGTTTCAACAATGCTTCAACTACCGGCATGGTAGTTTTTAATCTTCGATACATTAACAATTGTGCTGGAGACAACCTACACCAGTTATTGGGGAATTTCTGTACTCTAGTAAGAATTTATACACATTCTTGTTCTCATACCTTGCTTTTTTAAGCATAGCCTTTGCAATTTTAACAGCATTTTCAGCCATACCATTCGACTGAGGGAATTTTGGGTTCGAGGTTTTTAGAGAAAAATTCCACTCTTCTGCGAATTCCTTAAATTCTATACTATGGAATGGTAGGCCTACATTATCTGATATTAGCATATCTGGTACACCCATGCGAGCAAAAATTGACTGCAATTTATCTATGACCTCAGCTGCCGACTTGTTTTTTATCTGCATTAATTCTACCCACTTTGAATAGTAATCTTTCACAACTAAGTAACTATTACCATGACATTCTAAGATTTCTGTGCCCAATTTCTCCCATGGCCTATTAGGGACCGGGTGCGGCATGAGCGTTTCTTTTGTGTTTGCCTTACTGAAACGTTGACATGTAGCGCATTGTTTGACATATTCTTCAATATCCTTGGACATTCCGGGCCAAAACAGTACTTGTCTGGCCCGCTGTTTACACTTTTCAGTACCAAAGTGACCTTCATGAATGACACTCAGCATATCTGACTTTAGCTTAGGTCGAACTAACACTCTTTCCCCCACAAATATCAAGCTTTCCCATTCTGAAATTTCATCTTTTAGTTCCCAAAAATAACGTACATCATTTTGTACTAGATGCTTATGACTTGGCCATCCATTCTTAACATATGATTTTATTTTCTGAGCTACCTCATAGTCACTAGTTCCTACTATGAACTGTTTTCTTGGTTCGTCTGTCATCGGTAGATGTTTACTTATTGTGTGCACGACCACATCCATTTCATCATCCTTTATTGAGTTATCTGTTAGATAAGCACGAGACAATGGATCAGCTAGCAACATTTGCTTGCCTGGTAAATAGGTTATATCCAGGTCATCAGTGGCGTAACTAGAAATTTTGGGCCCCGGGGCAAAATACTCACATGGGCCCCCCGTCCCCCCCCCCTCCCAAAAAAATATATCAATTCAAATCAAATGATGAAATTTCGATATCACTCAAAATGCAACCTCCATATTCCATGTTATTCCAATTTACTATTAGAGACGGTTACAATACACTCAAAATTATGATGAAAATATATTCACAATTATGTCATTCTATGAAACAAAATGGTTCTATTGAATATATGAAGATCAAATAACACTTACTCTTGAGAAGGAAGAAAGTGTGGACTTTTCATCCAAATCATGCAGGGACGTGGTCAGGATTTGTGTTTGGGGGGGCGCACAGGTTATACATGAATAAAATGACCACCCAGTTGGACATCTGCCGAGCGAGAAAAGGGGGTCTGAGGGGCATGAGCCCCCCAGCAGAGCCCCGCAGGGAATTTTTTAAATATGGACATTTTTCAAGAGATTTTTGCGATTCACGAGTGGTTTTGGAGTCATTATTGCATCATCATGGACATTTTTGAAGCTATACTTTTACGATTTCTCCCAGCAAAGCCCCGCAGGTAATTTTTTTGAATAGAGTCATGTCATTTTTAAGAGATTTTTCATATTTACAAGTTGTATTGAAGTCCAATGATTGAATCACTATGGACATTTTCAAAGCTTTTTTCGCGATTCCTCCCAGCAAAATTCCCAGCAGTGATTTTTTTGAAATATGGTCATTTTTCAAGTGATTTTTGCGATCCATGAGCAGTTTCGGAAGCTAATAATTGAATCATTATCGAAAATAAAAAAGGAAGTGTAAAGTAGTGAAGTGTTCACTGATAGAATTCACATATTAATAAGTCATCAACATGCATCATATTTTATTGTGTGTTTATTTGTAGGTTAACATTATATATTTTTTAAGGAGGATAAGTTATTGGGGGGGGGGGGGGGAGGGGCAAAAATGCCGTTGGGGGGAGGTGCGCGCCCCCCCTGAGACCCCTTAACGACGGCCCCCTGCCAAAATGTATAGTCAAAGTAGCAAGCTCATAATTTACTTCAAGTGCTGTAAGTACAGAGAAAAGATATGACAGTGTTTCTGACATGATTCGTGTGAATATACTTGTCAAATCAAGTTCAGCTTGAATTTTCTCATTGCAGATTTTTTTAATATTAAAAAGTATATTTTTTCAGTTATACAAATACGTTCATTATTTTTCGGTAATCGTTGAAATGCATTTCTGATAATAGCACAGCAGGGCCCCCGGGACCGTGGGCCCCGGGGCGACTGCCCCGGCTGCCCCTGCGGTAGTTACGCCACTGCAGGTCATATTTCAACAACTTCAACTGCATCCTTTGTAACCTAGGCGACACTTTGTTCACTTGTTTTTTCATAATTTTGACTCTAAAGGCCTGTGGTCACACTGTACTTGCACATTCTGTTTCCCGTATATATAGTAGTGAAACTTATTTACTCCAAAACAAATGGCATTCAACTCTTTTTCTATCTGCGCATAGTTGATCTCCGTGTCGGTCATGCTTCGTGATGCAAATGCAATTCGATGCCCATCTTGTATTAAACATGCTCCTAGTCCATCCTTGGAAGCATCAGTTTGTAATACTACTTGTTTCGTACAATCAAAATATGCCAATACAGGAGCATTACACAACAATGCTTTCAACTCCTTTAGTGCTTTCTCATGCTCATGATTCCAGCTCCACTCAATATCCTTTCTTAGTAATTGCCTTAAGGGTGATACCACTGCTGATACATTAGGTAAAAACTGGTGAACATAGTTTAGCATCCCTAATAAACGTCTGACTCCTTCAACAGACTGAGGAGCGGGCATGTCTTCTATCGGTCTGATTCTTTCTGGATCGGGACACACCCCTTTTGATGTCACCATGTGACCCATGTACCGGACCTCATTCACCCGAAATTGGAATTTATCCGGATTGAATTTAACATTTTTATCTCTAGCTCTCTTAAGAACCTCTGCTAAGGCAATGTCATGCTCATTCCGGTTATCTCCTGCTACTATCAGATCATCGAACAGAATTTGTACTCCCTTGATATCTCCAAACACTTCAAAATTCATTTTCTGAAATACCTCCGGTGATGAGCTCAATCCAAATGCCATCCTACGGAACTTATATCTACCGAAAGGACTGTTGAATGTACATAAGTCAGTGCACGATTCGTCCAACACCACCTGCCAAAACCCGTCCTTCATATCTAACACACTGCAGACTTTTTTCCCTGATAAGTTACTCAAAATATCCTCTGCTGTAGGCATTGGATAATGTTCCCTCTTTATATTTTTGTTCAATTCAATTGGATCTAGACACAACCGCAGAGACCCGTTTTTTTTTCAACAATTACCAGGCTATTAACCCAATCTGTGGGTTTTGATACTTTCACAATGATACCCTGTTTCTCCATATTGTCTAGAGTCAACTTCAACTTATCTCTAATAGCTAAAGGTACTCGTCTGGGTGGCTGTATTTTCGGCACAGCATTGTCCTTCATGACTATAATGTAAGTCCGTGGCATTTGACCTAACCCTGTAAACACATCCTTGTGAACAGCTATGATTGTTTCCTTGGTACTGTCAGGCTTAACTTCGAACACTCTATGAACTAAATCCAACAATGTACACTCTTTTATGCCTAACAATGGCTTGCTGATATTTTTCACCACAACAAACTGAATTTTTGCACTTTTATCACCCTGCACACAAGGTAATGTAATTACACCCACTGGCCATGTAATACCTTGACCAAAACCCACTAACCTCATCTTGGTTGGGGGTAGTTTCTGATCCGTTTTTATGTTCCTAAAAATCTCATGAGGCAACACACTAACCTCAGAACCCGTATCAAGTTTGAATTTCACTTTTAAACCCTGTACCTTCACATCCGCTACCCACTCATTCGAGCGCAGTGAATCTACCTTCCGATTTAGGCCTCTTACTGATCCAACATACAAATTCTCAGTTGCGTCATCCGAATCATTTTCCTGTTCAACATCATCAACTTTTCTCGTCATTTTTCTTACGCATACTTCCGAAAAATGATTATTTCCTCCACAGGAATGGCACGTCTTTCCATAAGCTGGACACTTCTTTGGTGCATGTTTATAACTAGACAAACCCTTTATGTGTTTCCGCGTTGATGGATGAGCTGGAACATATCAACTTATCTTTGGATTGGTTATTATATATATATATATATATATATATATATACACCTTGAGATCCGAACCATTACACCACTGCCATCTTATTTTCCATTATTACTACATATGATGATAAAGAAGGCTTTGTTTTAATCGTTTACAATCAAGTGGTGACACTTGTTGTTTTGATTTAATAGGTATCTTAATAGCTTTGAATAATTGACACAAATAACATTATATATTTTGTTACATCGAAACGGCAGATCCTATTCGAGTGAAAGTTCGGAATAATGTGTATTATTATGTTGTTCGAGTTCTGTGAAAATTTGAAGAATTTCGGAGAACATTCACTTTGTCATTTTTTCCGCCTGGCTTATTCATATGGGTTTTTTGAAAACTTCAAAATGATTTATCTCAAGAATTGTTGAACCGATTTTGCCTTAAAACTATACAGCATCAAGTCAGATAGGGGTTCATGTGTGCCAAGTTTCATTATGATCTGAATTTCTGTTTGACCTGTAGACCGCGAACAGAAAAACCAAAAAAAAAAAAAAAAACACATTCGATTTTTCAAGTACAGTAAAATTGAGTCTTCGCTACGCTCATCCAACTACAATATTAACACAACTGATTATCCACCTTGTTTGCACTTTTGTACACACGCTTGACAGGTTCTACAGCTCTGGCCGTGTCCAGCTCTTCTGCTTGTTTCCGGCTCGTCTTTGCTGCTCTGCAGTATTCGGATGCTTTCCTCAAAGTTAGGTCTGGAACTCGGAGCAATCGCTCTTGTAGCACTCGATCGTGAATGCCTAGTACTACTCGTAGCAACAGCATTTGCTTCTGTTGCACACCAAACTCACAGGTCCTTGCTAGCTTGCGTAAATCTGTCAAACACTTCTCCCTCTCTTAGAACATGAGTGAAGAATTTACTTTGTTCATACACTAAATTCTTGCGTGGATTGCAATATTCTTTGAACTTGTTCAAAACATCTTGTAGTTTCTCCTTGCTTGTACCAACCTCAACCTCAAAGGTGTTGTACACTTCGAGAAATTCAGTAACATAGCAACTTTTGTTGCTTCTTCTCTTTACCCGAGGCTCTCAGGTAGATCTCGAATCGTTGACAGAATCTTCTCCAGTTCTCCCCCACATTTCCCACCAAGTCTAACACTGGAGGCGGAGGAAATGCGTCTGCCACGCTGCAACTATGCTAGGCCTAAGCCTAATCCAGGACACGGTAAAATGATCTTGTTTCATTTCCGCAATCTTTACGCGTACATCCACTGTTTTACTTACTTGTAGTTAACTACCACTTCTGACACCATGTCACGTTCTTACTCGATTTTTTTTTTCTTTTTAATAACACCGAAACTTGATACAAAATCATTGTTCCCCAAATAAGGCTGTGGATGAAAGATAGGATCGTTTGGACGGGGCACCACAAGGACGATCTTACCACCCCATTTTAAATGTTTATAACCAATGAACTTCAACACCAGGACTGTGCTGTTGGTGACCATGAATTTCCGCCGCAGATAACAGTCTTTCAGTTTGTGAAAGTCCGGACCACATTATAAGTAAAAACCGTTTCTGTGATATATATCCGGACATTACCAGCATTGGTATTGAGAGTGAACAAAGCACACGAATGTTGATATCTTCCACTTTGAACTAAGTCTCTTGGGCAATGATCACTTCTTTCCATTAACAGCAGATGTCAAGTTCATCATAATACAAAATAGAAACAAAAATGAGTGATAGGCCTAAATTGTTATGATTTTTTTGTTTCTTGTTATTTTCTTTTCATTTTTTCTCGATTTTTGGTGAATCTTTTTTTTATTTTTCGTTATTTTTCCGATTTTTTATTTTTCTCCGATTTTTCTTACTTTTCGTGCTTTATTTGATTTTTCTCGATTTTTTTTCCCGTGATTTTTTTTCCAAGTGTAGTCCCTACACCTGATTTTTTCAGTTGTTGATCTCTCGGGACTCAAATTCCTTTTCTATAGCAGCTGTTTATTCTTCTTCAGTTTTTTAACTGGCCTTGGATTTTGTACCCAAAGTTTCCGATGGTTCATTAGTGGTCGAGATTTGATCGTCGATACAACAGTATTCTTCTTTTCTGAAAGTTATTATTTCAATCTCTTCCGGTTAAACATAATTAATTGATCAATCTCGCACATACAATCGATCTGGTATATTTATTCAAACACATCTTTGAAATATCATTGGAATATGACGTGAAGATTTTTAAAAATAATTAAAACTTGAAAAATTCGTGTATAATGACCTTACTTCCGGTTTTCAAAAGCAACTTCCGGTTGAAAGATTCAAAAGTCACAATTTCACATGAGTTCACATAATCCCTGAAAAAATCAGACAAATCGGACGGTTTGTCGATACGACAGTATTCTTCATTTCTGAAAGTTATTATTCCAATCTTTTCCGGTTGAAAACGATTAATTGACAAATCTCGCACACACGATCGATCTGGTATATTCATACAAACATATTTTCGAAATGTCATCGAAATATGTCGTGAAATGATTCAACAAAATTATACAAACTTGAAGAGAGAGTTTGATATGACCTTATTTCCGGTTTTCAAAAGCAACTTGCGGTTAAAAATTCGAAATGAGTTCACATAATCCCTGAAAAAATTAGACAAATCGGACGATTCGTTTGGCCTGCAGCCAAGTTCTTAGATGACGACGAAAGGAGAAGGAGGGTGAAACGGAAAAAGTAGTCTTTTCACAGTGCTATAACTTCCAGACGTTTGTTCATATATATATATATATAATATATATATATATATATATATATATATATATATATATATATATATATATATATACATATATATATACATATATATATATATATATATATATATATATATATATATATATATATATATATATATATATATATTTAATTGTCGTGTCGTCCATTACAACAAACTAGAGGTATCTAGGTTGTTAGTTCCGGAGATACAGTATGTTCAAAACCACCTGGAAATACTTCGTGTAAACAGTGTAAGCGTGTAGCTGAGACTTCGCACGGACTTGGCTCTCGTCGATCTATCGCTCGACTAGATGAACTCACATGTATTTTCTATGAATCCTGCCACTTATTCACCTATACCTTCACCAACCAGGAATCATAGTTCAAAAACTGTGATATGTTTTCCCGGTGCACATATATCTATTAAATAACTAGTGACATCACAAGTACATATTAGACTCTTTATTTGTTAATTGCTGCTACACCGCATCTTACATGTCTCTGTGGCTTCCCGCCATCTTGTATATATCGGCGTTGCCAACTTACATAAACCAAATACATGACAAAAACTGCTCAAACAACAATCAGACTGGCCAGATAGGTTAGCACCGAGAACCAAGAAGAAGAAGAAGAAGAAGAAAAATATTCGAGAATCGGAACTTTCTGTTTGCACCGTCACTGTCAGTTCCTAGGTTTAACCAACCACTACAAATTCAATGGTTAAACTACATTAGTTTTTTTACTGATGTAAAGGGCACGAATGGTAAGGGTTAAGTAGGGTAAGGTTTTGTATTGAATGTACAACTAGAGAAGCCATTGCGGCTCAACCCCACCGCACAAATGAAGACTCATTATTATTATTATTATTATTATTATTGTAATTTTAGGGTTCGTGCCCTGCCCTCCTAACCCTAACAATCGTATACCACCCACCACCTAAACATATAACCCTTAAAACAGAGGGTAAAGATACGGCACAGTGTCGGACTGGGTCCAAAAGGCCACGGCGGCAACGACACTCAAAAGGGTCTCTTACAGCGAGGGCGAAGCCCGAGCCACAACGGTTTCTTATAGGCTTCGTAGTTTTTTCTAATTTTCATTTTTCAAGTGACAAAATATATAACCATCTTTCTATCACAGTGGAATATTCACATAATCTATTTAAGACAAATACTCTTTCTTATAAGCTACAACTAGGTACTTGTATCAATGATATAATAGCTGTGTGAAAAAGAGTTATACAATCAAAGCAATTGGTATGTGATATGCTGCATTTTTCTCATTTATTGAAAAAAGTAAGCGCTATCAAAATGTAAATTGGAAAGCATCAAAAGAATCTTGCATATACAATGAACTTGAACATCTGATGTGATACATTAAAGTTTTAAAGCGCATCAACAGCGAGGTAATTTACCTATAATCTATGACTATCAATAACGTAACGGGATAAGCAACATGGCGGTTTCCTTTCGCACCATGCGTATATCAAAGGGATGCCGCCTCACAAATGTTATGATGATTTGCTGGTATTGTTGTATGTTTATCTATACAAGTAATAGATGTAATGCAATCTGTGAATCCAGCTCTTTCCAACTGCATTAAACAATATTGGGATAAATTTCATTTGAATTAGCCAATCTAAATTTAAAATACGTCTGTAAAAGCATTCAGTCCCCTAGTCAAGAGCCCTACTGCTATATTTACCATTTGATAACTGGATAATTACTCATCATCTTAGAGAAAGATTAAAATCAATGCAATTGTACAACTATGTACTATATATTGAAATACGAGCCTAATACGTACGATTTGATTTGAAATTGCGAATCTCAGAAATGTACACAAAAGCGCGCTGATTCCATCATGGTGAAAACGGCCTTATGTTAAAAGGATAGGACTTATGCCGTGTTGCTTATCCCGTTACGTTATTGATAGTCATAGCCATAATGTAGGCCTACAGTAACTATATATTTTATGCAGGGACGTCGTTGGTTTTTGTGTATTGGTGGGGGGGGGGGGGGGGGCTCTCACAGGTTACAACTTACATACATGAAATGATCGCTCAGCTGGACAGCAGCTCCTCGCGAAAAGGGGGTCCGGGGAACGGAAGTCCCCCAGCAGAGCCCCGCAGGGACTTTTTGAGAATATGGACATTTTTCAAGTGATTTTTGCCATTCACAAGTGGTTTCGGAGTCTTCATAATCAAATCATCATGTACATTTTCAAAGATATACTTTTGTGATTTATCCCAGCAAAGTCCCGCAGGAAACTTTTTGAAATAGGCCCACGTCATTTTCAAGTGATTTCTTGATATTTACACGTAGTTTTGAAGTCCAATGATTGAATCACTTTGGACATTACCGAAGTGGTTTTTAATAGTATGATCATTATGGACATTTTCGGAGTTGTTTTCGCGATTTCCCCCCGCAAAATTCCCATCAGTGATTCTTTTGAGATATAGTCATTTTTCAAGTGATTTTCGCGATTCAAGAGCAATTTTGAGATCTAATAATTGAATCATCATCGAAAAAAAAAAGGAAGTGTAAGGTAGTTGAGTGTATACTGATACAATTCATACAATCGAGTAATAATATTTTATTGTGTGTTTATTCGTAGGTCAACATTATATATTTTTAATAGAGGATGATTTTATTGGAGGGGCGAAAATGTCGATTTTGAGCCCCCACCCTTGAATAAGCAGAGAACAACTAAAAAATTTAGGCCCAACTGACAAGCAGAACTATCACAAATTTATATTAGAGAAAAAGCTCATCAGTCAAGATGCAACGACGAATACAATACCATTCTTTTCGGCGATTTCACTTCAAAATATAATTGTCAAGTATAATTTGATATTTGATGGTAGATTATGAAATATTATGTATGAGAACAACAAACGAAGGACAAAACGCACCCGCACGTGTAACTTCAACGATGAAACAGTACAACGCATTATGGAAGTCGAAAGAATAACTTTTTTTTTTTTTTTTTTTTTTTAATAACATCGAAACTTGATACAAAATCATTGTTCCCCAATTAAGGCTATGGATGAAAGATAGGATCGTTTGGACGGGGCACCACAAGGGTGATCTTACCACCCCATTTTGATTATTTAAAACTAATGGTCTTCAACACCAGGACTGCGCTGTCTGTGACCATAATTTTTCGCAGTAGATAAAAGTCTTTCAGTATAAACACACGAATGTTGATATCTTCCACTTTGAACTAAGTCTTTTGGGCAATGATCACTTCTTTCCCTTGACAGCAGATGTAAAATTGATCATTATACAAAAAGCACAAATTAAATTAGTGATAGGCCTATAATGTTATAATTAGGCCTATCGCTCTACTAATTAATGGTCGTGGCCAATTAGTACTTCATCCAAGCATTTGCTTCGAGGACTGTGGGAAACCACGAAAAACCACGTCAGGATGGAAAGAATAACTGTCAATTATACAAAATGCATTGTATAGTGATTTTATTCACTTGCATAAGGGGGCCCCCTAAAACATTACTATTGAATTATCTATTTCAGCAATCTTGAAAATGAGCGCAAAAATGGAAGATTTAGATATTATATGTACAAAGCACAAAAATCGTGTTGTTGCATTTTGTTCATTATAACCGCAAAGGTTCGCAGAACATGAATGATCCAGGGGCCTCCGCGTGCCAGCAAGCATCGAATATTGTCAATGAAATAATACTAGTCAAACGCGAAATATGCGTTGTAAGATGAGCGAGATATCTGAATAAGGTATGAAAGTCCTTGAAATAGTTTTACCCTTGCTACTTTATCGACTTTGGTATTCTACACACCTTGATATCTGAATAAGCTTTAAAAGTCGTTAAAGAAGTTCTACTCTTGCCACTTCATTGACTCTGGTATTCTACACACCTTGACGCATATAAAAAAATACTTCATTGTTGGTCAACTCTTGAATATAGAAAGCAGTGAATCTCGACAACTTAATTCTGTCATAATTTTTATGATATATTTTATGAATATTATCAGTCATTTTATTTTTTTCCTCCAAAACGACTGATCAGAATTGCTTAAAAAATCGTAATAATGTGTAAAATCCATGTATACACATTTAGAGAGAATTTCATCCCATTTGGAGAGATTTTATTTTTCAACATTTTCTGCCCAGCCAAATCTTATGGGGTTTTTAGAAACTTTGAGATGATGATTCTCAAAATCGGTCCGACCGATTCATCCCAAAAACTATACAGTTCTAAGTTGGATGAGTTTGCGTGTACAAAAAAAGTTTCATGTTGATCAGTCAACCCTTGCGACCTGTGAAGTGCTTACAAAAAAAAAAAAAAAAAAAAAAACACACACAGACAAAGCCCTATAAGAGTGGGATGGAGACTTCGCTACGCTCATCAATAATTTGCTCATCACCTTCAAACGCCAGTTGCCGACGCCGATCGAAACATATAAGTACAACATCTAGCATAACAACATCAGGAATTCAAGAAGTGTGGGTTTTTTAAAAATCAAGTGTATCGAATGGATCAGAAGGAAGAGATAGTTGACAATAATTTAATAGAAGTGTGAACCATAATTTCAATGTATTTTGATGTATTCATTACCTGTTATTTTTAATGTTGTATGTTGTGATTGTGTGTTGTTGTATGTTAATGTACACAGAAAAAACTGGCTGCCAAGCTATTTAATAAAATGAATAATAATAACAACCACTCTCTCCATTATGAATATTCTTGAAGGTGTTAGATACGGCTATAAGAACAGGATCTCACATTCTCAGGAGTACATATACCACTGAACTCGGATCAGTTCTGTTTCCGGCGAAAGAAGTCGACATCCGATGCTGTAAGCGATAGCATGTTTAACACACTCAAGCTAACAGATCTGGTTAACATCACTCTTGGCTCATTCTGTGACCAACAAGAGGCATTCGACTGCCTTGGCCACACATAATAATCTCACAGATTGAGAAGACTAGGGATCAGAGGCAAACCTCTCCTGTAATTGAGTCACACCTGGAAGACAGGAAACAAAGAACTGGAATTACAGCATGAAATTAAGATGGATAGAGAGATTTTATTTATTAGCAGGATAAGATATTTTCTGTTTTTTTACACACAATCACATTCAATACACTCAGAGGATAATAATTGAGGATATAACAGATTGTACAATGGGCCTGCAACAGACATGATGCTAATAGTAACAGTCAAACATTACTGGTAAACACGGCACAAAAAACAAACAAAAACAAGATAACAAGACAACAAGTTTTTTCTGTAAAAAACAGAAGTATGAAGAGGAATCATGCAAGAGACGTTACTCATTCAGATATTGGTGGTATGAACAGTGGCGTACCAAGAGGGTCAATCCTGAATCCATTACTTCTCATTTTATATATTGACGATCTTGGCAAGGATGTGAAAAATGCAAAAATAACAAAATTAACAGAATTTCAAAATTACAAAATTACAAACTGTTTTAGTGACTGGTGAGAATATTGAAGGAGCACATGAAGATATCAACTCGGCCTTACACGATACAAATGATCACTCTGAACTCGAAAGAATGGTATTGAATAATTAGAGAACTAAGCTCATTATATAAACAATCAAATAAAATAATGTATAAATTATTCAATACTCAGAATCATTAAGTTTCTGAGTATTGAATAATAAAAGTTTCTTCGATTTAAACTCGAGCAAATCGATGAACAATCATAATCAATCAACAAATTGGGGTAGTAAGATCGCCCTTATTGTGTCCCATTCAAACGATTCTACCTTGTCATCCTCCTAATTCATTGTGAATAATAACTGCCTGTCAATTTCCCAATTCTTATAAGTTTGAAAAAAATGATCAACAAACTATATGACAAAATTAAGACTTGCACTTTATATTCTAGTTGCAAACCTAATTGGTGATAGATAGACATTAAACAGACTTGACTGACGATGTTGAATCCTCTACTATTGTACAATTCACTTCCATCTTTACTATTCAGTTCATTAGTTTTAAATAATCAAAATGGGGTGGTAAGATCGCCCTTGTGGTGCCCCGTCCAAACGATCCTATCTTTCATCCATAGCCTTAATTGGGGAACAATGATTTTGTATCAAGTTTCGATGTTAATAAAAAAAAAAAAATATTCAATAACGCTCACAGATATTGTTGTGACGTAATTATGCCACCAGTATTGGATGAGATGGGAGTTGTGCAAGAAACTGATCCCTCAGGAGATCCCATGTAGATGAATAAGAGGGAATATTGGACAAGGCTTGCAATGCAATAAGAATACTACGAATGCAAATGAAATGAGAGTCGATCAAGGATGTGTATTACAGTCACTCCGAATCAATCATGATATATGGGATGGGGTGATGTGAGTATAAGGATATTTCGAGTGAAAAGAAATATACTGCTGATTTTATACAACAAGAAGATACGATTTCCATGTCAAGGACTTATCAAAGATTTTAAAATGATGACAGTGCTGGTTTATATGTATTTGAACTGTTAATCTTCATCAGGAAACGTTCGGGAGATGTTAGCCTGAGCTCGGACATACACCGACACACAAACACACGGACACACGTGGTGAAAATAACTAGGAAAACGCCATATATGCGTTGTTGGACGAGCGGATAGTAATGGTATGTCGATTTTCTGCCAAACGTTTGCCTACATTCGCCGATTGGGTGACATTCAAGTTAGAAATGGGTAAAAACTGCTTCGAGTGGTACTAATTCAGCACCTTTTATGGTTTTTCTTCAAAATGGCTGACCCAATCAAACTGAGAACTTCCAGGAATGTGTATCAGAATGTAATTCAACTGCACACAAAATTTCATTTTTTTTTTAAATCAAAATATTTTCTTTTTTTCCGCCGTGTTATTCCAATGGGTATTTTCAAAATTTCTAAAATTCATAAAAATAAAAGTTACTGCCCGATAATGCTACAAAACTATACAGATCTAAGTTAGATGAGAAACCATGATGTTAAAAAGTTTGAAAAAGTTGATAGCTGTAGCCGTTTGACCTGTAGAGAACCGACAGAAAACATGAAAGAAAACAAACAAACAAAAAAAAAAAAAAAAAAAAACCAATTTTTCTCAGTATGTCAAATTGAATCCTCGCTAAAGCTCGTCTAACAATATCTAGCTAGGTTTCTCACACAATACAGATGTACGAACAAGAAGGGCGCGATAGATATGATATAATTCACCTGAGAAATCAGAATCTCGGAAGAGTATGAACTGAAGGTGTTGAAACCACCACTGCAAGATTACGTCATTACCGAACTAGTGTGAAGCATGAGAGATTGTAACGTATGATGACTAGGTTTCAACTCATCACAGTATCGGTTGATTCTATCCCATGTCTTATATGTTCTTGTTCTGATCTCATGCATGATTGTGACAGGGTACGTCACTATCATTCAGATCATACAGGCTATCAACATGGAAACATATGCTTTCAGGCTTCCGTAAGAGCTCTATAATCCATTGATATCATTCTTGTAGATTGACCCGACATATATCTACATTTTTGTGAATGAAGAAATCTTTATATCAATAAAAACATCTGATCTAATCTAGTCCAATCAAGAGTCATACACGAACACCAGATAGGCTCAGCAGATACTAATAAACCAACCACAAGGCTGCGTTTCGAACCCTCCACGATCCACTGCATGCATTCCGGAACCTGCTCCGAGTAATTTACTGGACGTTCCGGAACCTGCTCCGAGTAATTTACTGGACGTTCCGGAACCTGCTACGAGTAATTTACTGGACGTTCCGGAACCTGCTCCGAGTAATTTACTGGACGTTCCGGAACCTGCTCCGAGTAATTTACTGGACGTTCCGGAACCTGCTCCGAGTAATTTACTGGACGTTCCGGAACCTGCTCCGAGTAATTTACTGGACGTTCCGGAACCTGCTCCGAGTAATTTACCGGACGTTCCGGAACCTGCTCCGAGTAATTTACTGGACGTTCCGGAACCTGCTCCGAGTAATTTACTGGACGTTCCGGAACCTGCTCCGAGTAATTTACTGGACGTTCCGGAACCTGCTCCGAGTAATTTACTGGACGTTCCGGAACCTGCTCCGAGTAATTTACTAGACGTTCCGGAACCTGCCCCGAGTAATTTACTGGACGTTCCGGAACCTGCTCCGAGTAATTTACTGGACGTTCCGGAACCTGCTCCGAGTAATTTACTGGACGTTCCGGAACCTGCTCCGAGTAATTTACTGGACGTTCCGGAACCTGCCCCGAGTAATTTACTGGACGTTCCGGAACCTGCTCCGAGTAATTTACTGGACGTTCCGGAACCTGCTCCGAGTAATTTACTGGACGTTCCGGAACGCACCGCGCCAGTGAACCCTGCGTACCGGAAGCGCTGGAGCTATTTGTTTCAGTTGACACATGAAAGTACTGGCGACCTCCATGAATGACACAAGGTCACATCAGTTTATCCACAGACCAATCAGAGTGTGGATATTAGTGTGAATGAGGCAGAGAAACTCCATCTGGAGAAATGTTAGTTGATTTGAAACGTATCCGAAGCTGATTTGCGTATACATGTCCCCACACAATGTTCCATTACCTAATATCTTATTGGAAGACGATAATGCCGTCCATGTTCTGACTTTCGAATTGTACTGAGTGCGTTCCGTTATTGAGGCCCACTGGATAGAGATGACTTCACTGGCAAGTTCTGTACTACAAGTGAGGCTAGCAGTTTCGGAATGCACCCCACGATGTATTATTCCACAAGAAAGTTGAAAGACAATAGTCAAGAGCGTTATCCCACCGAACCTAGACATTTTCTTTCAAATGTCAACTATGTATGTAACTATGTACACCCAACTGTGTTGTATTTTGAAAGAAATAAAGACTCATTATTGACGATACAATTATACTCTGAAATACTTTGTTGAATACTAGCCCTATAGGGGGGAGAGGGTAAGAATGTTGGAGAGTCCAACTGAGATGATGAGAGACCTGGGGTGGCAGAAATTGGAAATACGGAGGAAGGAGGATCGTTTATGTAATTTCTTCAGGGTAATGGAGGGAGAGGGGGGGGGGTGGGGGGAGCTGCATGAGTTGATAAAAAGAAATAAGTCAGGGTATGGAGGTAGGCGGGGTCATGATAGAGCGGTAGTCATAAAGGGGGCTACATTAGATGTCGGTAAATTCTCTTTCTTAAATAGGACAGGTAGGGACTGGAATGGGCTTAGTAGATGTGTTTTTGAAGGGGATGACATCAGGTTAAAGTTATTCCGTCAGAGGGTTAAGGAGATGGTGGGATAGGGGTACTTAGGGAACTTGCCACCGCGCATTTATGTGCATTTGCAAGAGTTAAATAATAATATAAACGGTTTCCGAGAAGAATGACCCACGTACCCAGAAAGCACATGTTCCACTCCATTATTTCAACAGCGATTGCACAATGAGTGTGGTCAACAATGAAATGTTTTATCGATCTCAAACGTTGTTTCATCCAATGACGTGACAGTATCATCATGAGCCCTGTTGATGGTGACATTCTCCTCAGCATGTACAACAGGAATATCTCTCCTAGCTCTCGCCGCAGCGCGCGCATCGTTCCTAGCTACACGAGCCCTGACTTCAGCCCTCTTCCTGGCAACGATTACAGCAACACTGCTTGCAGTCATTGGAGCAGGACTCAACTGTTTCACTTTCACACCAGCTACCTTCCTGAACAGTTCCATCCAATACCCTCTGGTTTTCTCCTCGAAGAACACGAAGAACAATGCCAACATAGAAACGTGGAATGTTGCAGTCACTAAGAACAGATAGTCGAAGAAGGTCTGATTCTTGATCACTTCGGTTTCCGATAGAATGTTGAACAGCCAGGAAAATCCAAACAGAAAGAAAACAAAAATGCTTGTACCTAAATTCCGTAATTGAGCTCTCTTCTCACTCAAACCAAATCTCTGTATCTGTTTACCTTGTCCAACGCATTTGTAGATATTGTTCAGTATATACAGGAAACAAAGAGAATTCAGGACAAGGACGAGAATAGCTGGAGCAGTTACTGTGACAATCAGAGCCATACCATCAGGATAACAGTAACCCCTGTCGACTGAGCGTGTCATGTAGAAACGTTTGTAATCCCAGGCTAGAAGTGAGGTTACTGGTATCAGTGGTAAACCCCAAGCAAAAAGAGACACTTTCAGTAGGAGATGTGTGGTCGTGGTTGCCCCGGCAACAGTGGTCAACCGCCTGTATTGTAGATAAGAGAGCGCAAGCATCCACAGAAACATGGCGAGGAATGAATAGTGGCGTAAAGCACCAATAACTACGCATGGGATGGTCATTATATCGAGACGATATAAACTACAGAAAAAACCCAAGATGAGATTGAGCAAAAGCGCTGTTGTCATTTGTAACATGATTTGGTGGCCCATATCATTTCGCCACTGTTGAAATAGAATTGCTGTAAGGAAAATACTGATCACCCCAATTGAACTGAATACAACTTCAACAGCCAGAATTGTTATCAACGTTTTACTCAGTGACAATATATCGCTATTGAACGCGAACGAATTATACATGATGTAATAGCCGTGTACCATGTTCTCCTTGGCAGATAAGTGCTTACATCTATACACGATATTGCCGTGGAATGTGGTCTTTTGGAGTTTACAGTTGTCAGTGTTCCATGAGTTCGTTTTGAAATCCCAAGCAGCGATCAATTCAGAGAAGTTATCGGGTAGTTGGTACACACTGAATATGAAATCCACATAATGACTTGGTGCATCCACATACATGGACGACTCGTAACTGCTCTTGAATAAGGAAATGGCGAACAATTGTACAATTCTATTTTCACTGTAAGAAATTCCGTCACCAAAGTTTGCATACTCTCCCAAGAATTCAGTTGTACTCAAATTATAATTCAGAACTGCCATCATATCAAATCCCTTCAAAAACTCATTCGAAACCGAGAAAGCAATGAACACACTAGATATATTATCTGGTAGACCCGTATCAGATGTTATCAATTCGAAAGGCTCATCAATATTGTTTTTAAATACACCTCTGACACAAGATTTCATACTGAGATTCGTTATGAAGAACATTTCATTAATGAAATCCCCTCTTTTCAGATCGATCACTTCAACATCGTGGGAATATCGAGAGAGAATTGTTTCAATCTCTCCGTACAAACCATTCGTGAATAGATATCTCCATATACAATTCATTTTGGGTCCCAGTTTGTTATTTAGCTGAGAAACTTTATCTTCGTATTCAAATGTCGGTAAATCTCCTATCAATGATTCCAGAGTCTTCTTGGATATTGTTGCATTCAAATATCCCCGTACCTTCTTGGCATAATTCAGGATCTGAACTTGAATCGATGAGTGAACGTCGTCCTTAGAGCATGGCCTCCAGGATGGGGTGAGCTCGATTTGTTGTGTTTTCCACTCGGGGTAGTACGTGCTTCTGCTGGGCTCACACACTCGGACTGTGACGTCATAAGTAGTGGCGTTGAATGTCATGTAATTAAATCCACTGACGACAGCTGGAAGTTAAAGAAAGAGTTCATTTCAGAAATGATTGCTTGAATTTGGTTGCATCGAATGATTTGAGAAACCTTTTGTCTCTCTCTTGTGGGGATGAATTCACATCAAATGGTTGACAATATATCACACTTTTCATTCCAGTTTAATCTACATACTCATACATCCATATATATAGTCATATTTATATTCAAGAAGTACTTGGAGAAAACTGCGAGAGAGAATTGGAAATAAAAACCGTAGCGAGCTGAGGGACGAGAAGGAAAAAGTTGATGAGAACAAGAAGTTCCAGTCCAGGTGGGTCTAGAAGATTCAAAGATAGCTGAAAGCGATGGAGATGAAGAAGGTGTCGGTCGTAGGAAGAGAAGAGAGAAGAAAATGAAGAGAAATTTGCACAGGAAGGTAATAAGGAAGAGAATTGGATTTGTATTAGGTATGCTGAACATTGTTACGCTAAATGGAAAGGTGGAAAAGATGATAGATGTGATGATGGGGAGGAAATTATCGTGTCTTTGACTAAGTGAAGCAAAGTGGAAAAAAAGTGGAACGAATAATTAGAGAGATGGTTTCAAGCTGTGGTGGTCTGGTGGTTTGGAGGGGAAGAATGATGTGGCAGTTGTGGTTAGTCCGTAGGTTAGTGACTTTGTTATGGCGGTGGAGTGTTACAGTGACAGACTTATGTCCTTGATACTCGAGGCAAGTGACAGGGTGACGGTGGAGATTGTGCAGGTGTATGCACCACAGTCAGGTTCAGCAGTGGAAGTGAAAAAGAGTTTCATGGAAGAATTGGAAAAGGTATTGGAGAGATCGAATTACGACACCGTTGTGATGGGAGACTTTAATGCAAATGTAGATAGAAAGGGTTATGCTGAGGAGATGTGGAGGTTCGGCCTGGGTGAGAGAAACAGAGATGGAGAGAAACTGCTGGATATGTGTGGAAGAAATTGTTTGGTGATAGGCAACAGCTGGTTTGAAAAGAGAAGAAGCCATTGCATAACAAGGTACGGGTATGGTGAGGACAGATCAGAGTCCGTGATTGATTACATCTGCGTGGGCAAGACGATGAGGGAAAGGGTAGCTGACATAAAGGTATGCCCAGCCGTTTCACTCGATAGTGACCATCGATAGCTAGAGTGCACGTTGAGGATGTATGTGCAGAAGCCATTAGCGACTGTTGCACATAAGAGAATCAAGAGGTGGAAATTACAGGACTCAGCTATGAAGAGCGAATTCTGTTACGCGATCAAGAGTAGAGTGCCTGAAGGGGAGTTGAGGGATATGAAGGATGAATGGCAGGAGTTCGATAATGCTTTAGTTGCTGCAGCTGAACAGTTGTGCGGAAGAGCAGGTGGAAGAAAAAAGAGGAAGGAGACAAGACGGTGGAACAACAGAGTGAAAGATGCAGTGAAGAAGAAAAGACTAGCGTGGTAGAATAACGAGATACACTGATCAGCAGAGAGTGAATATCAGCAGAGCATATGCAGAAGAAAATATGTGGCGATCATTGTCGCAGAGGCAAGAGAAGAATCAATGGAAGAGTTGGCAGGCAAGTTGGTGGAAGATTTTGATGGCAACAAGAAGATGATCTATGGTCTAATCAAGGGAGAGAAGGGTATGAGAGAAGAGAGTGAAGAGTTTGAAAAATAACAATGATGAACTGATGAGTGATGTTGGGAAGATACACAAGATGTGGAGAGAGTATTTTGAGAACCTTTCAATTGTAAAAAATGATCAAGATACACTAAAAGAGGAAGGAGAACAGCAGCAGTGTGAGGGGGACATGGTGGACAGTGGCATAGAGCAAGATCTCAGTGATGCAGACATAGCAAGAGCTATGCGAGAGATGAAGAATGGTCGTGAATGTGGCATTGATGAGGTTACTATTGGAATGTTGAAAGCGGCAGCGAATGGTGGTAGGAGATGGCTTGGTAGAGTAATCAGAGTGACATGGGACCAGAAGAAGATTCCATGTGGTAGGGAAAACAGGATAATCATCCCTCTTTTCAATGAAGTAGATCGTAGGAAGTGTAGTAATTATATGGGAGTGACGTCACTCTGCCGGTGTGCGAAGTTGTAGAGGACGATTGACAATTGACGCAATTTTCACCATGCGACAGTTGATGGAGCAGCAGTGGGAGAGAGGTCAGGTGATGCATATGGCTTTCTTTGACTTGTAGAAACCACAATATGATAGATTGCCATGAGAAAGAGTGTGGGGGTGTTTGGTGAAGAGCGGAATAGGCAAGGACTTGGTTGAGCGAATCAAAAGTATGTACTGGAACAGTGTGAGTTGCGTGCAGTCGGGGGAGGGGGGAGATCGGAATGGTTTGAAATAAGTGAAGGACTACGACAAGGAAGTGTATTGTCACCGATGCTGTTCATCATAATAATGGACGAGCTGCTGAAGAAAGTGGAGCCAAATGAGAGTGGTGATACTCGAACATTGATTTATGCGGATGATGTGGTGGCTTGGGGAGAAACTAGAGAGGAAGTGCAGTGCAAGATTCATGAGTGGAGTGAAGAGACGGTGAGGATGGGTTTGAAGATTAGTGAAGAGAAGAGCGAAGTAATGACAGTGAGAAATAAGGAGAATAGACACGGTCATGCTGGGATCAAGCTTAGAGACGGATGTTTGAAATAGGTGAAAGAGTTCAAGTACCTTGGGAGCCTACTCACCAATAAGGCTTTAGTAGGTTTAGAAGTGCAGGCAAGGAGAAAGAAAGCAGAGTCATTTCATCAGGCAGTGAGGAAGTTGCTGTGGAATGAAAGGTTTCCAAAAGTCAGTAAATCAATGATGTGCAAGATGTATTTCCTGCCAATTCTAACGTACGGGGCAGTAACGTGGTCGGAGGGTATTATGGAATTGAACCAGCTACAGGCAGCTGAGATGAAGTTCTTGAGGAGTTTTGAAGGGGATTACGAGAATGGATGAAGTTCGAAGTAAGCAGATAAGAAGTGAGCTGGGAGTAGAGAGATTAGGGTTCAAACTGGGAAGAGAGAGGCTTGGGTGGTTCGGTCATATGAAGAGGATGGGAAGTGAGAGAACACCAAGGCGGGTGTTCGAGGCGGCCACAGTGGGAACACAATGAGTAGGGCGACAGAGAGAGGTGGATTGGACTGGTCAAGAAGGATGTGCTGGTGAGAGGAAGAAGGTGGAGGGATTTAGAGGCAAGAAGTCGGTGGGAGAACAGAATAAGGTGGTAGGAATTGGTATAGCAAGAAAGTAGAAGAAGAAGAAGAGGAGAGAGATGAGAAGGGAATGCCAGGTGTGGTCAACCGATTTCCAGGACTTCTGCGGCCCTAGTGATAGTGAGAAAACCCACTCCAAATTGAGGTGAGAATACCCACCGGTTGTTCCAACCGGAATAACGTCAAACAAGATTTTGACTTTTTTCCGTATTTTATTTTGATGAGAACCCAGCATAGAAATAGAGTCAAATCGCATCTGACTTTATTTCATTGAATGACGTCTGATCATCATCTGACATTGTTCCGACTGGAATAACAACAAACAGAAATTTGACTTTATTCCGTATTTCATTTTCATGAAAACTTAGCATAGGAATAAAGTCGAATTGCATCTTACTTTACTCCACTGAATAACGTAGAATCAATTCTTGATGTTGTTATATTGAAATTAATTGATATTAATTCTTGAATGAAGTCAAATCGATGGATTTTGACGTTATTCCACAGGAATAGTGTCAAATTATTCATTTGATGTTATTCCACAGGAATAGTGTCAAATTATTCATTTGACGTTATTACACAGGAATAGTGTCAAATTATTCATTTGACGTTATTACACAGGAATAGTGTCAAATTATTCATTTGACGTTATTCCACAGGAATAGTGTCAAATTATTCATTTGACGTTATTACACAGGAATAGTGTCAAATTATTCATTTGACGTTATTACACAGGAATAGTGTCAAATTATTCATTTGACGTTATTACACAGGAATAGTGTCATATTCTTTATTTGACGTTATTACACAGGAATAGTGTCAAATTATTCATTTGACGTTATTCCACAGGAATAGTGTCAAATCATTCATTTGACGTTATTCCACAGGAATAGTGTCAAATTATTCATTTGACGTTATTACACAGGAATAGTGTCAAATTATTCATTTGACGTTATTACACAGGAATAGTGTCATATTCTTTATTTGACGTTATTACACAGGAATAGTGTCGAATTTATCATTTGACGTTATTCCACAGGAATAGTGTCATATTCTTTATCTGACGTTATTACACAGGAATAGTGTCAAATTATTCATTTGACGTTATTCCACAGGAATAGTGTCAAATTATTCATTTGACGTTATTACACAGGAATAGTGTCAAATTATTCATTTGACGTTATTACACAGGAATAGTGTCAAATTATTCATTTGACGTTATTCCACAGGAATAGTGTCAAATTATTCATTTGACGTTATTACACAGGAATAGTGTCAAATTATTCATTTGACGTTATCACACAGGAATAGTGTCAAATTATTCATTTGACGTTATTACACAGGAATAGTGTCAAATTTTCCAAGTGACGTTATTACACAGGAATAGTGTCAAATTATTCATTTGACGTTATTACACAGGAATAGTGTCATATTCTTTATTTGACGTTATTACACAGGAATAGTGTCGAATTTATCATTTGACGTTATTCCACAGGAATAGTGTCAAATTATTCATTTGACGTTATTACACTGGAATAGTGTCAAATTATTCATTTGACGTTATTACACTGGAATAGTGTCAAATTATTCATTTGACGTTATTACACAGGAATAATGTCGAATTAGTCATTCGACTTTATTACACAGGAATAGTGTCAAATTATTCATTTGACGTTATTACACAGGAATAGTGTCAAATTATTCATTTGACGTTATTACACAGGAATAGTGTCATATTCTTTATTTGACGTTATTACACAGGAATAGTGTCGAATTTATCATTTGACGTTATTCCACAGGAATAGTGTCATATTCTTTATTTGACGTTATTACACAGGAATAGTGTCAAATTATTCATTTGACGTTATCACACAGGAATAGTGTCAAATTATTCATTTGACGTTATTACACAGGAATAGTGTCAAATTATTCATTTGACGTTATTACACAGGAATAGTGTCAAATTATTCATTTGACGTTATTACACAGGAATAGTGTCATATTCTTTATTTGACGTTATTACACAGGAATAGTGTCGAATTTATCATTTGACGTTATTCCACAGGAATAGTGTCAAATTATTCATTCGACGTTATTCCACAGGAATAGTGTCAAATTATTCATTTGACGTTATTCCACAGGAATAGTGTCAAATTATTCATTTGACGTTATTCCACAGGAATAGTGTCAAATTATTCATTTGACGTTATTACACAGGAATAATGTCGAATTAGTCATTCGACTTTATTACACAGGAATAGTGTCAAATTTTTCAAGTGACGTTATTACACAGGAATAGTGTCAAATTATTCATTTGACGTTATTACACAGGAATAGTGTCATATTCTTTATTTGACGTTATTACACAGGAATAGTGTCGAATTTATCATTTGACGTTATTCCACAGGAATAGTGTCAAATTATTCATTTGACGTTATTACACTGGAATAGTGTCAAATTATTCATTTGACGTTATTACACAGGAATAATGTCGAATTAGTCATTCGACTTTATTACACAGGAATAGTGTCAAATTTTTCAAGTGACGTTATTACACAGGAATAGTGTTAAATTTTTCATTTGACGTTATTACACAGGAATAGTGTCAAATCATTCATTTGACGTTATTCCACAGGAATGACGTGAAAAATGTCGAAAAAAGATCATATTACACGAACATTTTGACGTCAGTCTATTCGACGCTATTCCACTCCGCCTGTTTCTCTCCATGTTTCAGTGAATTTTGAATTTCCAGTTCCCATTGAGATGTGCTGTAACCCAGGCCTACCGTCCATCCCTTCGCATTGACGCTCATTCGTCCCGTCTGTTCGCATGGTCCGGAACCACCGATCGATCCTGACATGATTCGCATTGATAAACATTCTGAATCCAATCCAATAGACAGTTTTCATGATTCAATGCGCAGGCGCGTCATGCCTCCTAGCAGCCGAGATCGCTGGTATTGCATTCTGGGAGTTTTAGTACTGTTCAAAAAGTCGGGCCACTTATCCACAGGGTTAAAGGCAAAACACCAAGACATATAACTTGCATTATCTCTCATCTCACTCACTCTGACAGTGTGTAAATCTCTCAGTATATAGTAAACATATGAATGTTGAAACTACTATCATATTATAACTCAATACGTTCACTGTAACGCACAATGATATGAATCAAACGTGCTAAATAGCATTAGCAGCATAGGACTTTCAAACGCGCATACTAACATAACGTTCTGGTTCAAACGATCGCCTTTAGATGGCTCATTCCTTTCGAAAATGGTCTAATATGATGAAGTTTACTAACCGGACTCATAAGACTCGATCACAGGCGGGTTCCCGAACCGATCCCCGGTTGTCATGCACACCCCCAGGTCGGCTACCATGGTTACTGACTGGAAGCTGGGAAGAGCGAATGGAGCAGCGCCAATGATGAATCTGTAATACGAAAGAAACCACCGGTAATTCATTGGATGAGTTCGAGCGACGAGGCGATTCTACAAAACTCGAAGAACTCATTTCATCCTCTATTTCCATATCTGAGCCCAACATGTCCGAGTTGATGGAACAAATGGCGCGCAACGCATGGCATCATGTCACTCGACACCACGTGGTTCTGTCACGATGTGGCGACACCAACCCACTGTATCATAATCATATGAGCGTAGCGAAGGTTCCATTCCACATACCGAGAAAAGACGAACTTTTTTTTGTTTTTTTCTTGTAATTTTGTGCGCGGCATACAGGTCATGAAAAAATACCGATCAACTCGAAACTTTTTCAACTGAAAGCTGACAGAATTGACAGTGAACAAAATGCAAAACCTTCTTGATGATCAAGATCATATTAAGAAGTTAAACATAAAAACATAAAATTGTATGAAACATTTCATTAATTCATTTTGATTTTGAATATCATCCAGTCAGGAAACAAGTAGTTGATGTTCATATCGCGTTACTACAAACTAATTGACTTCCCGCTCTTTGCTCACGTCGGTTGACAGTCCCTGGCATCTTATTTACCAACTGGTAAGTTTACGACACTTATTGACAAGAAATGGCGGGAGTTGTCCGCTCTCTTCTTTAGGCTCTCTACATATATTATGTTGATAATTTGTCATTGATTACATTAGCAACACATGATTGCACTCGGTTGAGAGCTGGTGGGGGGACGCGGGGTGATGAGATGATTGTACTTTGTTGATGGCTGGTGGGGGGACGCGGGGTGATGAGATGATTGTACTAGTCACTCATCTTGATAGTAACAAGCATTGCTCATCAAGCTTGGTTATAACGTTCCATGAACAGAGAGATATTCATGACCTAGCTGTTGGTAGGGTCGTTGAGCAAACAATAATCAGAATAATATTCAGGCCCTCATCTTGGTAGTTTCTTACCTGAAATTGAAATTTCCGTAAATATATGAGACAATCTTTGATCTGCTCATTATGACTTCCACGTCAAACACTCCATGTCCATCAGAGTTCAATCCGGAGTCGAGAAGATAGACTTCTAGGACAAATTGGTTCATTCCATCGAGCTGCGACAGTTCGTGTCTCACTTTCTTCATCACTAAACTATTGCCATCAATAACGGAATCATTCCTCACGACTTCTTTGCTGATGATATATAACTCGACATCATACGCGACGACATATTCAGAAGAATAAAATTTTTGACCTCGATATGCATATTGTAGTTCTTTTCTCCTCGGTATTTGACACACGCCACAATTAGTCTTGTGAGCCTCAAAGTTGTTTAAGATCAATGTCCTAGACGTCATGTTGAAATAACCGAAGGACGAGTAGTCACTCCCACCTGTGGAATTCATGGCGGCCCATTCGGAGTCGGTCACATTCTGCAAGTAGAGATACGTTGAATTTTAGCGCAAGTCTATGAAAGGATAGTGAAAAGGTGATTATTTTAAGGTTCATTGAGTTTCCACCAAAATAAAATTGGAATAACGGATTGGAAGATGGACCTGAACGAATAATAATGCAAGTTGTGGAGTGTGAACGCGTGAGTAAAATTATTGCATCAATAGCAACCACAATGTTGACTCATGGATGGGTTCCTGGGTGCTTTAGGAAAGCAAGAACTGTACTCATTTTTAAACATGGAGATCGTAAGAATATAGATAACTGGCGACCAATATCGACGTGTTCAATTTTGCGGCGAATCATAGAAAGAGTTTTCGATAAGCATCTTCGGCGATTCACGACATTCAATACTAATCAAAGAGGTTTCACCAATACGCCAGGAACTTTCATAAATGTATCGATTGTAGATGCAATTCTCAAACAAGCAAAATCCCAGAAAAAAGACGTTACACTCATATTTTTGGATATAAGCAAAGCTTTCGATAATATTGGGCATGATCATATTGCGGAAACCATAAAAGTAGCAAGCATCCCAGATAAACTCAAAGAAATTATTATTAAACTGCAAGTAGGCAATTTCACTCAAATCGAGTCAAGTCATGGTACGAAGACCAAACCTATAGATATCAACCGTGGCGTTCTTCAAGGAGCTCCACTTTCACCAGCCTTGTACAACTTGGGTACTGACCCTATTCTGGATGAGTTGTCAGAGAAAGATGTGGCCAATGAATATGGTTACAATCTTGTTGACTCGTAGACTGTCTAACAGTCCTGGAATTTGCCGACGACACTTGCGTTATCGGTAAAAACAAATAATCTTTTATCGAACTTGCAAATATGGCTAAAACAATGTTAAAAGAAGTCGGATTGGAGCTCAATTCGAAGAAAAGCTGTGCGATTGTCGTGGAAAAGGGAAAGCTAGTAACAACCTCTTTGAGTATTGAAGGAGATGATATTATAAGCATGAATGGAAAAGATGTAATACGATATCTTGGAGTTACTTTCAATGATTCGATTGTCTTCGATCACTCAAGAGTCATAAATAACCTCAAATCTGAATTGAATGCTCTCACTTCATCACCACTGCTGATTGCTGATCAAAAGCTGAATATATTGAACCAATATATATGGCCAACCTCTTATATGACCCTCTTCAAGCAGCTCCATTGACAAAACTACCGGAGAAGTTTTCAGAAGACGTGGATAAAATGGTTGAAAGTGCAGTGAAAGAGATAATAGGATTACCTGGTGATACACCAGATTCAATGATATACTCTTCGAGAAAAATGAAAGGCCTTGCTATTTTTAAAGTCATGTGGGAAGCCTACATTCAGCATTTCAATATCTGCAGTGTGCTAGAAAAAGCCAATAACGAGTACGTAAATGAGGTGAGAGATATCAAATACGAAAAGAAGCAATGTTTAGAGAAACTTCTAATTGAAAATAATGCAAAGGAGCTTTCAAGTAGAAAAAAGATTACTGGGCAACACTTACGTGAAATACTACGTACGAGAGAGTATGAGAAATGGTGTGGTTTGAGTCAGAAAGGTGCTGGAGTAGTTCTATACCAAGAATATACTCCAGCAAACAGTTGGATATACAATAAAAGAGGCTTAACGTGCTCGGAGTGGCGTGATGCCTTGAAAATGACAGCAAATGTGGCTCCAGTACGAATTATTGCGGGCAGAAGTCGAGAGGGAATCCACTGCAGACATTGCAGTGAGATAGAAACCCTTGTCCACGTTCTCGGCTTCTGCTCTCAACGAGAATTATCACGGAATACAAGACATCACACAATAGGACCCGTATTGCTGACACCTTCAGAGAAGCAAATCTATACGAGGTCTACGAAGAGGTTGCGTGCGTAGCACTGCAAGGGAGCACCAAGAGGACAGACATCATCGTCATAAATAGGAAAATTAAAACAGCCTATATACTGGTTCCCACAATCCGCTTTGGAAAATCCAGGCAACAGCCTGAAGAGGTCAACAGAGAAAAACAAAACCACTACGAGCCTACTGTTGACTTCTTCAAAAGCAAATACGACCTCCGCAACATCGAGGTCATTGGGCTGTTCATTGGAGCGCGAAGTACCATACCGATTTTTCCCAATGAATTTAGATTAGGGTTCGACTGAAGAAAGAACTTGTTTTTGATATTGTTATATTTTAGCTTTGAGAGGTTCAATTGATATTCTAAGAAATCATGTTTACAATGTTCAATTATTTATGTATTTAATAATTAATTTTCTTTTTTTTTCAATTTTTCCATTTCCTCTAAGAACCTCAAATATTTTTACTTTCAAAAATTTTCTCCAGTCATATTCTCAATTTTTATTATTAGTTCAATTTTTTAAGCATAATGTTATTATTACTTATTACAATTTTCAATTTTTCACTTTTTTCAATCATTTAACTATATTTCATTTATATATATATTGATATCAAAATTGTATTTCATACTGATTGTTATCTTGTAAACTTTCTATAAGCCAGGGACCAATGAAGGTTGTTCATATATTTTTTCAATAACATCGAAACTTGATAAAAAATCATTATTCTCCAATTGAGGCTGTGGATGAAAGGTAGGATCGTTTGGACGAGGCACCACAAGGGTCAAATTGTTATCTCATTTTAATTATTTGAAACCAATTAACTTCAACACTAGGAATGCGCGCGCGGTCGGTGAATACGCGTAGCACTGCCAGTATGCCGCGCGACCGAGTCCGAGCCGAGCGTGCAGAGCCTCTACGTGAATCACTGCTGGGCTACCACACGACCGACTGCGCACGGCCTTTTTGAGGGCCACTGCCAGTCTACCACGCGTCCGAGTCCGAGCTGAGCGTGCAGAGCCCCTACGTGAGCCACTGCTGGGCTACCGCACGACCGATTGCGCACGGCCTTTTTGAGGGCCACTGCCAGTCTACCACGCGTCCGAGTCCGAGCCAAGCCTGCAGAGCCCCTACGTGGGCCACTGCTGGGCTACCACACGACCGATTGCGCACAGCCTTTTTGGGGGCCACTGCCAGTCTTCCACGCGTCCGAGTCCGAGCCAAGCCTGCAGAGCCCCTACGTGAATCACTGCTGGGCTACCACACGACCGATTGCGCACAGCCTTTTTGGGGGCCACTGCCAGTCTACCACGCGTCCGGGTCCGAGCCGAGCGTGCAGAGCCCTCACGTGGGCCACTGCTGAGCTACCACACGACCGATTGCGCACGGCCTTTTTGAGGGCCACTGCCAGTTCTCCACGCGTCCGAGTCCGAGCCAAGCGTGCAGAGCCCCTACGTGGGCCACTGCTGGGCCACCACACGACCGATTGCGCATGGCCTTTTTGAGGGCCACTGCCAGTCTTCCACGTGTCCAAGTCCGAGCCGAGCGTGCAGAGCCCTCACGTGGGCCACTGCTGAGCTACCACACGACCGATTGCGCACGGCCTTTTTGAGGGCCACTGCCAGTTCTCCACGCGTCCGAGTCCGAGCCAAGCGTGCAGAGCCCCTACGTGGGCCACTGCTGGGCCACCACACGACCGATTGCGCATGGCCTTTTTGAGGGCCACTGCCAGTCTTCCACGTGTCCAAGTCCGAGCCGAGCGTGCAGAGCCCCCACGTGGGCCACTGCTGGGCCACCACACGACCGATTGCGCACGGCCTTTTTGAGGGCCACTGCCAGTTCTTCACGCGTTCGAGTCCGAGGACTTTACGAGCGAGTTCACGAACACTTTTTTATTTGAACACTTCTTTCGAACAGTTTTTTTTCGCAGAGTTTCTTTTCGAGCTATTTTTTTTTGGAACAGTTTATTTTCGAACAGTTGTTTTTTCGAACACTTTTTTTGACCACTTTCTTTCGAAAACTTCTTTTCTAACCATTTTTTAGGGGAGGGATTGCTCTGATACACAAAAAAAACTTACACCAGGGAAATCTTACACCGAAAATATCTTGCACCGGAAAATTCGTATACCGAAAAAATCATACACCGAAAACATCCTACACCAAAAATCTCGTTCACTGAAAAGAACGATCTTTTCATACTAGACACTATATTATTCTGGCGGAAGAGGAATAGTCCCCACTTTTTTGAAACAATACAGTAGCTCCACCCTGAATCGCCTTCTACTCGGGACAGGCCTCCTAGTACAGTCACACTGTGAAATAATATTTTCAGTTAACGAGATTTTCGGTTCAAGATATTTTCGGTGTATGATTTTTTCAGTGTACGAATTTTTCGGTGTCAGATATTTTTGGTGTAACATTTTTTCAATGTCAATTTTTTTCGGTGTATCAAAGCATCCCCCCCCCCTCCTGAAAAATGTGTTCGAAAATGAGTTTTCGAGAAAAAGTGTTCAAAAGGTGTTCGAAAAAAAGTGTTCGAGAAAAAATGTTCAAAACAAGAGTTCGAAAGAAAAAGTGTTCGAGAAAAAATATGGTTGGAAAAAAATGTGTTCGAAAATAGAACTGTTCGAATAAAGAAGTGTTCGAAAAAAATAGTTCGAAAAAAAAAATATTCAAAAGAAAACTGTTCGAAAAAAAATAGTTCGATAAAAAAACTGTTGGAAAAAAACTGATCGAAAAAAGGCGTTCGGATGAAAGTGTTCGAAGAAAAACTGGTCGGAAAAAGAAGTGTTCGGAAAAAAGTATTCGAAAAAAAAACTGTTGAAAAAAAATGTTTGAAAAAAAACAGATCGAGAAAAGAAGTGTTCGAAAATTTAATTGTTCGAATATTAATCGATCAAATTCAACTGCTCGGTTGGAAAATTGGCACTTTTGAAAGGTCTTGATAGTATTTCAGTGGGAGGGAGAGTTCCCCTCACGCCCGCATACAGCTCAACCGAAATATCAAACTTCTGCGTTAATCTTCGAACAGTTATTTATTCGAACAGTTAATTTTTCGAATAGATTTTTTTTTTCGAACAATTTTTTATTCGAACACTTTTTTTCGAACACTTTTTTTTCGAATACTTTTTTTTCGAGAAGTTTTTGTATCGAACAATTGATAGCATTCCCTTTCTGAGCCCCCCGCCCCACCCCGTCAGTCTACCACGAACCCAAGTTCAGGTAGCGAAAGATCGTCCACTCGCGTCCGGGAGCGTCAGCATCAAGGGCGGCAGTTCCAGAGATCTACCAGCTCGGCCTTCCCAAGGCGACATTGACAGAAAACTGGCCAAGAGGGTGGTTATCATTGGCCAGAAGCGTCCGACCAATCAGCGTGCGACTCACTTCCTACTGGTCGCGTGCTCTCCCGGACTTTATGTATGAGGCTGACTTCGAGGAGCACTTAGTCACTCGATTGCCGGCTACCATACCTACATCGACTCTTGTAGATGGCTGAACGTTTTCAGCCGAAACGTCGAAACCCCGGGCTCTTTTCAGAGACACCAGTTGTTTCAAGGAAGGGCAAATCTCCGAAAAGTGACATTTTATAATTTATACATATATATATATATATATATATATATATATATATATATATATATATATATATATATATATATATATATGTATATATATATATTTATATATGAATATATATATATATATATATATATATATATATATATATATATATATATATATATATATATATATATATATGAATATATATATATATATATTTATATATATATATGTATATATATATTCATATATATATATATATATATATATATATATATATATATATATATATATATATATATATATAAATATAAATTTATATAATTATATATATATAAATATATATGAATATATATATATATAAATATATATGTAAATATATATATATATATATATATATATATATATATATATATATATATATATATATATATATATATATATATAAATATATATATATATATATATATATATATTCATATATATATATGTATGTATATGTATATATTTCATATATATATATAACATATATATATATATATATATATATATATATATATATATATATATATATATATAAATAAACATATATACATATACATATACATATATATATATATATATATATATATATATATATATATATATATATATATATATATATATATATATATATATATATGTATATATATATATAAATATATATATATATATATATATATATATATATATATATATATATATATATATATTTTAACATTACCGATTCAAATAAATACAAATTATATTTAAAAAGAGGAATATATTGATTCAAACACACATTATTACAATTATTTCACTTTAAAATTACACAATGAAAAGAAGACAAGTCCTTTATGGCGATTATTATTGTTCTTGAAGAGGGTAGTGGGGGGTTCTAAAGGGCAAATGTGGTGGATTTGGTTGTACTTAAGAGCCCGTATCCTAGCTGAGAATATTTCTCTTCGACATGCGCGACCCAAGTTTGGTGTGCGATTTTGGAACTCGGTAGTGGACAGCTATCTCTCTCAGTTTCCTATGGCTATCTCTCTCTCTTGTAACTTGAAGTGTTCATCAAAAAAGACGTGCACTTTGGAAACAACATTTGACCGTTCCGATTTACCGCCTTCTCTATAAGTTAACAAATACACTCGGGGGTCCTAGACCGTCATTCTGCGTGTTGTCACTAGGTTGTCACAAAAGCCATCTGAATAGCAGGTAGTATTTTGAAGAGATATTTGGTAAACGTTTTAGCTATGGCTCTCACAATAAACTCATTCAGATTCCATCACAGATAATCGAGCTGTGATTCCATACAATATGCTGTTATTTCTGAAATCGAGGAAAGTAATATTCACAATTTTTTTCCTCATAACATTGATACTGGATACAAAATCATTGTTCCCCAATGAGAAAAAATATACCACAAGCTATGTATTTCATTGATACTTATATTGGTTAGTCACAATTGCTACTTGTATTCGAAAGTAGGGGTATACGGAGATTATGTTGACCACAAGGAAGTAAATGCAAATTTACAAATAATCATGCTGATAATAACTAAGTATAATTCGTAGGAAAATATCATAACAAATGATGAGTGATCAATTATTAGACGAGCTTTAGCGAGGATTCAATTTCACATACTGAAAAAAATTGGTGTTCGTTTTTATATATATATTTTTTTTATGTTCATTTGTCGGTTCTCCACAGGTCAAAAGGCTACAGCTATCAATTTCAAACTTTTTTTTTATCATGGTTCCTTATCTAACTCAGATCTGTATAGTTTTGTTGCATTATCGGATATCAACTTTTTTTTATGAATTTCAGAAATTTCAAAAATACCCTTAAAAATTTAAAAAATTAAAAATTTTAAAATTTTTATTTTCCAAAAAATTGAAATTTTGTGTGGAGTTGAATAACATCTTGATACACATTTCTGGGAATTCTCAGCTTGATCGGGTCAGCCATTTTGAAGAAAAAACACGAAATGTGCTAAATTGGTACCACTCGAAGCCGTTTTTACCCATTTATAACTAAAATGTTACCCAATTGGCGAATTTAGGCAAAAGTTTGGCAATGAAGTCGACATACTATTACTTTCCGCTCGTCTAACAACGCGTATATAGCGTTTTCCTAGTCATAAACAAATGATAAGATGAGTGCAAAATGAGTAGTGAGACTAGTGGATCGGTGGCTGAACCGGCATTCAGGAGACCGGGGTTCGATTCTGGACAGAGACCTCCAAGAAGAGTTTTTTCGTGGTGTCCCTCTGTCGTTTAGGTTCATACTGGGATGATTCCTTTGCAACAGACCACGACCGACTCCTTTTTACTATACAAAAACACATAATAAAGTAACCTTCCATCTAATCTTCTCATCAGTCATCACCTTATTCATCATTCACCGACGCCAATAGGTCTTAGTCATCATTCATTACTGTGCTTAGTTGAACCCAACATAAAAACATAAATGAATGCGTCAAAAGTACAATGTTATGTCGATTTTAGATTTTGTGTAAGCTTATTTTCAGTTATTATGCCCATACCAGGATCGCTTTCAGAATTATTTCATGCATATATTTAATATTTCATTGATTAAATTATCACAATATGTAGTATTTACATAATGGTTGAATGGTCAATCGGAGACTAATTCTGAAATGATAAACAAATTCACACATTTTTACAGTGATTTATTATTGGTTTAGTTTTTTTAAATGGAATGGCAAAGTGATGAAGACAACTGCCAATACAGCATGTATTTGTATACGATCTTTGTACATATTTCAAGAATAATTGTTTTCGCTTCGTATAGGCACATGTGTGTTCTTTTTTCACAAAATCTGACAACAATGAACTGTGAGCGGAAAATTGTACAACCCAATATTCTGAGAGAATAGAGAGGAAATATATTTATTTTCAAAACAAGTGAACGCAAGTGTCAGGCCAATCAAGCAACTCATTAGTAGAAGTTTTCTCAGGACACATTTTTCGAAGAGAATAAGATAAGATGATCGTGAAAAAATTCACACTGATCAGTCGTAGCTGCCTACACTGAAAATATGTGTGCATGTATAGGTCAACTTCACCTATATGAACCTTGACTGATCCAGGCCCAGCTAAGGCACTGCTTCATACATTCCAGTCAAGCGGGGCTTAGGTTCGAGCCTCGCATATGACATGGGTTTTTGTGAACATCATCCGTCTCTCTTCTGCGAGCTCACTCGTACCCCCCTAATAACCTAGCTGTTGGTGAGGTCGAAATCTAAGGTAGCCGGCAAAAAGACCGCGAACAATTTTATCTCGCGGCAATAATATCGAGTAGGGTGAAATGACCGCACGTACATGAGGTCGCGGAGAAGAAAATATCGCGAGCCAAGTGAGCGCGGGTAAAAATACCGTGGAGGTAATAAGATCGTGAACAAATGATCGCGGGCAAAAAGATCGCGGGATCAAACAAAACTGGGCATTTTTCAAACTATTCGAATATGCGTGTGATCAAATTTGAAAGATGATCCATATATATATTATATATATATATATATATATATATATATATATATATATATATATATATATATATTCATATATATATATATATATATATATATATATATATATATATGTATATATATATATATGTATATATATATATATATATACATATATATATATATATATATATATATATATATATATATATATATATATATATATATATATATATATATATATATATATATGTGTATATATATATATATATATATATATATATATATATATATATATATATGTATATATATATATATATATATATATATATATATATATATATATAAATATATATATATATATATTTACACATATATATATATATATATATATATATATATATATATATATATATATATATATATATATATATATATATATTCACATCATCAGAACCCTAACAATGTGGAAAGTAATCAATTTTGTTTCAAATATGATGATTTTAAAATTCGTTTCAATATTAAATCTTACCGTAGTTTTTTCCTATATTCGTTTCTGTCTACAATGAATGATCATAGCATATTTGAAACTGATTAGGAATTATATTAATTATATTGTGACCATTTCTTGGAATGATTCAGCGATCAAATTTCAAATTTCAATTGTGAAATCACTCAATCAATGAGGAAACATGAAATGTGATAAATCGTGTTTGTTATATTTTGTGTCGTTTTTCACGTTATGTTTCTCATGTTATGTTTCACTGTAGAATATAATGATAGGCTACTAACAATGTGTTAACAATGTGTGAGTTAAACAACTCAAGAAGTCGAATTTCAACACTCCATAATTCATCAAACGATAATAAATGTAATTGTAATAGTTTTAATTCTGATTTTGAGCATTGACCCAAAAAATTAGTTTCTACTTGGGTATGAAGTCAACTGGAATTATTTTCACTGAATCGGTGAGAAATGCACCTAGGACTAAAATAAAAAATGTATTCTTGTTGTAATGAGAATGTGAAGACACTCACAACTAAATACAATTGATTGGTGTGATATATCGGTATATTGGTTTTCAGCTAATCACTTTTATTCCGTTCCAAGAAAGGTTCATTTGGAGTGACAGCACTCATGGCTCGGGTCCACTTCCTACCTAGGTTGACAAGTGGAAAGGGGATGATTTTCAAAGAGTTCCAGTGTCACCGCTAGATGGAGGAGTTTTCCAACTTATAATTTGGACAAAATCTAGTTACTGTAAGTTACATGACACATTTTGATCATGGAAAACGGGAAGACTGTTGAATTATAGGCAAATCAAGATTTTGAATATTGATGAGAAAGGTTGAACTTAAAGATGTGCAATTGTAATTTTTTTCTAGTTATATTCGGTAACCGGGAATTAGGCAATGAAAACCATCAAATTGGCACTTTTTGATTCAAAAATTGCTCCATCTAAAAATTATTCTTCAATATTCAACTAGGCATATCCAATTGTGAGAGTATCGTTTATCAATTGCTTTTTATCGCAAATCCGTAGTGTTTGTAGTTCTTGAGATATATGTGATGGAAGTGCACCCTGTACTCAACATGAAATCTGTCTAAGATGCGGGCTCTTAAGGTTTGATGCTGCAGAGGTGAGATCCCCTCGGCCTGGTGGCGGAGTCGAGATGGAAGTTGAAGATAACGTAGTTTTGAATTCCAATAGAATAAATTGTCACAAGTTCAGTACATAATAATTAAAACTCACTAATTTTAGAAAACACTATTCATTCTGGAAGATTCACCACTTTCTCACAGCTTTTTGCCTAACTTGCCTGTGTCGCGGTCCGTAATGAACTGTTTGGATATTTCCTAAATTTCTACTGCAATTACATTTAGTTCACTCCCTAAATGTATTA
>OZ023339.1:1667510-1692510 GCA_964007535.1 Brachyptera risi
ACCGATTATTCCCATAGTTCTACTACACAAGATAATGAGCATTGAATTACACATTTTAAATTGAAGTTTTTTTCTAATCGGACCAGTAGTTTTCGAGTTATGTTTTTACAAGTCAGAGAAAACGTAGTTCTTGGGAAAACGTACTGAAGTTTCAATACTCAATATACATAGACACAGTACGCATCACCGTCTGTGTTGCATTCAAAGCTTGAAATATATCAACAAAATACTTGAGTTTCGGTCACGAACTCCTCGATTAATTGTTAACAATAGGCTTACTTGAAAAAAAAAAGAGAAAAAAGAAAATATGTGTGCCAAAAATGAATGTCACGCTGAGGCTACTCGTTGAGTGTCACACAGAGCAGTCTATGTGGCCAGTGTTGAGTGAGTCAGACACAGAACACATCACGACATTGCAGTGTTATAGTCGGATCTACATTTCCTCTGTCACTTCTGCCCTCATGTGGCAGAGATTATTCTGCAAATTCAGTCATCACATCCCGTCAATTTGGATTCTCAATAGTTCTGGTCATGAATTGAACTGGATAGTCCAAGTATCATCGAGTAGTTTGAAAATGGATTATTGATCGCTTATTCAGATGTTGAAGAAATCGATGAAAAAGAAAAGGCAGCACCTATAGACACGAGACTCGTGAATCCAAGAACACCGCAAACTATAGACACGATTTTCTCGTGTCTCCTACTGTATCAATTTCTATAGACACGATTTACTCGTGACTCCTACGTACAAAACAGCTATAGACACGAGTTCCGCAACACGAGTATCGTGGATAGAGATGCACAAAATACTATAGCCACGAGTATCGGCAAGCCGGCAACGTCGCACTTTACGCGACACGAGAATAATCGTGAATACTCGTGGATGCTTGCACATGAAAATCTATAGACACGAGTATTTTACACGACACGAGAATAATCGTGAATCCAATACTCGTGGATCCCTGCACATGAAAATCTATGGACACGAGTATTTTGCTCGTGGATTTCGTGGATTGGAGTTCATGAGTGATGCCAAGTGCACGAGAATAATAGACACGAGTTCTTAAGTGAAGATGAACTTGATTCATGAATAATGTGAGAAGTTAAGGATAAGTTTGGTCGATTAGGTTATTCAGATTAGGTAGACACGAGTATTTAGCTCGTGGATTTCGTGGATTGGAGTTCATGAGTGATGCCAAGTGCACGAGAATAATAGACACGAGTTCTTAAGTGAAGATGAACTTGATTCATGAATAATGTGAGAAGTTAAGGATAAGTTTGGTCGATTAGGTTATTCAGATTAGATAGACACGAGTATTTAGCTTGTGGATTTCGTGGATTGGAGTTCATGAGTGATGCCAAGTGCACGAGAATAATAGACACGAGTTCTTAAGTGAAGATGAACTTGATTCATGAATAATGTGAGAAGTTAAGGATAAGTTTGGTCGATTAGGTTATTCAGATTAGATAGACACGAGTATTTAGCTCGTGGATTTCGTGGATTGGCGCCGGTCAACAGCGCATTAAATCGTGTCAGTTTTCCATCGTTATTGTTCTACCGCGCCGATCTACCGCGCATTAAATCGTGGCTATAGTTTTCCAAGTAGCTGGATCCACGAGTATTATGTTGCTTGTTCTTGGCCATGTTGCCAGATCATTCTCGTGGCCATAGACTTTTCAGTGCTAGCATCCACGAGCAAAATACTCGTGTCTATAGATTTTCATATGCCTGCATCCACGAGTCTCGTGTCACGAGAACTCGTGTCTATAGCCACTTCGAAAAGGAAACGACCTCATCTTACTATTTTCCATGCTCACCTTCTTGAGCGACGAGTCCACAGGTCTGAAGTGGTCCACGCAGAGGTCGTCAGCGTCGTAACAGCCAATCAACAGCGTCCTCACTGCAACAATACTCGTATTAGGCCTACACAAGAGAAATTGACAAAGTGTGACTTTACTGGCATTTCTGTGAGAGTTATCCGGACTCCCATAACCTTCTTCACATTTTTAATGATTGTGGAAGGTGTGATATTCAAGCCACACAGTTTTTACTCAGGAGTTCAGACGAACTCAATCATCCATTCCCGTCATTCTTTGATTGGATGAATTCATTTGATTCAATCTATTCAGTTATCTTGTTAGTTGTCTCAATCTTTGTACAAGCCTTCATGTTTGACGTGTCATGTTGCCACTGGAAATGTTGAGCTGAAGCAACTTGACGATATGAACGTAACGTTAACGTTGAGGGTGAATCTCTAATAGCATCCTCTTGTATCTGTATCTCTATGTAGTTATATCCTGTAAACTCTGTGTTGATATAATCACCTTGTCTATCATTTGTGTCAGTTCAGTACCAATGCATGAGCTCTGATTCTTCGAGCCTGCGTTTGATTACGATTCAGAATAACATTGATGGGGAACTCATGAATGAAAATTCTTGAACTCCATCAATGATATTGTTTCTCATTCGAACAATGTATCTATCATTGACATCACAGTTTAACGGATTCAGTCAATCTATATTTCTGTCAACTATCCAATTGTGCTCAGAATCGTTGGATAGTAGTTCGAATAATCATTCTATCTCAGAATGTTATCCAACTTTCCCGAGAGTGAGGAAAAGTCCCAATCGTATGTTTGATATCAGATATCTTCTTCACCAATAAAATCATGGGAGGACGAACATGTGTACGTACGTGCGTACCTGTGTTCGTACGTGTGTAACTGTTTTTGTGCGTGCGAACCTGTGTTCGTACGTGCGTACTTGTGTTCGTACGTGCGTACTTGTGTTCGTACGTGCGTACCAGTGTTCGTACGTGTATACCTGTGTTCGTGCGTGCGTACCTGTGTTCGTACGTGAGTACCTGTGTTCGTGCGTGCGTACCTGTGTTCGTGCGTGCGTACTGTAAGGTATTCAATTCCTACATCCTCACTTGAACATATGGATTGGATCCATGGCTTGATGAGGGGTGAGAGGAGAGAAGAATTAGAAAGAAAAAGCTCAAGACCAACGAACACCTTTTTATCCATCCTGACGTGGTTTTTCGTGGTTTCCCACAGTCCTCGAAGCAAATGCTTGGATGAAGTACTAATTGGCCACGACCATCAATTAGTAGAGCGATAGGCCTAATTATAACATTATAGGCCTATCACCCATTTATGTTGTCCATTTTGTATAATGATAAACTTCACATCTGCTGTCAATAGAAAGAAGTGATCATTGCCCAAGAGACTTAGTTCAAAGTGGAGGATATCAACATTCGTGTGTTTATACTGAAAGACTGTTATCTACGACGGAAAATTATGGTCACAGACAGCGCAGTCCTGGTGTTGAAGTTCATTTGTTTCAAATAATCAAAATGGGGTGGTAAGATCGCCCTTGTGGTGCTCCGTCCAAACGATCCTATCTTTCATCTATATACTTAAGAGGCCGCAGGCGCTCGTATTTCACGCCGCAAACTCTCACGGCCGTAATTTTTGAGATATCAATATGATTTTTTTTGCATTCTGTTGATAATTAAAAGAGGGAGTGTATCGCATTTACAGAATTTTGAACAACAAATTTGTAATTTTTCAAATTCTTCAAATGGAAAATGAAAAAATTTCTAGTTTACGGAAACCTATATATATATTTTTGAATACCGAAAAAAAATTTGGACTGTGAAATATATCAAAAGTGTGAGTAAGGGAATTAACGGCGTTCACGAGAATATGAGTTCGGCGGGCTAGTCTATGGGCTGCGCCTAGCACACGATGCATGTTAAACTCGAGTCTGAAGCGAGCGAACAACGAGAGCGTGTAGCGCGCCTGCGGCCTCTTAATTGGGGAACAATGATTGTGTATCAAATTTCGATCTTATATATGAAAAATAATAATCCTGGCACGTCGTACACGACGGACGCAGCCTGCTAGTACAGTGTAAACACGAGCGCTCACCAGTCAGTGGCAGTCCAACCCTCTCTGGTTCCAGCCTGATGGGTCCAACAAGTCCACCTCAATGTGTGACGTCATGCCATCACTCACATCATACAGCCATACAGCTGGTCGAGGTGATGGCATATTAGGGAAATATTCCTACTTACGAGGAATAATTCATGATAATTCAGTGGTAAGAATGATAAACAGTATTCCTCCGAGATATGAATAACACCGAGTAATGGTGTGATCAGTGTTCGAATTGGGGGGGGATGCGGGAGGATGCCATCCCCCCCAAAGAGAAAAGGTTGCTTACACCATCCCCCCCCCCCCCAAAGAGAAAAGGTTGCTTACACCATCCCCCAAAGAGAAATAGTCACTTACACCATCCCCCTGAGGAGAAAACGTTGCTTACACCATCCCCCAAAGAGAAAAGGTTGCTTACACCATCCCCCCCAAAGAGAAAACGTTGCTTACACCATCCCCCAAAGAGAAAACGTTGCTTACATCATCCCCCCCAAAGAGAAAACGTTGCTTACACCATCCCTCTAAAGAGAAAAGGTTGTTTACACCATCCCCCAAAGAGAAAAGGTTGCTTACACCATCCCCCCCAAAGAGAAAACGTTGCTTACACCATCCCCCAAAGAGAAAAGGTTGCTTACACCATCCCCCCAAAGAGAAAAGGTTGCTTACACTATCCCCCTAAAGAGAAAAGGTTGTTTACACCATCCCCCCAAGGAGAAAAGGTTGCTTACACCATCCTCCCAAAGAGAAAAGGTTGCTTACACCATCCCCCTAAAGAGAAAAGGTTGCTTACACCATATCCCCAAGGAGAAATGGTTGCTTACACCATCCCCCTAGAATGTTTGTTTACTATTCTATTTTTATATTTTTCTTACGTGTTTTAATACCGATATCATTCCAGTTATTAGTTTTCCTTCTATACGGTATCTTGATTATTAATTAATAGTTTATTATTAACACAGTTATTCTGAATTCTAGCGTTTTACTCGCGTAATTTGCGTGTATTTACATGTTATACTTCATAGTCCAGTTTACCAGTGTCGCGGTAGGCCTACTTTTGAGCGAAAACATGCACATTCCGCGGTAATTCACCGGTGAGGCGGTGACTCATCGTTATGTTAAATATATAGAATATTGGTTCCTCCTCGCTTCATTATACGTAAAACCCATCCTAACAATTGATTTGATTTATAAAATACTTGGATACATATAGTAAAATGGTCAGGGCCGTCGTTAGGGTACTCAGGGGGCGCGCGTCCCCCCAATCGACATTTTGCGCCCCCCCCCCCCCCCAATAACTTATCCTCCCTTAAAAATATATAATGTTGAACTACGAATAAACACACAATAAAATATGTTGAGTTGATGACTTATTAATATGAATTGTTTCAGTGTACACTCTGCTACTTTACAATTCCTTTCTGCTTTTCAATAAAGATTCAATTATTAGATTCCAAAACGCTCGTGAATCGCAAAAATCACTTGAAAAATGACCATATTTCAAAAGAATCATTGCTTGGAATTTTGCCGGGAGAAATCGCGAGAATAGCTTCGAAAATGTCCATAATGATTATACTATTACAAATAACTTTGATAATATCCATAGTGATTCAATCATTGGACTCCAAAACTGCTTGTGAATATCAAAAATCTCTTAAAAAATGATATGGGTCCATTTCAAAAAATTACCTGCGGGGCTTCGGTGGGAGAGATCGCAAAAGCATAGCTTTAAAAATGTTCATGATGATGCAATCATGAGTCTCCTAAACCACTCTTGAAACGCAAAAATCTCTTCAAAAATGTCCATATTTTAAAAATTTCCCAGCGGGGCTCTGCTGGGGGTCTTCCGCCCCCAGACCCCCTTTTCACGCGTGGGAGATGTCTAGCTGGGCGGACATTTTATTCATGTACCTTTCCCCCCCCCCCCCCCCCCCCAATACACAAATCCTAACGACGTCCCTGAAAATAGTGTATGACTACCTACAGCAAAGATATTTATATAACCTACGGTTAGGTTAGGTTAGGTTAGGTTAGGTTAGGTTAGGTTAGGTTAGGTTAGGTTAGGTTAGGTTAGGTTAGGTTAGGTTGACCTACAGACTCCCAAAACTTGAGAAACAGGATGAACAACATGATTTCACCTTTTCCCTGCAGGGCTTTGTGGGGGGCTCTCCCCCCCTTTTATTATTTTGGCGCTTCCTTTTGTGACTCGAGCTATCATATATATTTAAGGTACTAACATTTGTCAAAGCTAATATCCATGAATTTCCCCCCCTTGAACACAGTCACGATACTCGACACAAGAATCTTATTAAACTAGACAAGCACTATAAAACTATTAACCAGAGAGGTTTGCATCATTGTGGATCAAAATTGTTCAATAAATTACCAACAATCGTCAAAGAAATGCCTTTCAAAGAATTCAAATCAACTATTAAAATGCATCTTCTGAAGAACACTTTCTACTCCGTAGAGGATTTCATGGACACTGGCTTTATCTGAAAAATTTGAATCAATATTCAAAAAATAACTTGAAATAAGTGTTGCGGCCAATGGTAGGCGCGCGAATGGTAAAGCAGTGGACTGTATATTGAGCTACGGTGAGGCAAATGATACGTGGTAATCAATGTCGACTCGGCGTTGACTATCAGGCGAACATAAACTGGAGGCAGGTTGTTTCTCGCCTCAAACGATACGTGACTAACAACGTCGAATGTGACGTAGCCAAGCAATACAAGTGCACGTCTGACTTGATCGTGCCTTGTTGCAGAACCGAAGCAACCAGGGGTAACTTCACCGACCTGCGTTAAGGGGGGTACAACACTGAAAATCCTAAATTATACATTTTACGCCCGATCGAGTTGATTTCTTTTATTTTGGTCCCACATTACTATCAGATGAATATAAAAAATATATAGTCACATTTTTTCCACAACTTTTTTTTTTTTTAATTCAAACCTTTATTTTGTCAATGGTCACGGAGAAACTTTTTGGTGAAAAATGGCTCTAGAAAAGTAGTTTTTGAAAAATCACTTAGTCTTCTCGAGAGTGCAATCGACAAAGTTATGCATTGGTGTCACTTCAAATTCTTTTCTGTAGGAATGGCAAATTTATCTATTTCACACTTTTATTTCAATTTTTTCAATTTTTTTAATTTTCAAAAATTATTTTAGGCATGATATTCTCAAGATATACTGTTGATAATGCATAACGTTTTTCATCATCTAGTTCATGAAGTATACAAACAAATTGTGCAATTCCGTCCGGTAGAATAGATTTCATTCACTTCTCCCTTCAAAATACGTTGGAAAAAAAGATGACGAGAAAACAGCCATCAAACATTCAACTGTTTTCCGTTCTGAAGCTAATTTGGTTCGACACTATATGATTAGAAGACAATTATAAAATATACAAGTGAATTAATTCACATTATTTCTTCAGTAGCCCAAAAAAGAGATATTAAATAAATCGATCATTAAAAAAAATGGAAATTTCAACAAATGGACATATTCTTAGTGTTGTCCCCCCTCAACTTCTCACAACCATAAGCCTAACAAACAGAAAGAGAATATTTAGACCTGTGGTGATGTCCTCACACATCATCAGAAAGAAAAAACAAGAAACAAAAGCTTGACAGAAAACAAAACACCCAACGCTGTGGATGCTTACGAACACAACAAGTGTAAAGAACTAGAAGCGAGAATGGCAGTAAAGATAGGTCCTATAACGACCAGAGCTTAACGCAGAACAAAGAAACAACAACTGAGTAAATACGAGAGACGTCAGAGCACGTCTTGTCTCGACCAAGGAGAGAGATCAACTGGAGATGCTCACACAACGAGAGCCGGAAGCAGACTGATCGTATAAACCCACTTGAACGAGAGACGTCACAGCACGTCTTGTCTCGACCAAGTAGAGATACCAACTGGAGATGCTCACACAACGAGGGCTGGAAGCAGACTGACCGTATAAACCCACTTGAACAAGAGACGTCAGAGCACGTCTTGTCTCGACCAAAGAGAGAATCCAACTGGAGATGCTCACACAACGAAAGCTGGAAGCAGACTGACCGTATAAACCCACTTGAACGAGAGACGTCACAGCACGTCTTGTCTCGACCAAGGAGAGAATCCAACTGGAGATGCTCACACAACGAGAGCTGGAAGCAGACTGACCGTATAAACCCACTTGAACGAGAGACGTCACAGCACGTCTTGTCTCGACCAAGGAGAGATACCAACTGGAGATGCTCACACAACGAGAGCTGGAAGCAGACTAACCGTATAAACCCACTTGAACGAGAGACGTCACAGCACGTCTTGTCTCGACCAAGGAGAGATACCAACTGGAGATGCTCACACAACGAGAGCTGGAAGCAGACTAACCGTATAAACCCACTTGAACGAGAGACGTCACAGCACGTCTTGTCTCGACCAAGGAGAGATACCAACTGGAGATGCTCACACAACGAGAGCTGGAAGCAGACTAACCGTATAAACCCACTTGAACGAGAGACGTCACAGCACGTCTTGTCTCGACCAAAGAGAGAATCCAACTGGAGATGCTCACACAACGAGAGCCGGAAGCAGACTGACCGTATAAACCCACTTGAACGAGAGACGTCACAGCACGTCTTGTCTCGACCAAGTAGAGAATCCAACTGGAGATGCTCACACAACGAGAGCTGGAAGCAGACTAACCGTATAAACCCACTTGAACGAGAGACGTCACAGCACGTCTTGTCTCGACCAAGTGGAGATACCAACTGGAGATGCTCACACAACGAGGGCTGGAAGCAGACTGACCGTATAAACCCACTTGAACAAGAGACGTCAGAGCACGTCTTGTCTCGACCAAGTAGAGAGATCAACTGGAGATGCTCACACAAAGAGAGCTGGAAGCAGACTGACCGTATAAACCCACTTGAACGAGAGACGTCACAGCACGTCTTGTCTCGACCAAGGAGAGAATCCAACTGGAGATGCTCACACAACGAGAGCTGGAAGCAGACTAACCGTATAAACCCACTTGAACGAGAGACGTCACAGCACGTCTTGTCTCGACCAAGTAGAGATACCAACTGGAGATGCTCACACAACGAGAGCTGGAAGCAGACTGACCGTATAAACCCACTTGAACGAGAGACGTCACAGCACGTCTGAACTCGAGCAAGGAGAGAGACCCACTGACGAGCAAAGCCTGACTGCAATCCACGCATACGCGAGACTGGCGAGATGGGGTTTGATACATCTCACTGGCGAGAGGGTGAATGAGGCAGGCCGGCTAGCTAACAAGAAAGTGGAATGCGGACCAAAACGTCATAGGACCGGTTCCAGTAATGTGGCTCAACAAGTGCTTGCAGCAGATACGTAACATGCCATGACGCAATCTAACATGACTCCATAGTCCGACGGCCAGCTAGAGAAAACGAGTTGGCTGGTCTCAAAAGAGAGTCGGCGTTTACATTAGAATTAATTAGAACTAGAATTATTGCAGAACTGTAATTATCTTGACAATTGAAATTGATTGAAAAAATCAGAATTTCTGTTAATCCCAATCAGTACCAATTTTGAAATGTATTTCCAAATTGAACTTCACAATTGAACAAACATCAGCTATTGAAATCTGATATCACCTGAAATTTGGAGTTCAAAATTAAAGATCCTATTTTCATTTATTGGGAATATTCTGAATATTAATTCAAATATTATTATCATTATCATTTTAAATATTACTATCATTATCATTATTGTTAATTATCAATCGATTTACTTGATATCATTTAATGTTATTAGCCACATTCATAAGTTAGTAAGCTGATAATTGTAAACTGATAATTGTAAGCTGATAATTGTAAACTGCTAACCATTCCGATTTCCTCGGAAGTGTGTTAAAGGAGATATTGAATGAATAAATGAAGCCACGCCTTCTTCGAGTCGTCAATTGTGCGGTTGTTGGCCCAGAGCTCATGTTTGTCCCACGTGTGACGGTGATCAGTGATCCACACCAGGAACAGCAGCTCGTGGAGACATGGAGTCGAGCCCGCGCTATTTGAACACTTCGACATATGGAAGCAGTGATATGGAAGGCGTTGTCATGGTGAAATAGAATCACGATGTACATTTCAGTTCAAGTTACTCTGACCATGGAGTTGTATTGTTATGGAGGTCCAACTCAGCGACGAGCCATGTTCTGCCAGTTACTTCCAAACGGCGGCCATGTTCTTGTTCAACTGCCAGTTGGAGCTACTCCCACGTGGGTAATTCAGCAAGGCCTGCTTTATCATCACATATCAGGTAATGATAAAGAAGGCCTTGATTTCAGTTAGTGAATATAAAACAAATGTCTGTAGGCCCCAAGGAGGTTAGATACTAATAGTCTGGAGAGGGCTTCAATTGTTGGAGACTGAAGCTAGAAAATCCAGGTGGCTTATGAGTCTGAATTGTTGGCGGCCATCTTACGAGTGTGAATTCTAACTCCAAAAAGAATATTTTGTAAATAATATTCAGAAACTCCATAATTACAGTGATTCAATCACTTTTGATAGGGAACTTGCCACCGCGCATTTATGTGCAACTGCAAGAGTTAATAATAATGATGATAATAATAATAAATCATTTCAACTCATAGTAGGAGTCTATTATCACTTTTATTCGTTATTTGAACTATCGGGTTTCTAGCTTTTTACACAATTGTAAACTATTGTGATTTATCTGGCTGTGGAAGCGAGACCACGAGCATCATTTTGCACAGGTAAGAAATCTATGTCTGTTAATATTATTGATACATTTCACCCAAAAGCTTCGATAATGTTAAACTTTGTATACATTTAGAAGTTGACGATTCATTCGATGATATTATGATATTGATCTGGGATGGAATAGCATAAAAGAAAGAAGGAATAAAGACAGCATTCGTATTTTGTATAACCTGTGCAGAGAAAATACAAGACCAATGGCGTGGAGAATGATCAGGTCTATCTATTGAATATTTGTACCTTAGTAAGAAGTTGGATGGTGTAAAAATGAATAGCTTGAGTTAACAACCTGGTGTAGCATTAACATCATTCTCATTTCATGGAATCACAAAAATTATATTTGGTTCCATTGATTAAATTGTTTATCATTAATGAAATTGTATTACATTGATAACATTTGATTACATTATTGAGTGTGGTTACAAGGCAAGTGTACATCTGATTAAACAACGACCCCTCGAAATTAATAAAGGTTTGCAGATTTTGTTTAGATTTCCGAAGGACGAAACTCGCTACATTTCGAAGATAAAATGTTTGATAGAACCGGACAGACAGTTCGTCTTCGAAAAACTGCAGTGCCGTCCAAAACAAAACTTCGTGCATCAAATATACTATCTCTTCTTATTTTATACTCCGCTATTGAATTTATTCATGGTAATTAATGTATTTCATCGTCATGTTAAAATAATTGAAATAAATAGATTTAATTACTTATATTGTATAAGAAAGTGTACATGTTTTGTAGGCTTAAAGAATAATAATTGTCTTGGGCCCGGTTTTACCAATCTTAGTTAGGGTACTAATCCACTAACTATTAATTAAAGGTACAAAAATAACATATGTAATCAATGGTGATAACAAGTTAATCCACTAACCATTGCTTAATCCAGTTTCGTAAAACTGGGCCTTATACATACAGTATCTAACTTGAAATTTACAAATTGAATCAAGTTGTCGCTGATTTAATTCTAAATGAATAAATGAATAGTAGGATTTTAGGGCGCATCGACAGCGAGGTCATTTAGCGTCTGTCAAAATAAGTTGCTGAACAAAAAGGTAAGTAGTGTTCCAATAGCAATACTTTATAAAGTATGACTTCACCATCTGATACCAAATTAATACAAATACAGACCTGAGTGATGTGTATTTGTATGTTTATAAACAAACACATATTTCACTGAATAGAATACAAAAAATATCTTATTTCAATTTGCACGATATGCTGTTTATTAGGTGTATGATTACTAGTCACAAAATGCGAATTGAAAACTTAATTGCTTCTTAAACGGTGTATCCACATTAAAAGACCTTGCTAAAGACAGTCACAATATGGCTGCCAGGAAATAAATTGGCTTCACTTTCAACAATACAGAAAGAGTCTAAACCCTCTCCAGCCTATTAGTATCTAACCACCTTGGTAGGCCCACACCTGACAACAATCAGTTTGAGCAGTGAACATGGCCGCCATTACCCACTATTTGAAGAGATCAAGTGGGTTGAGCTTCCAACACGGAGTTACATCTCCATAACAATACAACCCCATGGTCTGACGCTGTCACGAGAATCGATTGTTGATATAATGATATTCCATTTATTTATTGGATGGATTCATTCCATCACATCAGACGTTTTGCCGAGTGAGCCATCGTGACCGGTTGACAAGAGTGGGTAGGATCAGGTGGAGGTAAGCTTGGATATTCTGGGCCATTGATCGAATATGAATGTGGAACATCTAGAATGTTGTATTACTTTTATTCGACTCACTTTGTGTCCTAATCTCTAATTGATCCAATCCAACCACTGGATGTGTTTATTGTTATTAACTTACCCCACACAACAGCCACAGTGAACAGTAGAGTCTTCATGGCTGATACTGTTCTTAGTCTTTGTCTTGGTCTCAGCTCATAGTCTTCATGGTTGATGTGTCATATGGACATGCTAGACTCAGGTCAGCTTGACGATGTAAACGTCAAGAGCGAATCTTAGAGACTGTGCAATGAAAGTTCGATATAAGTTGAGATAGAATCACAATAGTAACACGAGTGGTCGGCTATCAACAGGTGAATGTGGCAGCTCCTATGATATCGAACCCTCCATGTTGCTATCTTAATAAATGCAACAAGTTCCCCCCAACCTGGTGACGTCATGCTATGACTCACATTATACAGCCATGTTGCTAGGCTGGGTGATAGCATATCAAAATATACATATCATTTCATAGAATAATCTATGATAATTCGAATGTGGCAATATACACAATGATAAAGTATCGTTGCGACCCTGCATATGTAAACAGCAGCCTATGGTCTCATCCTACTTCACCATCGGATGAAAGAGACTTTAGGCAAATCAACTCGAGTGGAAAGAACTAGAGACAACTCGCATATCAGCTCTAGACTCCAGGACCCAGATTCACATAAGGTCATAACTTTGATCCGGTTTAAAGTTACGTCAACTTCCAGAGATAATACCATATTTGATCTATTATTTTTGATATTTTGATTTTAATTGATACTGGATTGATAATAACAGAGTCGATAAAGCAGTTCTACCTCCTGTAGAGGTCGTTCGACTCCCTATGCTGGCAATGCTAATAGTTGTGCTAAAATTAAATTGCCACCGGGAGCGCTGACTATACTTATTACCGGAGATCTCAAGTAAGCATCATTCTTCGTGAACTTCTGGTTGTATTTGCATTTTTGATCAATGAAGCCTCATTCATGATACAGCTGATCTGTCACGAAAATTCAATTTACTTCTTAATGATCAATAAAATAGAACTTGAAGGTGAATTTCGCTGCTGGTTTCAAAGTTTTATCCAACACGTTTAGATACCGGTAATGTTAACATGATAGAAATACTTTTAATTTCAATATACAAGTCTAAGCAGCTATAAACATGTCGAGTCAGAAAACAATAACCTAAGAAACTGAAAATGATCAAACAACTTAACTTGTCAACTGTCACTTTCAGCAAAAAATTTAACTCGAATATTATAAAATCAGTAGGGCCTATCACCAGCAGATATTTGCATTGCCAATCTAGAGACTACTTTCTCTATGGTACCAGCCATAGGCTTCAGTGAAAAATTAGATATATTTTAGAAACATTCTCCAACATTTGTAGCTCACTATCCAGTACATCAATACCAGTAGGCTTACCCGTAGCTAATTCAGGCCTAGCGCCCTGGCCTAGATGATTTCCTACAGTTCGGCAATAAAATGCACATGATAGTGTCAAAACAAAAGTATTATGTATCCTAATGTCCTCAATCCATCTAGTTTTGACTGGAATCGATATGAGTTTGGGCAATAGATGTATTCACTTATCAATGTATACATACACACAAATGACCTGACTACAAACATTTGAATGGAATAAAATAGATAGTCTTGGTCTGAACATGTGAATAAAAAAAGCAGGATTGGGCTAGGAGTAGGCCCAGACCAAAAGGAGGAATGTGTGTATAGGATCGAGCCTAAATAATGTAGAATGTCAATCTTGAACTAACCCAATGAGGGACCAAAATTATTTGAATTCCTGAAATTACAATAGATTGTCATCTCTTGGCACCTGTGATTGAATTGATAGGGAGTAGGACATGATGCGAGTAAGAGGAGGCTATAAACAACATATTTACACTCATATCATAATAGATGATGCACTCAATTTATTACATCGCCATAAAAATAGTATATACTGAAGAAACACAGTGAACTGATAGAATATTATGCGATCTTGAATTACTATTGCGAGGAGTAAGAGCAATGAACATCTACGAAGAGTGTAGCTGTGATCTTTCAATAATTCCAACAATTGAATATATTTTCGGCACTGAGCAAAGGTTCGCCGTTCGCTTCCTATATTCTTGGTTTGCTGCTGTAGTTTTAAGAGTATGGTCTGGAAGCCAAGTTCCGATTGTTGTCCTAGAACGAATAAATACAGATTGATTCACTAGATGTGTAATATTCCTTTAATTTCAATATTTGAAAACATCACATAACAATAGGCGGAGTCAACCTGATCCAAGGATCAACTTTGTGTAATCAGAACTACATTCACATTGGATTTGGAAAAATATCACACAAGAATATTCTATTGTAGGCAATAGCATTGCAAGTCTAGTAAGATCGAGCTCTAAGATCTAAGAATGAGTAGGTAAGCGATTTATAATGTTTACAAAAATCTGTCTTGTGGCGAACTCAAACTTCCACTCGACTTGACTTCAAAGCAAAGCTGAACTTATGCTGAGACTGCCCACTGATTTGCTAGTTCCAAACAAAACGTAGGCCTAGGTCTAGGTCATTGAGTTTGTCATAGGCTTACCAGGCCTACTACTAATTCCATGCCTTAGTTCATCTAAGTTATGTCATGTAGGCCTAGAAATTGCTCTAACAATGCCACTCCATACTACTAGCTAGGGCCTAGTAGAGTGAGCCTAGGCTATACTATCTAGTCCAGCCTCTCTAGCTAGGCCTAGGTAGGCCTACTAGTACTATAGGCTCACTAGGATAATAAATGTATAGCCTCTCAGATGTTGAATAATATTGTCTTCTCCCTCCTGATCATCAGATATCAACGTTACATAATTGAAGTAGGCTAGCGTGAATATTTACTCACCAGTAGGAATTAGATTCTTGGTGATCTGGCAGTCTCAAGTCAACACTCGAGAAATTGTCGACTCAGTCCGCAATAATATTTGTCGTCGAGGCGTAAATCCAGGTAATAACGATTAGCAACGAGTCCTGATGGAGCGCATTTCAATGCAATGAGTATTTCCTGATCGTTTTTCGAGAACTTCATCATCACTTAGAACCAACGATTTTAAAAACCGTGTTTACAATTAGGCCTACACATGTATTTAAAATGTCCACTGTCGACATTCAAAAGACGTGGTTGACAGCATCCAGCACAACACCAATCGTATTTCATTGTGAAACAAAATTTACCAAACATTCACAGATTCTTGAGTTGGTATATTCCAAAATCTTTTGTTGTAAACTTCACTTCTAAGCGGTAATAAGTATAGTCAGCGCGCCAAGTTGTAACACGGTAAACTACACTAGTCGGACGACCTCTACAGGAGGTAGAACTGCTTTATCGACTCTGATAATAATAATGGATTTAATCAGAAATTAAAATCATAACATCAAAAATAATGGATCGAATATGGTATTATCTGTAGAAATTGTCGTAACTTTGAGCCAGATCAAAGTTATGACGTTTTGTGAATCTGGGCCCAGTAGTCTAATGCATGGCTTGCAAAGCCAGGTGAGTGCACTTGTGGATCAGCAGTTCTACATACGCGTGTCGCTCCGGGGAACGCCCTTGTCAATCTCTCTGGAATCAACTATCGACACGGACGGACGTGTTCCGGGAGTGGAGCTCATCAGGACGCGGCCGGGAAGAAGAAGGGAAGATGCCCGAGTCCCGGGTTTGCGTCTCGCCTCGGTACCACTCCACGAGACTCGCCACGCCGTTCTGTTGTAGGCCTAACGTATATTTGAATAACGTATATTGAAAGGGGGATAACCAACCCAGGCATTCTTGTTCCACCTTCTTTTAAATTCGTGTTATCTACTGCATAACCTCTTTCGGTATTTATACTCAAAATTGTCTTTCAATAAATTAACGTTCAAAGATCAAACAACCTAGTTCATTTGCAGTTAACCTTACGACTACCCTCTGACTATACATCCCCACGGCATAGGTAGGCCCAAAACGTGGTCGTGACATTGGTGGAGGCGCGGTGTTCACTGCCTTCTATCGCAAAGTTTTGGGTCCATTTTCATCGAGGTTATTGCTTGCCATTCTCGAGTACTACCTTGGGGATTATTTCAGGCGTGACATTGGCTTAGGTACGGATTTTTGTTAAGCTATTTTCGCGTTCTTATAAATATTTAAGAGAATATTTGTATTTAATTGCCGCATTTTGAATATGCAGAGAGCACATTTAGTTCTGTTTGCTGCATCAGTTTGAATATGCAGCAGAGTGTATTTGACGTATTGATTCTTGGAGAGTAGAGGCTAGAATCACCGTTCAATTGAGTTATGCTGTAATAAGAGGCTATAGGCCTACTTGCAAATACCGTCAAGTGGGGTGACTTTGACCCACTGGTGTGTCTTTGACCTTTTGTTGGAAAAAGTTTCAAACTGCTACAAATGAAAAAGTTTCAGTTTTATCATATCCATTCTTCTGTATCTCAATAGATACATATCAAAATCAAAAAACGTATCAAAATAGATACGATAAAATCAAAACTTTCTCATTTGTGGCAGATTGAAATTCTTTTCAACAAAAGGTCAAAGTCACACCAGTGGGTCAGTCACCCCACTTTATCTGTACTGTGTTTCAGTCGGGGGCTCAGGGGGGGGGGGAGGGGCTATGTAGGCCATGGACCTATATATTTCTCACCTCTTTTGTGGCACTGTTTGTGGAATATCGAGTCTGAGACAGGGTTATCTGCGGAAATGACAGGAGAGTTGGGGTTTTTCAATCGTTACAGGGGTGGAATTTCATTTTTGTGAATTCTTTTTTGGGGGAGGAGGCATTCATCACCAATGTGACTATTCCTGTGGCTAATAACAAAATGTATTTTCGTTCATTTTTATATTTTGTTCCTCTGTTTTGTATCTTCAATTGGTTATTTGAATATAAGTTGATTCTTACCGATAGAGCCGATATTATGAAGTCTATAGTTAATTGAGTTAGGCATATGCAGTTCTAATCATACTTGTTCGTGTTAAACATACTCGCTGTATGGATATCTGTTCAATTGGGCTTTGTAATATGTAAAATACACTGTGTGTTATTGTATTAACACTTTATTAAGAGTCCACGGGAGTCGCCAGAATTGCAGCATCAAATCTCTCGACTCATACATTCCAAACCACTCACACAATATACACCAAATTTGCAAGGGTAGTACATGAAGAATGAAACTGTGTTTATCGCCTACTACTTTTTTTTTCAAATCATCATTTCCACCACCCCAAACTTCAGAGAGAATCACTGGCATGATTTTTTTTTAAGGAAAATGTAATAAGCGGTGAACATGGAACCATCCTTCGTGAAGACTCGTTGGAAGTTTCATATCATTATCTCTTCTGGTTCGCTCATGAGGAGTATACACTCAACGCATGTTTTTGCCGTTTTTAAGCTTGATTTTCGAGCGTGTTATGCTTTCAAGCTACATTCCAGGCGCATGACTTGTCCGGTTTACGGGAATTGGAGTGGGGGGTATCAGCCGACATGTCGTGGAGTCGAAGGACTTCCCGCTCTCGCTCACTCTCTCTCTCTCTCTCTCTCACTCTCTCTCTATCTCTCTCTCTGTCACTCTCTCTCTCTCTCTCTCTCTCTGTCACTCTCTCTCTCTCTCTCTCTCTGTCACTCTCTCTGTCTCTCTCTCTCTCTCTCTCTCTCTCTCTGTCACTCTCTCTCTCTCTCTCTCTCTGTCACTCTCTCTCTCTCTGTCACTCTCTCTCTCTCTCTCTCTCTCTCTCTCTCTCTCTCTCTCTCCGTCTGTCACTACGCACGTGATAGTAGATAGTATGAGTCATCATAGAAATAATAACTCGATGCACGGCGTCTATTTTATTTCATGTTTCTAAGATTCTCACAGGTTTATAAGAGATTATGAATGCATGTTCATGCATATTTTCAAATAACGTGATTTATTCATGTTATTCATTGAACAAGTAGGATAACTTCAGTCTGAATATATTGTTGATATCACCAAGAATATATCCATACATACTATGTAGGACTACGTATGATTGTTTTCATCAGTTATTGATCTGATGAAACATCTAGGAAAGTATGTCGTGGAGAAGGTCTTATTTATTATTTTCACTACGGGAACAATATACATCGAAAATTAACAAAAACAATAATTCCCAATTTTACGAGACATTGCATGATAATTGCATGATTTCAGTCCTATTGTCAACCCTTCATAATTTCATATGATCTTTTTTTCAACTTCAACATTGTAACATACACAAAATATTTTTTCAGAATATCGTTCTCCCATTTGTTCAGGGAGGGTGGAAGGGTGGGAGGGAAGGGGGGGTGTACCTTTGTCATTTCTTATTTTGCGCACTGTATTTTAACTTTTTTCTATTGGCATATAGGCCTATACGATATATGTATATCTGTAGTGTATATATATAGATATATATATATATATATATATGAATATATATATATATATATATATATATATATATATAGATGTATATATATATATAGATTAACATATACATATACATATACATATATATATACATATATACATATAAACATATATACATATACATATACATATACATATGCATATACATATATACATATATACATATATACATATACATATACATATATACATATATACATATATACATATATACATATATACATATACAAATATACATATATACATATATACATATACATATATACATATATACATATATACATATATACATATATACATATATGCATATACATATAGATAATACATATACATATACATATACATATACATATACATATACATATATACATATATAAATATATACATATATACATATATACATATATACATATATACATATATACATATATACATATAAACATATATACATATATACATATATACATATATACATATATACATATATACATATATACATACATACATATATACATATATACATATATACATATATACATATATACATATATATATATATATATATATATATATATATATATATATATATATATATATATATATATATATGAATATATATATATATATATATATATATATATATATATATATATATATATACATATATATATATATATATATATATATATATATATATATATATATATATATATATATATATATTGTTAACGCCAGTCTTTTGAGACCAGCTAGCTCGTTTTCCCTAGTTTGTCATTTGAACATGAAATCATTCGTTTGCGTCATGGAATGTTGTTTATACATTGCAAACCGTGTTTCTAGTCGACCTTCCTTTCTCATTGCTGGTTGGCTGGTGGGTTGTCACGCGATGTGCTGCATCCAATCACAGCTCGCCATTCTCGCGTTGCCTGAACCCGTCAGGCCTCGCAGCTCAGTTCTCTTCCATTCTCGATTCATATCGGACGTCTCTTAGTCGCTCGTCAAGTGGGTGAATTCGGTCATATTCTCGACCAGCTCTTGTTGTGTGAGCATCTCCCGTCCTTCTCTACTTTGTTAGAGTTCGGACGTACTGTACATTATTTCGCATGTACGCAGTTGTTTCTTTTCTATTTTTCGTTCTTCTTGAGTCGTTAATAGGACCTCTTTCCATACTTTCTTGTTTCTAATTCTTCACATTTGTTTTGGTCTTTATCATTTACGAAGTTGGTTGTTTTGTTTTCTCTCAAGCTTTTGTTTCTTGTTGATTCGAATGGTGTGCGGGGACACCACTCAGGTTTGATCTATTTTGTTTCGCTTTCTATTTATTCTTTGATTTGGTCAATAACAACGTCAAGTCGACGTAGACCAAATACGTATCGTTTTGGGGTGAGGCATAATCCGAGTTTGGATTATGCTCGCCTGATTATTAATGCCAAGTCGGCACCCTCAATATACAGTCCACTGGTCTTTCATCGCCATCTCTAAGATCGGCGGTAACATTTTGGTCCCTGTGAGCCAAAGATTATTTTTGGTTCCAATTTCTCGTCATTCGTGAGGCGGAATCCATCTCCGGATTCTAATTTCGTTCTCTTGTTGGAATCCATTTGTGAATTCCATTCTTTTCACCACGCGGAGTCCATCTCCGGATTTCAATTGCTTTCACTTGTTGGAATCCATTTGTGGATTCCTTTCTTTGCACCACGCGGAGTCCACCTCCGGATTCCACAGTCATTTGTGTCAGCACCCGCGATCAGGCATCGCATGGGTGACTTCTTTGTCCTCCGCACTGAATCGGCTTCCACATAATTGGGTTTCCACGGTGCAATAATTTATTCTGTTTGTTTGCGAGTTATTATAAACAATTGTTTTGACTTGTTCTATAGACATTCAGTTCTTGAATTATTTTGCATTGTTCTTTTTCTGTGCATTTCGGCCGTATTTCTCCGTGATATTTCATATCATTAGTTTTTGGTCCTTGTTCTAGTTTCGTGTTTTTGCATTTGCAATTTATTCATTCGCTACAATGGCGTCTAAAATCGCAAAGCAACAGGCAGTGCTCACGGCAAAGCGAGAGCGGATATTCGCTTCATTACAACGCTCTTACGACGCTTTCAAAACGCTTGATAGTGCCAAAGCTCCGTTGTACAAACCTCGCTACGACAAACTTGACGTTTTGGAAGCCAACTTTGAGGAAGTTCAGAGAGAAATAATATCTTTGAACGCTCAGCTTGACGAAGGCGACGATGCCTTACCGGTCGACGCTGTTGAAGCCAGCTTCGAGGAAATGTTGTACGCGACTCGTGGGCTGTATCTCGCCGCCGTTGCCGCGACGACGCCTACTCCGCCTCCGCCGCCGAATCAAAATGGTTTTCAAGCCATCTCATTGCCGACAATTGCGTTGCCGGCATTCTCTGGTGATATTACTCGATGGACGGAATACTATTCGCTATTTAAATCTCTCGTCGACGAGAACAACGACCTGAATCAAGTTCAGAAATTCCACTATTTGAGGACCACCCTCAAAGACAACGCCTTGTCTGTCGTCTCCGGGTTTCCGATTACGGAAGCCAATTATTCTGTGGCATTGGATGCTCTTGTCAGTCGGTATCATAACCCTCGGTTGTTAGCCACCACGTATGTTCAACAGGTTTTAGAATTTACGCCTCTCAAAACCAATTCACATTCTGGGCTGCAATCATTTCTGAAAGTTCACAAAACTTCGATTGAAGCGTTGAAAGCTCTGAATATCGAAGATTTGTCAGATTTTCTGCTTTTCACGTTAGCACTGACAAATCTCGACACATCAACGCGCAAGGCTTTCGAACAGAAACATTCTTCGCACAGCACTCCTAGCTACGCGTCGTTGATCAAATTCATTGAAGAGCAGTCCAGGACGATGGAATTGTGTGGTCTCGACAAACAAGCAGCTAGCTCTTCAAAAGCTATTCCTCCTTCCACAAAGCGAATCAATTCGTTGTTAGTTGCGAATCCTCCGCCCGTCAGCTTTAAATCTCGCGAGCAGAGCAAATCAGCAAGCTCGACCACGAAACAATCTTCGTGTCCAGTCTGCAAAGGGGAGCATACTCTATACTCGTGTTCCGTATTTCGGCAACAGTCCGTTGACGACAAATACAACACGTTACGTCGCCTACAACGCTGCTTCAACTGCATGGGCGCTCATCTCAGACCGCAATGCACCTCTAAGAGTGTTTGCGGTACTTGTCACAGTAACAAACATCATTCGCTGTTACACACCGCACGAATCAACCCCTTGACTCGTGACACAATAGCAACCGAAGTCTCTTCTTATCCGGAGACCACCTCGCCTCATCCTCAAACTCTCGCTTGTCAAGTCAAGACAAGCAAGCCAGTGCTACCCACAGCTCTATTGGGCACTGTTCGCGCCTTGATCCGCGACTCTCACGGTCAACTGCAACCTATCCGTGCGGTTATCGACTGTGGTTCACAAATCTCTGTTCTCACTCACTCGTTCCTTCAGAAGCTAGGATTGAAAATCAATCCTTGTCATTCCGAACTCTCTGGTATTGGTCACGTTAGTGCTCGGGTAATCGGGACTGTTCAATGCAGCATCGCTTCCCGGTTCACCCCTGCAACCTCTCTCAGCGTACAAGCCTACGTTATGCCTGCGATAGCGAGTCAACTTCCAACCACCACCGTTCCGCTTGAGGTGTTTGAACGTTATCGCTGTCTCTCTCTTGCCGACGACCGCTTTCATGTGCCCGATCAGATCGACTTTTTGATCGGCGCCGATTTATACCCTGATATTCTTGAAAAGTCAGGTGATATTGTGATGAGTGGCAGTCCATCTGCCATAAACACGGTCTTCGGCTGGGTGGTTTTGGGTCCTATTCGGTGTTTGGATGCCGAGTTCCAGCCTCCGCTCTCTCTGCTTGCTTGCACTGGTTCTCCATTGGATCGTACTCTTCGATTGTTTTGGGAATCGGAAGAAGTTTCACGTCCTCTTCAAGTTGATCCGGACGATGAACTTTGTGAGGAGCATTTTCTATCTACGCACTCACGGAACCCTTCCGGACGCTATTCGGTAGCACTCCCTTTCAAGAACACATCCTCTCCTCTCGGATATAATCGTGAGGCCGCCCTCCAGAATTATTTGAGTCTGGAGCGGCGACTGAAACGCAATCCTCAGCATGATGCTGCGTATCAAGCATTCATGCAAGACTATATTCAATCGAACCACATGCAACTTGCAAGCACCTCTTCGAACTACGTGATTCCGCATCATTGTGTGCACAAGATTACCAGCTCCAGCACGAAGCTGAGAGTGGTATTTAACGCCTCTTCTCCAGATGAGAGAGGCGCCTCTTTGAATCAGCTGTTACTCAGTGGTCCCAAGCTTCAGAGCGAACTCAGAGCGTTCTCATCCCATCGCAATTTGTGCTGACATTCGTCAGATGTATCGTCAGATTCTGGTCCAACCATCTGACCGCAAATATCAGCACATATTTTGGCGACCCAATGCAGACTCTCCAGTAAAAGAATATGAGCTCAACACGGTCACATATGGGCTCGTACCGTCAGCTTTTCTTGCTCAACGAGGACCAGAAGCAGCTCGTGCACGACGAAGGGGCTCCTTTCCCCAATGCTTCGCGTGCTTTGATATCTCACATCTACGTGGATGACATCGTGTCTGGCGCAGCAGACGTCGCTCAAGCTCGCATTCTTCAATCGGAATTACAGGCTATTCTAGCTAGTGGAGGTTTCGAACTCCGAAAGTGGGCCAGTAACCTCCCAGAAGCATTGAGTGCACTTCCGGAGGATCATCTAGAGACTCCAGTCGTGTTTTCGGATGACGATCAGGGCATCAAGATCCTTGGTCTGTTCTGGGATCCCCGATCGGATGATTTCTCATTCCACACCTTACCTTTCGAAGGCGTGGTAACGAAGCGCACGGTCTTGTCGTACATTGCGCGCATTTTTGATCCTTTGGGATTCCTCACCCCGCTCGTATGCTGGATGAAGATTTTTCTTCAGCAACTTTGGTTATCGCGGGTGCAGTGGGACGACGTTTTACCACCGCTTCTTGCTCAAAGGTGGTTGGACGCGGTAGCCGAGATCTGTCTTCTCTCGAACTTCCGATTTCCACGCGCATTTCCTGCTTCACCAGGCATACATCGACTTGTAGGCTTTTGTGATGCCTCCGAGAAGGCCTACGCTGCGATACTTTACCTTCACACAACGAATCATGCAACTTCGCATATTAGTTTGTTGCGAGCAAGGAGTAAAGTTTCCCCGGTCAAACCCTTGACCATCCCTAAGCTTGAACTCTCTGCTGCTTTGCTTCTAACGCGTGTGCTGAAAGATACTCTTCCCTCACTCAGCACTCTTGTCGTGGAGTCAGTAACCCTCTACACTGATTCGACTATTGTGCTCGCGTGGCTTGCCACCCCTCCACATCGACTGAAGACATTCGTCGCCAACCGAGTTGTGGAGATACTCGACAACTCCACTCCTACCAATTGGGCACACGTGGATTCCGAAGAAAATCCCGCTGACTGCGCTTCTCGTGGAATACTGCCTTCTCAGCTCATGGAATACCCGTTGTACCTCTCGGGTCCTTCTTTTCTCAGGAGTCCCCTTGCTCTGTGGCCTATCTCTGTGCCTTCCACTGATTTATTGTCTGAATTGCCAGACATTAAGCCTTCCATGGTCACTTTGGCCACAACGGTCAAAGTAGATCCTCTCCTGGTGAATTTTCGAAAGTTTTCCACACTTCTCAAAGCACAACGGGTCTTTGGGTATGTAGTTCGATTTGCCCGTCTCTTATTGGCGAAACGATCCAAGATTCTCCCTCCTACGGGTTCTTTAAAACCTGTGGAGTTGCAAGACGCTCTTGAACTGATCATAAGAGTCACTCAAAACCACTTTTATGCAACCGAGATCAGCCAACTTGCCAAACAGGGACAGGTTTCATCCCGGATCGCTTCGCTGAAACCTTTTCTCGAACCCTCGGGCTTACTCAAGGTGGGCGGAAGACTGCGTCACTCTTCTCTTCCTGAAGAGGCTCGGTACCCAATCCTACTCCCCAAAGAAGCTCACCTCGCATCTCTCATTTGCGATGCCTTCCACCGAACAT
>OZ023339.1:1697510-1895010 GCA_964007535.1 Brachyptera risi
TCCAAAATGTGAACATGTAATATCAAAAATACGCTCTTGATAAAGACTGTTACATTGCAGTAGAAACGTTGAGCAGCAGTTTAATAAATAATAATCATTATTATTTCGTACCACGTCTTTATTTTACCATAAATAATACATACATTACATATTATGAGTCGTGAAAGTTTTAAATATTCTATATATATATATATATATATATATATATATATATATATATATATATATATATATATATATATATATATATATATATATATATATATATATATATATATATATATATATATATATATATATATATATATATATATATATATATATATATATATATATATATATATATATATATATATATATATATATATATATATATATATATATATATATATATATATATATATATATATATATATATATATATATATATATATATATATATATATATATATATATATATATATATATATATATATATATATATATATATATATATATATATATATATATATATATATATATATATATATATATATATATATATATATATATATATATATATATATATATATATATATATATATATATATATATATATATATATATATATATATATATATATATATATATATATTTATATATATATATATATATATATATATATATATATATATATATATATATATATATATATATATATATATATATATATATATATATATATATATATATATATATATATATATATATATATATATATATATATATATATATATATATATATATATATATATATATATATATATATATATATATATATATATATATATATATATATATATATATATATATATATATATATATATATATATATATATATATATATATATATATATATATATATATATATATATATATATATATATATATATATATATATATATATATATATATATATATATATATATATATATATATATATATATATATATATATATATATATATATATATATATATATATATATATATATATATATATATATATATATATATATATATATATATATATATATATATATATATATATATATATATATATATATATATATATATATATATATATATATATATATATATATATATATATATATATATATATATATATATATATATATATATATATATATATATATATATATATATATATATATATATATATATATATATATATATATATATATATATATATATATATATATATATATATATATATATATATATATATATATATATATATATATATATATATATATATATATATATATATATATATATATATATATATATATATATATATATATATATATATATATATATATATATATATATATATATATATATATATATATATATATATATATATATATATATATATATATATATATATATATATATATATATATATATATATATATATATATATATATATATATATATATATATATATATATATATATATATATATATATATATATATATATATATATATATACATATTATATATATATAGATACACAAACAATAGCAAACAATAGCCAAGTCTTATTGAGAATCTTTAGGTGCAAGGCCTACAACGCGCTCGCATCACAATATGTTTCAAGTCTCAGTTCTCCAAGACTTCAAGAATACGTTATCTCGTAAATAGCAAGCGACTCAATACTCAAGGTCGCCGACGAACTAAGTTGCACGCCAGTTTGGTCAACGTAGTATAGCTACTATCGTACGGCAGATGTTCACTCCTCGACATGTGTAGCTAAAATGACATTGCTCGGCTAAGTTCTGCCGCTCTCGTTTCGATCGTTCGGTACACGTCTCTCGAGGGGTGAGGTAGCTGCGTCTATAAGCTCCGCCCACTAGCAAGTCCTATTCAACTTGAATACGAGTAGATCGTCGCACAGAAAGTTTGCAATCCATATCACTCAACATATTGCACTCTGAACATGTGTGTCTTGAGGTGACCTCTATAAACTGTTGTATAGCTACACTCGCTGCAAGCGAACAGTCTCTCAGCGGTATGTGTTACCATGTGTGTGTTGAGGACACATTTAACAGTGGATCTGTAATCACACCGGTCACAAGCAGACGGGTTTGGTATGACTCAACATGTGCCTCTTGAGATTTTCTCTCCAAATGGATCTGAAGCTACACTGGTTACAAGCAAAGGGTTTCTCACCAGTATGTTTTAACATGTGTTTGTTGAGATTATCTCTTCGAATGGATCTGAAGCTACACTGGTTACAAGCGAAGGGTTTCTCACCGGTATGTTTCAACATATGTGTCTTGAGGGACCTTTTCTGAATAGATTTGAAGCTACACTGGCCACAAGAAAAAGGCTTCTCACCAGTATGTTTCAACATGTGTGTCTTGAGGCCACTTCTCTGAACGAATCTATAGCTACACTGGCCACAAGCAAACGGTTTATCACCGGTATGTCTTAACATGTGTGTCTTGAGGTCTCTTATTTGAATGGCTCTGAAGCTACATTGGTCACAGGCAAAGGGTTTCTCACCGGTATGTCTAAACATGTGTTTTTTGAGGTAACTTTTCTGATTGAATATGAAGCTACAATGTTCACAAGCAAACGGTTTCTCACCGGTATGTGTCAACATGTGTTCCTTAAGATAACGTCTCTGAATGAATCTAGAGCTACACTGGTTACAAGCAAACGGTTTCTCACCGCTATGTGTTGACATGTGTGTCTTGAGGTTACTTCTCTGATTGAATCTGAAGCTACACTGGTCACAAGCAAATGGTTTCTCACCGGTATGAGTCAACATGTGTGTCTTCAAGCCACTTCTTCGTATGGATCTGAAGCTACACTGGTCACAAGCGAACAGTTTCACACCGGTATGTGTGGACTTGTGTTTCGTAGGGTCACTTCTCTGAATGGATTTGAAGCTATACTGGTCACAAGCAAACGGTTTCTCACCGGTATGTGTTTTAACGTGTCTTTCAAGTGTATGGCGATCGCTTGTGGTATAACTGCATGTGCCACAAGCAAGAGGTTCAGCACCCGGATGTTTTCTCATGTGTTTATTGAGACCGTCACGATCCCAGCTTCTATAATCACACTTGTCACAAGCGAACGGTTTCTCATCAGTATGTTTCAACATATGTGTCTTAAAGTGACTTCTTTGAATGGCTCTGTAGCTACAATGATCACAAGCAAACAGCTTTTCATCTGTTTGTATAATCTGGTTTCTCATCATGTCACTTGTCAAGTCACGAGTTCTATCTCTCTCCACACTGGTCGTGGCACACATGGCATTGTCCACACTCGTAGCATCTGAGCACATCTCATCACCAGTGCTGCCATCTTGATATGAAACTAGAGGAACAAAACAAGCATTGATTAGACCAATAGGTGTGAGCACGCCTGGACTTGAGAATCTAGGCAAAACTTGATTTGATGCCCTTATTGGAAAATAAAAATGATCATTCACTTTTAAAATGTGCGTAGGACTAACGTAAGGAGTTTGATGAATCTTTCGGGCAACGACACACAGCTTTGTGGTAACTCCAATGTTTGTCAATTTGTTACTCGACAACCCTGGATGACGTACTGATGATGCAATATTCACACCACAGGGTGCGACTCACCAGGAGTGTAGTCCTGAGGAAAAATCCTTGCTCAATATTTCGGTGAATCCACTATGGTGGAATCCATATGCACATGGCCATGCAGAATCTTTTTTCATAATTACTTGTTTGCAGAATTATATTTCAGCAGTTTCAGTTATTGACTTTTGTTGTAGTGGTGTCACTTTGTTAATGGATAATCAACTATCGGCAGAACAGTTTGTTTCGATTCAGGAATGAGAATATGTTTGAAATATTTATGATCCTGTATCCATGACTTAATTTCATGTTTCATTCTTTTTCAATGGAATTTTATTTCACCCAAATCAGAAATAAAACAACCCGAGAGGCGCGAGCACGCCTAGCTTTCAGCCTTACCAGCCTGTGCCTGGAGTGAACTTGGTTAATCCGAATTTCCATCAATCGTAATCATTTTTTTGGGGTCCCTTACATTTTGGACCAACGAAAGTGTACTGTATAAATGACATCACATTAAAGTACTGGTGGCCATGGTTTTTGACGGATAAGTTGATGTGTGTATTTTTCAGAACATATAGTCTTAAAATTAGACTAGCAGATGGCAGATTGATAACTCTAATCAAAGGGAGTCAATCCAGTATAGTTCTGGTTCGGGTACGTCCCTGGGACATTGCCTATTGTTGTCGTTCGGGGTGGGATATATATATGATGGAAAGAGTATTATCAGCAGCTGATTGTCTAGCATGCTGATTATTCAACTATGAAGCAAGAGGGTCAGGTTCGATTCCTGCCCAATCTTGTTTCTTGTTTCTGAACATTGTACAGGCAATTGAGCTTTGAGTTGAGGTAAAGGCCCAAGCACAATTCAACGTCAACTCTAACATTAACATGAACACCAACATTAACACGAACATGAAACAACTGTTTGTTCGTAATAGGAAAAGACATCAACGTAAACAATAACCAACAGCCAATCAGAAGTCTAGATTTTTTGCGCCGATTCCACTGCCATCTCACACGACTACCTGCTATCGCTTCTAGGCAGCTGTGTCTATTTCGTCTGACATTTGACTTGTGTTTGACAGATGGGCGTATTCGAAAATAGATTTAGATGATTATGCTTTTCAGTAGGCCTATTGTATGTTTGGAGTTTTGATTGGCTATACCTATATTTAGAACTATTGTCTTGGACCTGGCAGGGGCGGATCCAGGTCATATTCATGGGGGGGGGGGCGATTTCAGTTTGAAAAAAATGCCACAAGAGAACAGTTATGCAACGGCTCGTTTTCGTGAAGCCGGCGACCCGCGGGGGGCAAGGGTGGAAGGCCCCCTTCTGGCCCCGCAGTTCTTTTGGAAATTACACCCATTTTTAATACAGTTCAGCGTGTTTCAGATGAGGTTCAGATGCCAAAATCATTCTACTCATGGAATTAAAAATGGCTCCAAAAAACAATAGTTGTAGCTGCAGGGTCGTTCGATGTCATTTTAGCACCCCGGGCAAGCACGCAATTGGGCAGTCAATTGTGCGCCCCCGAACTGAGTGTGCATATCGATGGTGAATGGAGCCATGCCCCGCAGAGGAATTTTGGAAAATGTATATTCTTTTCCAATGCGATTCCACGGGTCTTAGGAGAAACACAAAATTTCTGAAATATAAGGATTTTAACAAGACTAATTTTGCCAAATGGCTGTTCCAAGCAAATAAAACGCTGGATCAATCCATCATTCAATAAGAGTGATATTTGAATATAAAAACATTCACTCTATCCAGTTATGTGAATAAAATGCCATCAATTTGATTCATGGAATACGATTACTGATAGAAAGTCACAAATGGGCGCCGATAGCGCCCTTGAATTTGGCTACCGGGCAACCGCCCTCTTTTCCCACCCCTAGAAACAACCCTCGTCGTTTTTATCATCGTTATTTACAAACATCTCAATATATCATTCAGAACCTGAAAGAAGCACGGTAGTGTTGTTTGTTGATTCTTGCTGACCTAACTACACAGGCTCACAAGATCTGACATTTTGAAACAGTAGACCTACTCCCGATTCATTCTCAATGCAATTATGTGAAATATGAAATCATGGCATACATAGCTTTATAGATATGCATTCCTTCTCTCTTCCTATTTTTCTTTCTTTCTTTCTTACTATTTTTTTTCGTCGCTTCCGATTCATGAGGGGGGGGATCGCCCCCCTACGCCTCCCCCCTGTATCCGCCCCTGGGACCTGGAAGTCAAAGATCTGGGCTAAATTATTGAATGTTTGAAAACAAGATGGAGGGACAAGTTCCAAACAGCATTGTGATGACTTTGTTGTACTTTGCCACTGGTCGTTTTTATTCATAAATTGAAGGATTCTAGCGCTAAATGACCTCGCTGTCGATGCGCCTCAAAACCCTAATATTCATTCATTGGAGGATTCTGATTGGCTGATTCTTAGGTTTCGAAAATAACGCCAACATGAAAGCATTGAGTTTGCAGTTCTATAAGAGCAACCGTGATCGGCCGGCCCGAGCTTCACCCCAAAAGCATGGTGTTTTGTACAGGTGGTGCTAGTGTCGATGTTACTAGTCAACCAGCGACACTAGCAACACCTGGACAAAACACCCTGTTATTTGGGTGAAGCTAAGACTGTCAGATTTATGGAGCCTCCCACAAGAATCTACCGTCTCTCTAACGTAGTTATTAAAAAGTCAATGATGAAAGCTAGGAGCTTGCAAAATTTCATATTCATGTTCATCTTAGCGTGGTGGTAGTGAATGGACCGACATTCCATAAGGCAAACATTTCTCACGTTAATGTCAGTATTACGTGTAATTGCTGGCGTTGCATTGTGAACGGGCTTTAATGGTGGATACCATATTGTTTAGGGTTTTACAAACACAAACTTACAATCCTCGGCAGGCTCTCCCTCAACAGCTACGAATGCAATCTCAGCTAATTCCACCGTCTCAAGACATTCATCTTTGATATCCAGTACTTCCTCCTTCGGTCCCGTGCCTGGATCGGCCGACTTAAAAAGCTGTTCTGATACTTGACAATAGTTGCTGGTATCACACTCAGTCTTGTTAGCAGCCACTGCAAACAAGAACAAGGTGAGACTATGATACAGTGAAGCAGCCGGCTCTAAGAACTGTTCTGTTACTTCACACTTGCTGGGATCACACTCAGTCATGTTGGCAGTCACTGCAAACAAGAACAAGGTGAGACTATGATACAGTGAAGCAGCCGGCTCTAAGAACTGTTCTGTTACTTCACACTTGCTGGGATCACACTCAGTCATGTTAGCAGCCACTGCAAACAAGAACAAGGTGAGACTATGATACAGTGAAGCAGCCAGCTCTAAGAACTGTTCTGTTACTTCACACTTGCTGGGATCACACTCAGTCATGTTAGCAGCCACTGCAAACAAGAACAAGGTGAGACTATGATACAGTGAAGCAGCCGGCTCTGAGAGCTGTTCTGTTACTTCACACTTGCTGGGATCACACTCAGCCATGTTAGCAGCCACTGCAAACAAGAACAAGGTGAGACTATGATACAGTGAAGCAGCCGGCTCTAAGAACTGTTCTGTTACTTCACACTTGCTGGGATCACACTCAGTCATGTTGGCAGTCACTGCAAACAAGAACAAGGTGAGACTATGATACAGTGAAGCAGCCGGCTCTAAGAACTGTTCTGTTACTTCACACTTGCTGGGATCACACTCAGTCATGTTGGCAGTCACTGCAAACAAGAACAAGGTGAGACTATGATACAGTGAAGCAGCCGGCTCTAAGAACTGTTCCGTTACTTTACACTTGCTGGGATCACACTCAGTCATGTTAGCAGCCACTGCAAACAAGAACAAGGTGAGACTATGATACAGTGGAGCAGCTGGCTCTAAGAACTGTTCCGTTACTTCACACTTGCTGGGATCACACTCAGTCATGTTAGCAGTCACTGCAAACAAGAACAAGGTGAGGCTATGATACAGTGAAGCAGCCGGCTCTAAGAACTGTTCTGTTACTTCACACTTGCTGGGATCACACTCAGTCATGTTAGCAGCCACTGCAAACAAGAACAAGGTGAGACTACGATACAGTGGAGCAGCTGGCTCTAAGAACTGTTCCGTTACTTCACACTTGCTGGGATCACACTCAGTCATGTTAGCAGTCACTGCAAACAAGAACAAGGTGAGACTATGATACAGTGAAGCAGCCGGCTCTAAGAACTGTTCTGTTACTTCACACTTGCTGGGATCACACTCAGTCATGTTGGCAGTCACTGCAAACAAGAACAAGGTGAGACTATGATACAGTGAAGCAGCCGGCTCTAAGAACTGTTTCGTTACTTGCAACTTGCTGGGATCACACTCAGTCATGATAGCAGCCACTGCGAACAAGAACAAGGTGAGACTATGATACAGTGGAGCAGCTGGCTCTAAGAACTGTTCCGTTACTTCACAATTGCTGGGATCACACTCAGTCATGTTAGCAGCCACTGCAAACAAGAACAAGGTGAGACTATGATACAGTGAAGCAGCTGGCTCTAAGAACTGTTCCGTTACTTCACACTTGCTGGGATCACACTCAGTCATGTTAGCAGTCACTGCAAACAAGAACAAGGTGAGGCTATGATACAGTGAAGCAGCCGGCTCTAAGAACTGTTCCGTTACTTGCAACTTGCTGGGATCACACTCAGTCATGTTGGCAGTCACTGCAAACAAGAACAAGGTGAGGCTATGATACAGTGAAGCAGCCGGCTCTAAGAACTGTTCCGTTACTTGCAACTTGCTGGGATCACACTCAGTCATGTTGGCAGTCACTGCAAACAAGAACAAGGTGAGACTATGATACAGTGAAGCAGCCGGCTCTAAGAACTGTTCCGTTACTTGCAACTTGCTGGGATCACACTCAGTCATGTTAGCAGTCACTGCAAACAAGAACAAGGTGAGGCTATGATACAGTGAAGCAGCCGGCTCTAAGAACTGTTCCGTTACTTCACACTTGCTGGGATCACACTCAGTCATGTTAGCAACCACTGCAAACAAGAACAAGGTGAGGCTATGATACAGTGAAGCAGCCGGCTCTAAGAACTGTTCCGTTACTTCACACTTAATGGGATCACACTCAGTCATGTTAGCAGTCACTGTGAACAAGAACAAGGTGAGACTATAATACAGTGAAGCGGCCGTAAGAACTGTTCTTTTACCTCACACTTGCTGGGATCACACTCAGTCTTGTTAGCAGCCACTGCAAACAAGAACAAGGTGAGACTATGATACAGTGAAGTGGCCGGCTCTGAGAACTGTTCTATTACCTCACACTTGCTGGGATCACACTCAGTCTTGTTAGCAGTCACTGTGAACAAGAACAAGGTGATACTATAATACAGTGAAGTGGCCGGCTCTGAGAACTGTTCTATTACCTCACACTTGCTGTGATCACACTCCGTCTTGTTAGCAGTCACTGTGAACAAGAACAAGGTGAGACTATAATACAGTGAAGCGGCCGGCTCTAAGAACTGTTCTGTTACTTCACACTTGCTGGGATCACACTCAGTCTTGTTAGCAGCCACTGCGAACAAGAACAAGGTGAGACTATGATACAGTGGAGCAGCTGGCTCTAAGAACTGTTCCGTTACTTCACACTTGCTGGGATCACACTCAGTCATGTTAGCAGTCACTGTGAACAAGAACAAGGTGAGACTATGATACAGTGAAGCAGCCGGCTCTAAGAACTGTTCCATTACTTCACACTTGCTGGGATCACACTCAGTCTTGTTAGCAGCCACTGCGAACAAGAACAAGGTGAGACTATGATACAGTGAAGCAGCCGGCTCTGAGAACTGTTCCATTACTTCACACTTGCTGGGATCACACTCAGTCATGTTAGCAGCCACTGCAAACAAGAACAAGGTGAGACTATGATACAGTGGAGCAGCTGGCTCTAAGAACTGTTCCGTTACTTCACACTTGCTGGGATCATACTCAGTCATGTTAGCAGCCACTGCAAACAAGAACAAGGTGAGACTATGATACAGTGAAGCAGCTGGCTCTAAGAACTGTTCCATTACTTCACACTTGCTGGGATCACACTCAGTCATGTTAGCAGCCACTGCAAACAAGAACAAGGTGAGACTATGATGCAGTGAAACAGCCGGCTCTAAGGACTGTTCAGTTATTTCACACTTGCTGGGATCACACTCAGTCATGTAAGCAGCCACTGCAAACTAGAAAAAGGTGAGACTATGATACAGTGCACGCCATACCACTATACTATACAAATGAAAAACATTTTTTCATAGTTCAATTTGTTTTTATTCGAATTTTGATTCGTGGGGTCCCTCAAAATTTGAATCCACGAGGGTTTTCTGTTCAGTGATAATGGTTCATTCAAACTTGAAAAAACCAAACGACACGATACAATCACAAACACTTACACCTGATGATACAATACCTACGATACATACCAATGATAACATTACCTGATGATTTTATCCCAATAATCATCATCAACTATTTTACCATTCATAGTTATCCTTCAATCCTCGTACCAATCTACCAACTCACAAGATTCCAGAGAATACTTGTCATCTTCATCTTCTCTTCTCATCAGAACATCTTTGACTAATTCACAACATTTCATGCTAGATGAATTCCTTGAATTTATCATTTCAGTAGGGTTTCTTTTGAAAATCATCATTCCTTTGTGAAATAATAAGTGTTCTTCTGTTCATGAAAATAACCTTCCCAAAAATACATTCTTACCGTCCATTGAATTATACCTCACTTATTATTCAACTGTGTATTGCATACAATTTTTTTCCAGAGATAGTTAGGAAGTACCGGTAGAGATTTTGTAATTTTATAAATGAAAGTGAGAGAATTGGGTACTATTCTTTGTTCCACATCGAGCCGTGATAGTGCTTCACACATATTACACCCTCACTATAATCTAAACGAGCATCTTTCAAGCAACTATCTTTGATCATGTTATTTGTTCTGTTTTGTGTTGTACACTTGGATACGGCTAGTTCCAAGTTCAGTTCAAGTTCCAGTTTGTAATCTGACGAATCCTATAGTTATACTATGTACGAATCTCACGGAGAATAGGCTGATAAATAAATTAATGAAAATCTTTCTGATTGGTTTATCATTTCTTATCCTTAAAATATTGTTCCACTGTTGTCGTGGTGGCAATAGTATTCAATACGCTACCTGATTCACACTCATCCAGTGGTTCCTCCTTCACTACAGCGTCCTTATAGTCTTCCTCCTTCTTCACCGAGGCCAGGGGATCCAGGTCCATCCTGCTGCTATCCCACACGATCAGGCTGGAAGAAAAGCACAATTAGGCCTAGCCCCAATGTTGTTGGATCAGCAAAGAACTATCAGGATAACATGTATACATCTCCTCTCATCGAGTCATTTCTTGAATGATTATAGTATTATCGTCTCATGATGCATCGCCCGCCATTTCATTCGCCATGTTTTCCACGTTTTTCAAATTATTCATGTCGGCTGGAAGCCGAGGGTCATGGGAAAGGTTATTTCTTCATAGCAATCCATTGGAAGTGATTTGATGCACTCAAACAAGACATTATTGATCTTTAAGGAACCCATAAAGATCAATCATTTGCTTCACAAAGCAATAATTTGCTTCACAAATGCTTTAAAAAGCAATAATTTGCTTCATAAAGAACAATAATTTGCTTGCTCTGTGCATAATCTGACATGTTCAAGAAAGTTTTGAACTATTGAATAATACCAATCATCTACGTGCGGTGGCTTCATTCAATCAAGACACTAATTCAAGGATGGAAGAAAGTGAACTGTTCGTTATATCTGTACGTCAATTGTACCATATTTATTATATAGCGAGTCGTGCTGATCTGTCTCAGGGTTGTGCTGGGTTAGATCAGGGTAGGATCTAGAGCAATCATTTGTAAGTAATACATTGAATGGTTACGTTGAGGTTTGCGTTGGAAGAACATCAAGGATTAGTTTGTATTTCAAAGTCGGCCTAATGTCCTGAATGGCACGTTAGCCTGAAGTTTGAATCAAAGCTAATTGGTAGACCCAATGTCTCAAACGGCTCAAACCACTACAAATTCAATGCCTCGGGCCTCGGTCGTTGAGTTTCTGTTCACACAGCCAACTCAGAGCCTCAATGCAACTGATAAAGTACACATACATTACACCAGCATAGACTCAGGGCCAGATGCCCAGACCCATATACTTACATCCTTCCTCAGTCAAAAGCCAGTCTGATTGAGAAGTCAAGCCTATACGGAAATAACCTCAAAATACTTGCCTGTTGGCTTGCTTCTACAGAAACGATGAAGTTGGAAATATGGAAGAGTCATTAACTCAAAGATAAGGTGAGAATGATTCTATCTCATTGCGTATTCTTAACTGGGCCCGGGCTAAACTCATAACGTAATGATCTGACAGAAAAAGACTTACAAATAGAAAACAAATTGACAGGCAAAACAAGGAACTTGAAGAAATTCACCGCCTGTTAGTTCTTAAGCACAAGGCTAAAATCTAAAATCGAAGGCTAGTAAAGTCTGGTATGTCCGATTGCAAGGCTGTGGATTGATAGTTTTCATGTCAAACATTCTGACAGCTATGTGAATAATTCTTTGTATATATTTACATCACATAGGCCTAACCCAGTTTTGCATATGCATAAGTGAGATAATTACATTAACAAGCTATTGGCAAGGATTTCATTCGCCTAGGCACAATAGCCTAGGCTACATTGTCAACCTTTCGCTGTAGGCCTAGGCCTAGGCCTACTGGAGGAGCAAGTGTGTGGTAGGTGGGATTCTGAGGTTATGGCAGGTGACTAGATGGGCATATTCATGTAGGCCTACACGGTACCTTGGGTAGGTCCATGCCTAGGCAAAACTCTGTTAAATGGTGGCCTACGCTGTAGGCTAGACCCACTTTGATAATTCTAGTCAGGACATAGGCCTAGGCCTACATTTTTAACCATCTACGTCCACAGTCTGCATGTATAGGCCCATGCTATACCATTGAGTAAAGAATTATTCTTACGGGATAGAGTCGCAGAGCCCTGATTGAACAGTCTACAGACCGTGGTAGTTTTACGCCTGGTAATTCTGCTAGAAGCGCTGTGATCACCAAGAGAATGACATTTGCTGGAGCACTGTTGCGAGTGAATGCTGTTAGGAGCGCTGTGATCAGCCAACTTGGTGATTGTTGATGGTCATAAGCTCTGTTATGTGGCATTGCGTATCTAGAGACTACTTGATATATGGCCTTATACAAAATTTATTATTGACTTGGACTGAAACTTGTTGTCGAGTGGCTAGCGAAATAATCGCTACTCAGGAAACTGGGCCATTGTCGGGCCTTTGCCATAGTCGACCGTTCTGACAGACTTTTGTGGTTTCTATCTTTTTTCACGTTGATACTGGGTAGATTCCTCAACAATAGGTCACGACCAACTCCTTCCTACCATCCAAAGACCCAAAGACACCTACCGGTAATGAAATAACCTCTTATCCCATCCTCTCATATGTCATTCACTAACGCCAATAGATCTCTGTCTTCAATATACCGGTAGTGCTTTGTTATTGAATCCAATATAAAATGATAAATTCATCTTCTTTGTTATATATTAGGCCTATATCATGTTGAAGTACCGGTATGTAGGTATCACTGTATCGTTCTGTCTTGTCTGCAGTGGCTGCCAACATGACCGAGTGTGGTCCCAGCAAATGTCAACCATCAGCGCAGTCCTTTGAGCCGGCTGCTTCCAGCACGGAGCGAGGAATAAAAGAGGATGGGCTACTCGTACCGAAAGATGAAAAACCTGGTGAATGTGTTTCCGAGCCGAAGGAATTGGACGAGATTGTATTCGTAGCCGTTAAACAAGAACCAGCAGAAGAATGTAAATAAAAGTTTTCTTCTTCCAATCGTCAGATGAGCATTGCAGAGATTCCATTGCATATAATGTGAAACAATTAGCCTGTATAATTAGGTTCTCTGTGTGTGAATGACGTAGGCCCACATGTAAGGTGAAGTAATTATTCGTCTTGAAATGTTGCATCAGGTCATTCGGAAAATGATGAATAGAGGCTCCACTGTATTCCAATTATTTTCTTTCAACACCTTTCAAAATCTTTAGGCCTACCGGTATGTTAGTTTTATTTTATAACCTCTACGTATGTGTACTGACAAAATAGAAGGCAAATAAAAACTAAACTGAACTGAACAAATTGAGATGAGGGGAAAACTGATATTCAGGTGTTAACGTGAAACAAACACAGTCTACAATCTTCTGGGAAAATATGTTGGTACAACTTTTTTTTTTAACCATTATTTTCTACGTTATGACTGTGGTCTATTGCCGTGGTGCCATCTATTAGTTGATTGCAGCTTGCAAGCGACAAGAATAGTTCGGAACGGACGAGATGTAAATGTCGTTGCAAAGAAGAAACAATACTTGACTTGTAAACATTGCGTTGAATTTGAATTTGTCGGGGGAAACGCTTTGAGTTGAACAAAGATTTTACTGATTAGACGATCTTTAACAAGGATTCAATTTGACATAGGCTACTGAAAAAAAAGGCGTTCGTTTTTATGTTGTTTTTTTCTTGTTTTTTTTTGTCTGTTTTATTGTCGGTTCTCCACAGGTCAAACGGCTACAGCTATCAACTTCAATTTTTTTTCATTATGGCTCCTCATCCAACTTAGATCTGTTAAGTTTTGTGGCATTATCGGGTGATAACTTTTATTCTTATGAATTTTAGAAATTTCAAAAATACCCATTTCAATAAGACAGCGGGAAAAAAAGAAAATATTTTTATTTTCCAAAAAAATTAATTTTGCGTGAAGTTGAAGTACATTTTGATACACATTTTCTGAATTTTCAGCTTGATCGGGTCGACCATTTAGAAAAAAAAACATAAAATGTGCCAAGTTGGTACCACTCAAAGCAGTTTTTACCCATTTATAACTTAAATGTCACCCAATTGGCGAATGTAGGCAAAAGTTTGGCAATCATGAGGGTTTCCATGAATACTTTCTAATAACAAACAGGGAAAAGCATATTCGTTATAAGCTATGAAAATAAAAATAACGTTTTCTTAAGATTTCCTTCAAAATGTATGAACTGTATTTTGTATTTTTATAAAGTTGGTAAAATGATCGGTGATAGCATATCAATACATTTCCTTCAATTTAATTGCAGCAATTAAAAAAGTCGACATACCGACGATATGTCAACTATCCGCTCGTCCAACAACGCATATATGGCGTTTTTCTAGTATGAATTAGCAATACAGCGTATCAACGATGAAACGTCCGCCCCAAGCCATGACATTGACGACTGGCAATACGTCGATCCTGATATAACGACGATAAGCCTCTTTTCCCTCAACGCCGCACTATCAGAATTCCACCGTTTAATAGCCTCAAATAGATAGGCCTATTTAATTTTCAGATTTCATCTGATATATAATAGAATTTGTTTCTAATACCTCGTTCACACTACGATCACTAACTGCTGTTAGTTAACAGAGGTTAGCTGGCCGCAAAACATCATGGGTGACCGTTCCAACATCACACAGACTGCGATGACAGGGTTGTTAGTGACGTCATGCACAGCCATCTTCTTGTTTGATTTACTGTTAGTTTGTACATTGTATTTATAGATTCACAGATTTTCTTTCTAAATCTTGCACCCTCTTTGAAGAAGGCCATCTATATTATTTACATGGTGTAAATAATATAGAAGGCGCTCTTCGAGAAGGCGGTGGATTTTGATCTCTGTTAAGCTGGCCTTCCATGAACGCGATTTACATTTTGCTTTCGTAAGGCGGTGGAATTGAGACAGGCTCAACAATCAGAAATCGCCTAACTTCTGCCACTGATTGGTCGTTTCATCATCATGGTGGCTTAAAACCCGCTTGGCGAATTCGCTAAGCAAATACCGCGTTCATGGAAGGCCAGCTGTAGGAAGGTAACTGCGTTCACAGAACGGAGTTACGGCTTGGATTCGTTCAGTGGTGGCTGCGTTCCGTTCACGTTACATTGCTAACCTCAGTTAGTGACTTGACAGCTGCTTGTTATCATAGTTGAACGGGCTATTAATGCCCTTGACTATTGTTCTGGGCCCAGGATCACAAAAGGTCACAACTTCGATCCGGCTCAAAGTTATGACAATTTCGAGAGATAATATCACATTTGATCCATGACTATCAATAACGTAACGGGATAAGCAACATGGCGGTTTCATTTCGCATCATGCGTATATCAAAGGGATGACGGCTCACAAATGTTATGATGATTTGCTGGTATTGTTGTATGTTGATCTATACAAGTAATAGATGTAATGCAATCTGTGAATCCAGGTCTTCCCAACTGCATTAAGCAATATTGAAATGAATTAAATTTTAACTGGCCATTTTTAATTTGAATTACGTCTGTAAAAGCATCTAGAGCCCTAGTAAAGAGCCCTACTGCTATATCCACCATTTGATAACTGAATGATTATTAATTACTCATCATCTACGAGAAAGATCAGAAACAATGCAAGTATACAACCATGTTCTATACATTGAAATACGAGCTTGATACGTACGATTTGATTTGAAATTGTGAATCTCAGAAATGTACACGAAAGCGCGCTGATTCCATCATGGTGAAAACGGCCTGATGTTAAAAGGATAGGACTTATGCGATGCTGCTTATCCCGTTACGTTATTGATAGTCAAAGATTTGATCTATTATTTTTGATTCTTCCAATTGAATTTTTGATCAAATCCATTACTATTATCAATCTATCATTCATCGAAATTGAAAAATCAAAAATGATAGATCGAATATGTTATTATTTCTAGAAATTGTCGTAACTTTGAGCCGGATCAAAGTTACGACCTTTCGTGAATTTGGGCTCTGATATACAAGTTTGAAGTGAATCAGTCGAGTTGATTTCAAAAAAGTATTGTAAAAATGTGGGAATAAAGATTTTTAGTGGATTTCACAGCCTTGGGGCAAGTCTTTAACTAGGAAAATTAGTTGTGTGTTTCCACTTTGAGGGATGAGCTGGAACATATCAACATATCTTCATTTGGTTAAATATATATCCACCCCGAGGTCCAAACAATTATAGCACTGCCCTCCTATTTTATTTTATTCAAATTGATATCTATAATAATAAGGCCTTGTTTCAATCATTTTCAATCAATTTGTGACACTTGTTGCTTGGATTCAATGGGTATCTTGATAGCTCAGAGTGGTCTATGAACATGACATTATATACCGGTATACTGTAACATCAAAACAGCTGATCCATTTTTAGTGAGAGTTTGGAATAATGTGTAACATTATATTGAAATAATATAGAATGTATGAAGATATCAACATTCGTGTGTTTAAACTGAAAGACTAAATTATCTACGGCCAAAAATTATGGTCACAGACAGCGCAGTCCTGGTGTAGAAGACCATTAGTTTTAAATAATCAAAATGGGGTGGTAAGATCGCCCTTGTGGTGCCCCGTCCAAACGATCTTATCTTTCATCCATAGCCTTAATTGGGGAACAATGATTTTGTATCAAGTTTCGAAGTTATTTAAAAAAAAAAAAATTGAAATTCTTTGAATATTTTTATTCTCTTGAAGAAAATATTTTTTACGAATTTTCTCCTCTGGGTTATTCTTACAAGATTTTTACAAACTTGGAAATTGGTTTTCTCAGAACTGATGCAACCGATTGCGCCTCAAAACTATACAGTATTGGATTAGATGAGGACACTTATGTATGCCAAGTTTCAACTGAATTTGCATTTTCGTTTGACCTGAGGAGCGCAAACAAAATACAATTATAAGAAAAGTTATTTTGCGAGTATGAAAGAATTGAGTCTTTGCTCCGCTCATCCAATTACTGAATCCAATGCTGACAAGACTGAGTGTGATCCCAGCAAATGTGAAGTAACAGAACAGTTCTTAGAGCAGGCTGCTTCACTGCAGCATAGTCTCACCTTGTTCTTGTTTGCAGTGGCTGCTAACATGACTGAGTGTGATCCCAGCAAGTGTGGAGTAACAGAACAGTTCTTAGAGCTGGCTGCTTCACTGTATCATAGTCTCACCTTGTTCTTGTTAGCAGTGGCTGCTAACAAGACTGAGTGTGATCCCAGCAAGTGTGAAGTAACAGAACAGTTCTTAGAGCTGGCCGCTTCACTGTATCATGGTCTCACCTTGTTCTTGTTAGCAGTGGCTGCTAACAAGACTGAGTGTGATCCCAGCAAGTGTGGAGTAACAGAACAGTTCTTAGAGCTGGCCGCTTCACTGTATCATGGTCTCACCTTGTTCTTGTTAGCAGTGGCTGCTAACAAGACTGAGTGTGATCCCAGCAAGTGTGAAGTAACAGAACAGCTCTTAGAGCTGGCTGCTTCACTGTATCATAGTCTCACCTTGTTCTTGTTTGCAGTGGCTGCTAACATGGCTGAGTGTGATCCCAGCAAGTGTGAAGTAACAGAACAGTTCTCAGAGCTGGCTGCTTCACTGTATCATAGTCTCACCTTGTTCTTGTTTGCAGTGGCTGCTAACAAGACTGAGTATGATCCAGCAAGTGTGAAGTAACAGAACAGCTCTTAGAGCTGGCTGCTTCACTGTATCATAGTCTCACCTTGTTCTTGTTTGCAGTGGCTGCTAACATGGCTGAGTGTGATCCCAGCAAGTGTGAAGTAGCAGAACAGTTCTTGGAGCCAACTGCTTCACTGTATCATAGTCTCACCTTGTTCTTGTTTGCAGCGGCTGCTAACATGACTGAGTGTGATCCCAGCAAGTGTGAAGTAACAGAACAGTTCTTCGAGCCAGCCACTTCAAATACAGAGCCAGGGATGGACGATGATGGGTTTCTCTTGCCGAAACTGGAAGAACCGGATATCACAGAAGAATCCGAGCCCGAGACGGAGGAATTAGACGCAATGGCTTTTGTCGCTGTTAAAATAGAACCGTGCGATGAATGTAAATATGATTTTGTAGTTGGTGTTGGTTGTGCTGGTCTAGACATGAACATGAACAATGTAATGGAGATTCACATCAATGAATCATTATGAATCAGTTTTCTGATTGGAATAGTTATTCATTTTCGAATACTTTTTCTAACAAATTTGAATGAGTGCATGAAACTAGGGCAAGAGCATTTCAACTCGAGTTTGCCAGACCCAAGCCCACTTCTCCCCCTCCTCTTCCATCTCAACTCTCTTCACCACTTTCCTCCATTGCTCCATCTTGATCGTTCAAATTATACAAAATCCTTGTTCTCCAATTATGGCAATGGATGGTAGATAGGATCTTTTCAACGTGGCACCACAAGGGCGATCTCATCCCCCCAAAGAAGAATTTAATAAGAGAATTTATTCAACAAACAATAAATCTCAAGGTAATAATGCCAGGGTTAGAAAGCAATTGAATCATTCACAGTGTAGAGAAATACCTGTGTTCCTTGTCGTCTTGATCTTCTCTTTCTTGTTCTTCTCCTTCTTCCACTTTTTGTTCTCCTTGAAATCTTCCTTCTATCTCTACGTAATAGAATTGATGAAAATGGTGATAATAACGACAATTTATTCCGTATGTGCAGTGTCCGACAACCAAGCAGACGTCAACATGAGCGAGAATGAAATCATAGATTCCGATACCAATGCACAGTCGTCATCTACGAGTGTGGACAATGACAGTGAACGTCGGAAGAAACCGACCGCCGGGACGAAGACCAAGAGAACAAAGAACAAGAGAACGAAGAGTGACAAGACGTGCAGCGTGTGCGGGTTCAAGGCCCTCTGGCCGTCTCAGCTGAAGACGCACATGATGAGGCACACAGGCGAAGTGCCGTTCCACTGCAAGTCGTGTTCTTACAAGTGCCGGACGTTGAGCGATCTCAACCGACACGCTTTGATCCACACCGACCAACGGCCGTACCACTGTAAGGAATGTCCGTACAAGTGCAGGAAGTCTGGAGGCTTGACAATACACATGTTGATACACACCGGCGAGTGGCCATACCAGTGCGAGGAGTGCTCTCACAAGTGCAGAACTTCCAGTGCGTTACGAGCACATATGTTGATACACACGGGAGAACTACCGTTTCACTGTAAACAATGTCCTTACCAGTGTAGATCGTCCGCCGCGCTCCGTCTGCACGTGTTGATTCACACCGGGGAGCTGCCGTTTGAGTGCAATGAGTGTTCCGTGAAGTTCAGGTCGTCAGGAGCATTGAAGTCGCACTCGAAGGTTCACTCGGGGCAACTGCCGCTGAAGTGTAGCGAGTGTGCGTACAGGTGTCGATATAAATACGAAGTGACTGTTCATATGTTTGCGGAACACAAGAGGTAGTAGAGGAATGTTGGCGGTTTTTTAGACAGTGAAGGAAACTTGGCGGAACACGAGAGGAATGTTGGCGTAAAACGAGAGGAAGTTGATGAATGTTGGCAGAACACAAAAGGAAGTAGAGGAAACTTGGCGGAACACAAGAGTAAGTGGAGGAATGTTGGCGGAACACTAGAGACAGTAAAGGAAACTTGGCGGAACACGAGAGGAATGTTGGCGGAACACAAGAGGAAGCAGAGGAATGTTGGCGGAAAACAAGAGGAAGTAGAGGAATGTTTGCGGAACACAAGAGGTATTTGAGGAATGTTGGCGGAACACAAGAGACAGTGAAGGAAACTTGGCGGAACACGAGATGAATGTTGGCGGAACACAAGGGGAAGTGGAGGAATGTTGGCGGAACACGAGAGGAATGTTGGCGGAATGCGAGAGGAATGTCATGCCTGTTGCGTCGATGGAGGCATGGAATGTTCACATCGGCTGTAAGAGTGATATTATCATTAGTCACCTGAAACCATGACTTTATAATCATCTCCATGTTTGTGAAGCTCTGAACCATTTGAGGCCTAGTTTTCCGCCATTCAAAGCGATATGTATGCCTTGTACAACGATGACTCGGAGTTGTGAAGAAGTATCATTGCCTGAGTTGTTGTTGATTCACACTGAAGAAGACAGGCACATCGGTGAGAATTCAAAGTGGCTATGTACCACCCATATATATCGATATATCGAATGTGGCAATGTGTGGCAACCGTGTAGGCTCAATGCCCGAGACCACCGCCTTGTTGACTGCCTTAGCCTCACGCGCCAATCACGTCCTCCCAATAATAACCGCTATTACTTTTGAATTGAAAAATTGAAAAAGGCGTAATGCCTACAAAGGTGGACAGTAGGTTGGGTTAGGATTGGGTTAGTGTACAAACCTCGTGTATACCGCCGGCAGGCGAAACGGAGCTTATATACGCCTGCATTACGCCTGTGCCTGCGTATGGGGATACCAAGATAGGGCTGGCCTTGCTTTTGCTACGCTATGCGGGAACGTAGACACGGGCATCTACTCGTTCTGTACGTACAGCGATGCCAAATATTGTCCTCAATCCAGGTCGCGGCACACTTCGAGTTGGGGGTACATAGTCTCTGCCGTGAGAATTCATAAAATATTAGATGTGGAATTTTCACCGTTAACCAGTATCAAAATATAAGTTGTATCAGAATAAATTGTACCGGTAATGAATGCTTCCAGTGTGGAGTGATTACCTCAAAAAATTACCAAGGATCAGTCAAAGTCGAGTTTGTTCAAAAGTTACTTCTTGAGTATCATGTAGGCCTAGGTTTAGATGAAGTATCAAATTGGAAATTAAATTTTAAAAAAGTTGTAAAAATAATCTTGTATCTCATTTGGATGAAGTTGGGATGGGACGGTTATGGTGAGAAATGAGCCCTTTCCTTAGATTTGCACTGAGGTGTCAGTTCTGTTGTATATGTAGGTCTATTGCAGTTCAATATTCAACTGGAGGCAGTTTTCAAAGTTTCTGTCAGAAAGTTTGTTGGAAATTCAAAAATGTCTTCAGAAATTATTGCAACGGAATAACATACAGTCACTCCATCAAGTGGTAACTCTGTGATTCAACGTGAAACATTTTCATGATAGACCCAGAAAATTAATTAGTCAATTGACATTATAAAATGAATAACCATGTTGCATGCCAAGTGAAAAGGTTAGAAGAACTGTATGCGTTGATCTTGTTGTGGTGGACTCCAATACTGACAAGGCTGTGATGATAACATGTATATCTTATGTCACTTGTCAACCTGTGAATAAATGTTACTTGAAATAATAAATATGTATATTTGTATGGCGTGTTGTGCTGGAATGTTCATTAACCACTTGACGGCCGCCCAAGCCGCCGGCGCATAAATACGTCCTACACTTTCCTGAACGTATCATTTCTTATTCTGCCTCGATGACGTCATATTAACATGAGACTTGAACTGATATCTGGGAGAGGGATTGGAAATCGATTCAATTCTTTTTGTCCCATAGAATACGCTGATGTATGGGAAAATGATAAAATACATTCAGCTGTTATTCCAAAACATCGTTTTAGGTTACATGAGTCAAATTGACAAGACTCTGAATGGTAAATAAAAGTGATATCGGCACTTTTCCTGTTTCACATATGAAAGACGACAATATTTCAATACAATATAACCGTTTATTCCTGCTATAATTTATATGAAAGGCCATCTAAACACAAGTATCTGCGATATAATCGGGAGATAAATCTGGTATGGGAGGTAGAGTCCTGATTGTGTAACCCGGCTGTCAGGTGATTACGAGGCCTCGGATGTTTGTTATTATTATTATTATTATTAACTCTTGCAGTTGCACATAAATGCGCGGTGGCAAGTTCCCTATCAATCCTATCCTATCGCCTCCCTAACCTTCTGACGGAATAGCTTCAACCCTATTTCATCCTCCTCAAGTATACTTCTACTAAGCCCATTCCAATCCCTACCTGTCCTATTCAAGAAAGAGAACTTACCGACATCTAATCTAGCCCCCTTTATAACTACTGCTCTATCATGACTTCGCCTACCCCCATACCCTGACTCATTCCTTTCAATCAACCTATTCAACTCTCCCCAGCCCCCTTCTCCTTCCATTACCCTGAAGAAATTACAGATCTGATCCTCCTTTCTCCGTATTTCCAATTCCCGCCATCCCAAGTCTCGGATCATCTCAGATGGACTCTCCAATATTCTCCCCCTCTCCCCCCTTTCATTCTCCCCCCATTTCCACCTCAACTCACATCACTCACATCAACTTTCACACTGTGAAACCTCACGACCGTAGTTTTTCAAATATTGTTTCTATCAAACTAAAACTCTGCAAATGCAGTTTGAGAGTGGCGATGTGAGCGAATGATTCATATAAGAGGTTCTCAAAACGTTCACACCTCGACTCTGAAACTGTTACGTCTTGCAAGCCGTGTATTCGGCCTATTGCGACGACTTGGATACGTGATAAGGTCTTAGCGGCTAAATCCGGTTTGGTTGAGAAAATCCTTGGAGAATCAAGAGATTTTGAAAACATCGAGAAGATTAAGCTGTGCGAGAAAACTGAGGAAGAATGTCTTCAGCCTCCCTCTCTTGCTCGGTCGGCTTTGAAGAAAATATTTCAAACTTCCCTAATAACACTAGAATTCCTGAAGAGGTGTACTGAGTCACTCACATTGGACATTCTGCGCGCCTGAAAAGCTCTTCGGGACTGTCCGTGTTATTAAGGAACACTATAGTATTCATGCAGAGGTGTACTGAGTCACTTACATTGGACATTCTGCGCGCCTGAAGAGCTCCTCGGGACTGCCCGTGTTATCAGATGAAGATCAAAAGGTGAAACCAATTGGACCGCAAAACAATTGAGGCCCAGTATTACCAAGTTCAGTTAGTATTTATCTGAGAGTTGGTGAAAATAAATACCACAGGTAACCATGGCAATAACAAGTTTGAACTGGCAGATAAAGGCTAACTGGACTTGGTAGTACCGGGCCTAAGTTAGATATCAAATTCTTATTTTACGAATAACATACATATAATTGAAACATGAATACTGTCTGATACCAATAAAACAGATTTCCTTCCGTTATCATGCACATAATACTAGGAATAAGAATCTATACATCTAAACAAATATAACCTTTCACTATACGGCAAAGGTCATCAAATTTCAGGAAATGAACCTCAAATTATTGTCCCAGGTTTTAAAATTATACATTTGAATTTATTCAAACCACTCCTCAAAGAGCACCTCACAATTACCATGCAGTCTCTGATCTGTGCAAGAATTTGTTGATGCTGGATTTCAGTATAATTCATATAACTTATTAATTTTACTTGTCTCTGTATAGACATATTCGGTAATTTGATTATTTTTTGTTATTCAACTGATTATCAATATTATCTAGCTATATATATATATCTATGTATGAATTCCTCGAAAGAGGGTTAAAGGAATAAACACTACTATCCAACTACTACTACTACTACTACTACTACTACTACTACTACTACAACTACTACTACTACTACTACTACTACAACTACAACTACTACTACTACTACTACTACTACTACTACTACTACTACTACTACTACTACTACTACTACTACTACTACTACAACTACAACTACTACTACTACTACTACTACTACTACTACTACTACTACTACTACTACTACTACTACTACTACTACTACTACTACTACTACTACTACAACTACTACTACTACTACTACTACTACTACTACTACTACTACTACTACTACTACTACTACTACTACTACTACTACTACTACTACTACTACTACTACTACTACTACTACTACTACTACTACTACAACTACTACTACTACTACTACTACTACTACTACTACTACTACTACTACTACTACATTCATGCATTCACATCGAACAAGTAATAAAGACAGATTGATAGAGCCACTAACCACCAACTCGTATGGTAAACAGGAAGATAGATTTTTAATCCCTCATTTATTTAATAAAATCCCTTCTGAATTTTTGAGTTTCCAAAAAATGGTTCAAGTAAAAACCGAATTAAAGAGGTATATATCATCTCACCATATTTTCTAGAAAGTTTGACATTATATTTTGCTTTTCAGCACAAACATTTCTCTGTTTCGTTTATTTCATTAAGGAATTCATTATTGAGTAGAATTTGATTTAATTTTGAATTGTGTGAGTTATATCTATGTATATGTATTGTATATCATCCAGACAACTGAATTTGATTGTATTTTTGTGTGTAATAAATGTAATAGACCCGCAGACAAGTTAAAATTTTTGACTTTGCGGGTCTATAGAATTTTAACATATGTATTTGTTTGATAACAATAAAAAAAAAGAAAAAAAAAAAAAAACTACTACTACTACTACTACTACTACTACTACCCAAAATAAAATGATAGTTGAACCAACTTCTCATTTTGTGTATTATTATTGATGAATAGAGATTATAAATACCGATCACTAATGAGCTGATATGGCTCCATTCATTTTGTCGATTCATCTGAAAGGCCCATTATCGATTCTGAATGTTTTATTCGATTACATCCAATTGTTTTCAGCCATGATTTTATTTGATACCAATAATTGGAACAAAAAATATTCCGGCCATCTTTCCAATTCCTTTATTTCCACTCAAGTCCACACCTGATTCCAGGACTAGTTGACGCCTTGATAGAAACTTGACAAATGCCCAGAAACGAATGGAAGGAATATGGGCATGCCATCAACTGTCTCTCAGAACAACTCTCCTTGTCTCTCAGAACAACTCTCCTTGTCTCTCAGAACAACTCTCCTTGTCTCTCAGAACAACTCTCCTTGTCTCTCAGAACAACTCTCCTTGTCTCTCAGAACAACTCTCCTTGTCTCTCAGAACAACTCTCCTTGTCTCTCAGAACAACTCTCCCTGTGTCTCAGAACAACTCTCCTTGTCACTCAGAACAACTCTCCTTGTCTTTCAGAACAACTCTCCTTGTCTCTCAGAACAACTCTCCTTGTCTCTCAGAACAACTCTCCTTGTCTCTCAGAACAACTCTCCTTGTCTTTCAGAACAACTCTCCTTGTCTCTCAGAACAACTCTCCTTGTCTCTCAGAACAACTCTCTTTGTCTCTCAGAACAACTCTCCTTGTCTCTCAGAACAACTCTCCCTGTGTCTCAAAACAACTCTCCTTGTCTTTCAGAACAACTCTCCTTGTCTTTCAGAACAACTCTCCTTGTCTTTCAGAACAACTCTCCTTGTCTCTCAGAACAACTCTCTCTGTCTCTCAGAACAACTCTCTCTGTCTCTCAGAACAACTCTCCCTGTCTCTCAGAACAACTCTCCCTGTGTCTCAAAACAACTCTCCTTGTCTTTCAGAACAACTCTCCTTGTCTTTCAGAACAACTCTCATTGTCTCTCAGAACAACTCTCCCTGTCTCTCGAACAACTCTCCTTGTCTCTCAGAACAACTCTCCTTGTCTCTCAGAACAACTCTCCTTGTCTTTCAGAACAACTCTCCTTGTCTCTCAGAACAACTCTCCTTGTCTCTCAGAACAACTCTCCCTGTGTCTCAGAACAACTCTCCCTGTGTCTCAGAACAACTCTCCTTGTCTCAGAACAACTCTCCCTGTCTCTCAGAACAACTCTCCCTGTATCTCAGAACAACTCTCCTTGTCTCAGAACAACTCTCCCTGTCTCTCAGAACAACTCTCCCTGTCTCTCGAACAACTCTCCTTGTCTCTCAGAACAACTCTCCTTGTCTCTCAGAACAACTCTCCCTGTCTCTCAGAACAACTCTCCCTGTCTCTCAGAACAACTCTCCTTGTCTCTCAGAACAACTCTCCCTGTCTCTCGAACAACTCTCCTTGTCTCTCAGAACAACTCTCCTTGTCTCTCAGAACAACTCTCCCTGTCTCTCAGAACAACTCTCCCTGTCTCTCAGAACAACTCTCCTTGTCTCTCAGAACAACTCTCCCTGTGTCTCAGAACAACTCTCCTTGTCTCTCAGAACAACTCTCCCTGTCTCTCAGAACAACTGTATCTCCATAAGAGCAATGTTAAATGACTTATTAAATAAAACTACCAAGATAAAGTGTTTTTTGTGTATGTGGAAAATCAAGAGAAACGAGGATATCATAGAAAACTGGGACTCTGCAAATGTCTGTAATTTTGAAATGATTAGTATAACTTTCAAGAGGCTGGTAGGGGGGGTACCGCCTCCCATTTTGTACACTCTGTCATCGAGCGTCAAATGAACATGCCCTAGGCGTTGCCATATTTCGTGCCCTGACATGCCCCTGAAATGCCCTGTGGGAAGCTGATGAAATGAGACCTCATGAATATGCCCAGGACCCGCCCTGGACATGCCCACTGCCAACCTCACCCGAATGAGCGTGTCTAGGGCGCGTGTGAGCCATGTCCAGGACACGCCCACAGGGCATGTGTAGGGCGTGTCCTGGGAATCCCGCCCTGTATTAAATTAAATGGGGTTGGTCACGCCTGGGGCGCTCCAATATTCCCTTTGGGCATGTCTAGGGCGCGCATAGGGAATGTTTTGTGTTTGTAGGGTCTGCCATTGAGTTGGCCTGTAACATCCACCCACCCACCCTCCACCACTTTCAACAGCCATGCCACCGGACTCTCTTAGACCCCGTTTACATTACTACCATCCTACTACAGTAGAGTTACTGGAGTAAATGGGCAGTAACTAATATTGCGTTCACACGGAAAAAAAATAAGTTCTTGGTTACTAGACGTTTTAGTTACATAATTTACCGCGTGAGTGTGTTTTGAGCTTTACAGCCTTCTAGCCAACGACACTAAAATAATTTTTAAAGGCTGTTTGCACAGCTGATTAGGCAATATTTACAACTTTCGCCGACGCCATCTTGAAATTATACTACCAGGCTACGATCGTACCAACCTATGAGCGTTCATACGGGTACATCTACTAGAGTAACCTTACTAACGGTAGTAAGTTAACTCTAGTAGCTTTTGTTACTAGCGTAGCAACTAATTCACGTTCACACACGGTAAGTTACGATCGTAGGTGGGGTTACTAGAGTAGTTGAGTAGTAATGTAAACGGGGTCTTATCCCATCTCCAAAAGGAACACCTGCGAAACAGTGAACGTCATCTACCAACTTGAATGTAACTTCTGCCCTGCCGAATACATAGGGTGGATTGCAAAGACGGAGTTTAAACCCCGGCCTACCTTAAACGCCGTCTAAGTAAGAAATTGCATTGTGTCCCGCTAGTTTTAGTTTCAGAAGAAACTGGTCAAATGACTGGCCTTCTTTCTGACAGGTTGAAAAAAAATTGAATCGTTCGAATACCACATTTCGCCTGGGTGCACAATAACTTTCGAACTTTTCAATGACTTTTTCCAGGTCTAACTTATCTGTTTCTGGTTCAAATCAAAACGTGTTGTATACGTCCAGGGCCTCCTCTCCCACGAGGCACAGTAGTTTCGAGACGTTAACTTTGCCACTTATTCCTTCATCTCCACCTGTTGCCGTTAGATAGATACGGAATCTTTGGATCCACCTTTTCGAGTTTTCAGCTATATTCCCCGTCATGTCTAGTTCCTTTGGCGCGCGAAAATGTGTGGATGCGTCCAATATTGCGACAAATTGCAATGATGCAATGGCGCTTGATGCAGCGGCTGTTCAATCTAGGATTATAGCTATCTACGATGGATACGCAACTGTGACGTCACTCACGTTAGTTCTAATGCAGAGCGATTTTTGGAACAGTGTACGAGATATGGTGGCGCCTCGCCGCGGCACTGCAAGGTACTTACATGGAATCAAGATGGAAGACAAACACAACTGGGATCGAAGTTTTTTTTTTAATGTACTTCATAATTCGTTTTCATATTAATCCCAAATCCGAGTTATATTATGAACGAGATTATTGTTTTCTCCCATGTTCACTGGTGAGCACTATCATGTTTTTAGCATGCAATGAGTTATTTTCTACAATTATGTACAGTTTAAAAGCTGCGTAGTTATGCCTAGGCATTGAATTTGTAGTGGTTAAAGAAGGGACATCCTGTGTTAAAATTGTCGGCGAGCCACCGAGACCGGTTTGCTCAGAGCTTCCAAAAAGCAGTCCCGAAAAATATAGAGGGCCAACGAGCTGAGCGAGCTTCCGAAAAACAGGCGAGAAATTTATAGAGGGCCAGGTTACTGACCATAGCGCTTCGAAACGCAGCGGATATTTTGTAGTACTAGTCATTCTAAACCGAGAGCGGTCCGCACAACATCGCTGCTGTGAGCGCCTAGCGTTCTGCGTGGGCTAGTTACTGTCTATTGACAATAGCCAGAAACCTGTCAGTCGAAGAGTCGACACTTCTAACCGTCAGTATCAGAAACGAACGGTCGTGTCTACTTCTAACCATTTGTGCTTTCAACATGAGTAACTTGAATCTTATTATATTTTTAAACTCCACGCTAGACAGACAAGTGTCGACAGTTTAATTTCATTATGGTATAAGTTATTTCAACCATTATAATATAATAACTATTTCAAACGTATTTTGAACATAGAAACATTACGAGAAATGAATATTTGAAGTGGGCCTACAAAATATTTACCAGATTGGAAATTTTTTTAAAAATACTCAGTGTCTGTTCCGTACAAAGACTCACATGATGAAATTAACCCATCTACATTCCATTCTGAATAATTGTAATTAATTGTATCATATTTGTAGCAAGTGTTTCAACTATAGGATCTGGGATTTTTTCTTTTCCTATAAGATTGAAAAGTACATCAGATAGGCCTACTCAGGTATATAATAAACCAATTGACGCCAACCGTTCTCAATTGCATATTAAACTCGAAAACCAAGAGAAAAAAACATGAAACCGAAAACTAAATACAGTTTTATCATCCATTCGTAGTTGAACCCACTCCAAAAAATTATGAATTTGATGGGTGTCTTCGCTATCCTAAAACAATGTTATATAGGTCTACTCCTGTGCAATACCCTTTTTTTGTATAACATCGAAACTTGATACAAAACCATTGTTCCCCAATTAAGGCTATGGATGAAAGATAGGATCGTTAAATGTCCTAATTGATGTCACTCGTTGTCAATAGCTGTAGGTGAGATGACAGTGCATTGAAAACTATAATAGAGGCAAGACAATTGACAAATAATATGGATGTTTATCGTTTGAGAGATGAGTTGTTCTCCAACTTGGCAACCCTTCAATCAAACGATTAAAGCGAACCTTCATACAGTCTAATTACTATATTTACCAATTACTATTCGTATTTAGTATTATCGGTACCATAGACTGAAGAACAAACGGAATTTGTGTTCTTTAGTTTATGGTATTACACTTTTAAGCCACCGATTACCATTATTTTAAAATAGTTGACGTTAAAAAAATGCATCAAGGCCTCAAATTCAAGGCCAAATAATTAGTAGTCAAATTGAATCAAATTTTTTCAAAAAAGGTAATATTTTTCAATATTACTCGATTTCATTATTAACATTGTTTATAATATCACTTTTATATTTGTATCAGCGTATTCATCGATATTTATTGAAGTGGCCCACATCGACATGGAATTATATAAGTTTTAGGTGAACAAAGAAAAGGCACAAAGCTTATCCGTGGGCCTACTCGAGATTATTATAGGCATTACTCTAATCTGAAAAACGTTCCTCATTTCTATTGTCGAAAATACATAAGTCAATATTCCTCATAATGGTCTGCTTTCAACAAGTATAGCAAGCGATGATGGTACAAGAAGATTAAGTATTAGGGGCCGTTCGACAGGGGAGGGGGGAATGGGCAGGGGAGGAGGAGAGGCTTCAGGGGTGTGGGCTTGTAAGTTGTACGCCAACCATCTCACCAGCTCATCTTGAATACGGAACTATTTAATTCATATTATTATCCATCCTGACTTGGTTTTCCGTGGTTTCCCACAGTCCTCGAAACAAATGCTTGGATAAAGTGCTAATTGGCCACGACCTTTAATTAGTAGAGTAATTATAACATAACATATAACATTTCACTCATTTTATTTTCTATTTTGTATTATCATTATGATGAACTTTACATCTGCTGTTAATGGAAAGAGGTGATCATTGCCCGAGAGACTTATTTCAAAGTGGAAGATATCAACATTTGTGTGTTTTGTTTACTCTTAATACCAATGCCGGTAATGTCCAGATATATTTAACAAAAACCGGTTTTTAATTATAATGTGTTCCGGACTTTCGGAAACTGAAGGACTTTTATCTGCGGCGGAAAAATATGGTCACAGACAGCGCAGTCCTGGTGTTGAAGTTCATTGGTTTTAAATAATTGAATGAGCGAAGCAAAGACTCAATCTTACCATACTCGAAAAAAAAAGCCTTTTTTCGCGCTCCACATGTCAAACGAAAATTCAAAATAAGTTGAAACTTAGCATACACAAGTGTCCTTATCTAATTCGATACTGTATAGTTTTAAGGGGGGAGGGGGGGGGGAGGGTAAGGTGCAAAACTTGATTCTCACCATTGGTCCGTCGGATGATGTTATGACACTAGGCAAACGCGTTATGTGTTTCCGCGTTGATGGATGAGCTGGAACGTATCAACTTATCTTTGGATTGGTTATTATATATATATACACCTTGAGATCCAAACCATTACATCACTGTCATCTTATTTTCCATTAATAATTTATATGATAATAAAGAAGGCTTTGTTTTAATCGTTTACAATCAAGTGGTGACACTTGTTGCTTTGATTTAATAGGTATATTAATAGCTTTGAATAATTACCACAAATAACATTATATATTTTTTTTACATCGAAACGGCTGATCCGATTTGAGTGAAAGTTTGGAATAATGTGTATCATTATTAGATTGAAATTTCCTGAGAATTTGAATCCTCTCAGATGAAATATTTTTCACGAATGTTTTCCTCTGCGTTATTCTAATGGGATTTTTGAAAAATTTGGAATGAGTTTTCTCAGAAGTGGTTCAACCGATCGCGCCTCAAAACTATATAGCATCAAGTCAGATAGGGGTTCATGTGTGTGCCAAGTTTCAACTGATTTTGAATTTTCGTCTGACCTGTGGAGCGCGAACAAAAAAAAAAAAAAAAAAGAAAGAAAAAAACATGGAAAGTCCATAATTTTCGACCGGGCCTATTGAATATCTCTCTTATGGGGAATAACATGTAACGCTTTTTTGAGCTAGGAACGTAGAAGAACTAAGATAGGTAGAGAAAAAGTGTTCCCACAAAATATCTGCGCTCGAATGTCATCTTTCGTCTGATATGTATAACATAGCTACTTATTTTCGCCATATGATTTCAATTGATCAACTCGCATGGCGTGTGGCTTTATTGTTGCAGATTTTCTAGTTCTAGTACAAGGGCTCACATTATAAAATAAACCCGCCTACATTCCACTCTGAATGATTGCATTTTAGAATATGAGTATCTGTGTTAAAAACAGGTAATAAATTCTCCCGTTAGGTATGTTCAGCATAATGAATAGGCAAGGGTCGAAACATGATTTGCTTGACTGATGACAGAGACTATCCTCTACAGGGAGGAAGAGAGTTGAGTATGACGTCAGAACCTTTTCCCCCGCCACGTTAGATTAGGCACTTCGCTGGGGGTGAGGTTGGAAGCTCTTGACGGGATGGTAGCCGAAAGGGTCTATTACCTGCGTCGGAAGGAACAATATAAGTCGAATTGTCATTATAGAAATAAATTAAAATCGCCGTCGAAGAATCAAGATGATTATATACGGAAGATATGCATTGAAAATGAAAATCTAAACAATTTACTTTTTTATTGATGAGCGTAGCGAAGTCTCCATCCCACTCTTATAGAGCTTTGTCTGTGTTTTTTTTTTTTTTTTTTTTTTTTTTTCGTTTTTTTTTTTGTTTGTAAGCACTCCACAGGTCGCAAGGGTTGACTGATCAACATGAAACTTTTTTTTTACACGCAAACTCATCCAACTTAGAACTGTATAGTTTTTGGGATGAATCGATCGGACCGATTTTGAGAAAAATCATCTCAAAGTTTCTAAAAACCCCATAAGATTTGGCTGGGCGGAAAATGTTGAAAAATAAAATCTCTCCAAATGGAATGAAATTTTCTCTAAATGTTTACACATGGATTTTACACATTATTACGATTTTGTAAGCTATTCTGATCAGTCGTTTTGAAGAAAAAAAATAAAATGACTGGTAATATTCATAAAATATATCATAAAAATTATGACAGAATTAAGTTGTCGAGATTCACTGCTTTCTAGATTCAAGAGTTGACCAACAATTAAGTATTTTTTATATGCGTCAAGGTGTGTAGAATACCAGAGTCAATGAAGTGGCAAGAGTAGAACTACTTTAACGACTTTTATAGCTTATTCGGATATCAAGGTGTTTAGAATACCAAAGTCGATAAAGTAGCAAGGGTAAAACTACTTCAAGGACTTTCATATCTCATTCAGATATCTCGCTCATCTTACAACGCATATTTCGCGTTTGACTAGTTGGAAAAAATCCACTCATATGCGACCGAAATACGTCGAAATGTATTGTATACGAAACGTCCCTCAAACATATCGACGTATCTCGGCCGCATATGAGTGAATTTTTTACAATAAAAAAGTAAATTGCTTAGATTTTCATTTCCAATGCGTATCTTCGGTATATAACAATCTTGATTCTTCGACGACGATTTTAATTTATTTCTATAATGGTTATTCAACTTCTATTGTTCCTTCCGGCGCAGGTAATAGACCCTTTCGGCTACGATACGGTCAAGAGCTTCGAACCTCACCCCCAGCGAAGTGCTTAGTGTAGGACCACGTTGCGGGAAAAAAAGCTCCGACGACTGACGTCAGTCTCAACTCTATTCACTGACACTTAGGACACTTAGGCGATAAAAGTTGTTTAATTTATAAATTATGTCACTTTGGGGCAATTGTGAAAATGAATTATGACTTTAAAAGATGATTCACATACTAAAAATATAAATCCGCTATTTTAAAGCATTTTTTGTGTCCACACATTTTTCATCCGATTTCACCAAAGTGTCCCCCCGTCTCGCCAAAGTGTCTGTCCCGTAGGCCTATGTTAAAAGCATATACTTGCCCATCATGAAGATGTCGATATATATATATATATATATATATATATATATATATATATATATATATATATATATATATATATATATTTATGATATCCAATTCAATATGATTGTGAGCAATTTAATTGCATGTTTTTTATTTTGGAGGAATGAAATGCTCAAAGAATGGATTGTTGAAAACATTGTTCTTGTGTCAAGTTTTGAAGTTTCTACCCTGAAATTTGAAATAATCAAAATAGATTGAATTGAATTGGAATATCTGATAATTTGGCGGATGACTATTCAAAAACATTAAAAACATTAAATTAAATTGGAAATATAAAACATATTATTGAGTTAGAAATTTTAATCAAGGATGCCCTTCATCTTTCTACTGATTCCCTATTCTATGGGTACCATAGATAATAGTATAGTACCATGGTAATTAAAATTGCAAGTTCTACACCTCAGAGAATTGTGTTTATATAATGATGTTGCAATTAGGACAGTTATCAATATTTACGTAACATTTCTTCGTGGGGAAAATTAATTGTGTTGGTTAAATGCAGGTCTTTGCTCTAGTTTTTGAGAATTTGAATTCAATAATTATTAATGTTCACAAAATTGCAAAAGCTGAAATGTTACGAAACTTAAAATTGAAATATTGAAAATTGATAGAGAAATGAAAAATAACAAATAATAATCTGATGGTTTCAATACAGAACATTTTCCCAACATGACCTGTAATTTAATTTGAATCTGTGGAGTTTCAAGTTTTTTAATAATTATATTGTGTCTCTTTCCATTTCATGTATAGGCCTAAGCACTCCATATACTACTGGTATAACCTTCTATGGCGTTTTTTCCTTTCCCATTTATGGCGTTTTGTCCTTTGAACCCGTGTTAATCAATGCTAACTAGGAAAACGCTATAAGTACGCGTTGATGGACGAGCGATGTTGAAAAAAGTGTTAAAAGGGTCACTTTTCATTTTTTCTCTTTAAAATGGCTGAGCTGGAAAAATTGAAAATTTCTAAAATGTTAGACAATTGCGTTCTACATATCCAGTACAATTTTTTTTTATTTATTTCTTTCTTCTCTAATAAGCCTTTGACCATGTAAAATTGGCCGTCGCCCATGTGTCCGTCGCCTAAATGTCCAATGATCAAAGTGGATTAAAGTAGATCGCCCAAGTGTCCATCGCCTAAACGTCTCTCGCCTAAGTGTCCGTATACCCTCCCTGACATGGACATTAGTCTCGATTAGTCTATAGCTGAATTTAAATAATAACATAGTAAGAATAGTAGGCCTAACCATAATAATCATAATAATATAATGAGTAATAACAGATATAATCTGAGAAATACATGTTTTAAGACTTCAAGGCGATACTAATGCAATCATTTCTTCTGCAGACAAGAACCGAAAGGGTCGCTTCCCTCTCTATGCTTCAATCGATTGATTGATGGGTTGATAAGTTGTAAAACAACATATTTCTCAAACCAGATTGTATGAAGGTTCGCATCTTGCGAAGCGAGTTTGTGGTTTATCTAATTATTGTTAATTTGTTATTACTTTATAACTTTCAAAATCCAAGCATTACATACACAGAATATTATTTACAATTATACGAGGATAATATTAAGATTTTATTTGGGGCTTATTCACTGTAAAATAGTAAGTATTCGAATATGAACACTTGATTATTCGCCGTGTAATAATAATAATAATAATACCGTGATTAATGCATTTGTCATTTGTGTAAATATAGGTCTACAGTTGGAATACTGCTCAAGTGTTGTTATACTAATTAATGACTACTAGCACTAATCAGCGCCAAGTTAGGGTCAATAGGGTCATTGCGTGCTAGAAGGAGAGGCTGGCTAATATCAAATATCAATCGCAGTTTATTTTTATTGCGCGCCAAACACGGCTAGCAGATTGCTCGCAGCGGCGATGTGCTACGGTCCGCTGCCATTCGAGAGTGAGTAGTTTTAGGAGAAAACCGCTCGCTTCGGAGGGCGCTACCAGCTAGTCTGTCGACCCAAGAATCGACACTAGCTCTACCTATAAATTTCTCGACTAGATGGGCCGAACCCTCAAACTGGCTTGGCGCACAGGCTCCCATATACGTGTCCTATCTTTAACCTTACAAAATCAATGGCCTAGGCCATGTGCTCCAAACAAACAAAAACTGTGTCAGCTACTGGTTGTTTCCGTTTTATACATGGATAGCGTGAGAACCACTTATATGACACTCATCGTTGGACATGTAATGCAACATAAAATAGTACTATGTACTTTTTATGCGTTGATATAACTTTCTTCTAATTGTTTCTCTCTTTCAAAAGATCGCAATTTTGACAGTGACAGCCATCGCTCGTCTATGAGTGCCTCTACCGCTATTTTGATGCGATAGCACAGATAATCGAGCTAATAGCTCGATTATCTGTGGCGATAGGTCGACCGTGATTCGATACGCGGTATTCCTTTCTTACACAGTTCCCAAGTAACCTTGAACGCAGTCACGTATCCATCGTAGATACAGTTGAAACACTGAGAGAATAGGATTCCTACCGTGGCGCATCCTGGTATCACTTTGATGCACTGAATAATTTTCAACATGACGACACTAAAATCAGCTGAGCATGCCACACACCAATAGCGGCTCTTCTGATTTTTTGAATCTAATATACATGGCTATATATAGATATAGCCGTTAATATATGATAATATATAGATATAGCCGTATATAGATGATATATAGGCCCAGATATGTTAATACACAATTAACATTGTTTTTAGCGGATTCACATAGACACATTGCTTGTTCCCGAACCTGTATGGTTAACAGAACCACCAACCATCTTACAGAAAAACGATGAAACACAAATAAAACATACCCGTATTTTCGAAGTTCCTTTCGCTCAAGTGCACAGGATACATTTTGATATTGCAAATATATTCATTTTCATTCATTATGATTATTAAAAACAACCATTAACGAGTGAATTTGTGAAATATCTCATTTTTCTATATCGATGCAGTTTTCTTGTGGTGGCTGCACGAATCCTATTCTCTCAGTATTTCAACTTTGTAGCTATAATCCTAGGTTCAATCAAGAAAACGGGAGCCCGTAGACTGGAACCCGATATTGTGGCCCACAAAAGTGTATCCAAATGTCGTGTTGATATAGTGGACCACAAACTAGATATTCTGTACCCCAAAGCTTGTTGGACATACTGCACCTCGATATTCTGGCCCCCAACAAACCGAGTGGTTAGGCCTAGCGTGCTAACCACGTACGTAACGGTACAATACTTACAACACACAATCACGCGAATTCAACAAGACGAATTGTTACCTGTTATGTGTGTTTCCTCTGTTAACTGCTGACACCATGTTGTATTTCTAGGGGTAATTCTTATATAAATATCCAATAAACAGGGCTCAACTAGACGAGCTTTATTGTACTAGCATACAAGACGCAATATCAACATTGTACAGTGGCCGTCAGGTGCGCCATTATCCTTGTGTCGCCTTCTATATATAACAGTACTGAAATCACAAGTCAATTCAGCCAGTTTTCCCATACATCAGCGTATTCTATGGGCCCAAAAGAATTGAATCAATTTCCAATCCCTCTCCCAGATATCAGTACAAGTCTCATGTTGATATGACGTCATTGAGGCAGAATAAGAAATGAAACGTTCAGGAAAGTGTAGGACGTATTTATGCGCCGGCGGCTTGGGCGGCCGTCAAGTGGTTAATGAACATTCCAGCACAACACGCCATACAAATATACATATTTATTATTTCAAGTAACATTTATTCACAGGTTGACAAGTGACATAAGATATACATGTTATCATCACAGCCTCGTCAGTACTGGAGTCCACCACAACAAGATCAACGCATACAGTTCTTTCTAACCTTTTCACTTGGCATGCAACATGGTTATTCATTTTATAATGTCAATTGACTGCAGATTAATTTTCTGGGTCTATTATGAAAATGTTTCACGTTGAATCACAGAGTTACCACTTGATGGAGTGACTGTATATAATTTCCAAAGATATTTTTGAATTTCTAACAAACTTTCTGACAGAAACTTTAAAAACTGCCTCTAGTTGAATATTGGACTGCAATAGACCTACATATACAACAGAACTGACAACTCAGTGCAAATGTAACGAAAGGGCTCATTTTTCACCATAACCGTCCCATCCCAACTTCATCCAGATGAGATACAAAATTATTTGTTCAACTTTCTTCAAATATAATTTCCAATTCAATACTTCATCTAAACCTGGGCCCACATGATACTCAAGAAGTTACTTTTGAACAGACTCAACTTTGACTGATCCTTGGTAATATTTTGAGGTAATCACTCAACACTGGAAGCATTCAATACCGAAACAATTTATTCTGATACAACTTATATTTTGATACTGGTTAACGGTGAAAATTCCACATCTAATGTTTTATGAATTCTCACCGATGTGCCTGTCTTCTTCAGTGTGAATCGACAACAACAACTCCGGCAATGATACTTCTTCACAACTCCGAGTCATCGTTGTACAAGGCATACATATCGCTTTGAATGGCGGAAAACTAGGCCTCAAATGGTTCAGAACTTCACAAACATGGAGATGAATAAAAAGTCATGGTTTCAGGTGACTATTGGTAATATCACTCTTACAGCCGATGTGAACATTCCATGCCTCCATCGACGCAACAGGCATGACATTCCTCTCGTGTTCCGCCAAGTTTCCTTTACTGTCTCTTGTGTTCCGCCAACATTCCTCTCGTGTTCCGCCAAGTTTCCTTTACTGTCTCTTGAGTTCCGCCAACATTCCTCCACTTCCCCTTGTGTTCCGCCAACATTCCTCTCGTGTTCCGCCAAGTTTCCTTCACTGTCTCTTGTGTTCCGCCAACATTCCTCCAACATTCCTCTCGTGTTCCGCCAACATTCCTCTCGTGTTCCGCCAAGTTTCCTTTACTGTCTCTTGAATTCCGCCAACATTCCTCCACTTCCCCTTGTGTTCCGCCAACATTCCTCTCGTGTTCCGCCAAGTTTCCTTCACTGTCTCTTGTGTTCCGCAAACATTCCTCTCGTGTTCCGCCAAGTTTCCTTCACTGTCTCTTGAGTTCCGCCAACATTCCTCCACTTCCCCTTGTGTTCCGCCAACATTCCTCTCGTGTTCCGCCAAGTTTCCTTCACTGTCTCTTGTGTTCCGCAAACATTCCTCTCGTGTTCCGCCAAGTTTCCTTCACTGTCTCTTGAGTTGCGCCAACATTCCTCCACTTCCCCTTGTGTTCCGCCAACATTCCTCTCGTGTTCCGCCAAGTTTCCTTCACTGTCTCTTGTGTTCCGCCAACATTTCTCTACTACCTCTTGTGTTCCGCAAACATATGAACAGTCACTTCGTATTTATATCGACACCTGTACGCACACTCACTACACTTCAGCGGCAGTTGCCCCGAGTGAACCTTCGAGTGCGACTTCAATGCTCCCGACGACCTGAACTTGAGAGAACACTCGTTGCACTCGAACGGCAGCTCCCCGGTGTGAATCAACACGTGAAGACGGAGCGCGGCGGGCGATCTACACTGATAAGGACATTCTTTACAGTGAAACGGTAGTTCTTCCGTGTGTATGAACATGTGTGCTCGTAACGCACTGGAAGTTCTGCACTTGTGAGAGCACTCCTCGCACTGGTATGGCCACTCGCCGGTGTGTATCAACATGTGATTCGTCAAGGCTCCCGATTTCCTGCACTTGTAAGGACATTCTTCACAGTGGAACGGCCATTGGTCGGTGTGGATCAAAACGTGTCGGTTGAGATCACTCATCCTCCGGCACTTGTAGGAACACGACTCGCAGTGGAATGGTTTTTCGCCCGTGTGACTCATCATGTGCCTCTTCAGCTTGGACGGCCAGAGGGACTTGAACCCGCACACGCTGCACGTCTTGTCACTCTTCTTTCTCTTGGTCTTTGTCCCGGCGGTCAGTTTCTTCCGGCGTTCACTGTCATTGTCCACACTCGTAGATGACGACTGTGCATTGGTATCGGGATCTATGGTTTCATTCTCACTCATATTGACGTCTGCTTGGTTGTCGGACACTGCACATACGGAATGAATTATCATTATTATCACCATTTACATCATTTTTATTACGTAGAGATAGGAGGAAGATTTCAAGAAGAACACGTAGATCAAGATGATAAGAAGACTCAAGTTTTTCTCCCCACTGTGAGTGTTTGAATTGCTTTCTAACCCTGGCATTATTACCTTGGAAATCATTGTTTGTTGAATGAATTATCTTATTCTTTATTATTCTTTGGGGTGGTATGATCGCTTTTGTGGTGCCCCGTTGAAAAGATCCCATCTTTCATCCATTGCCGTAATTAGAGAACAAAGATTTTGTATAACATGAACGATCAAGATGGAGCAATGGAGGCAAGTGGTGAAGAGAGTTGAGATGGAAGAGGAGGGGGAGAAGTGAGTGGACTTCGGTCTGGAAAAATCGAGTTGACGTGATCTCACCCTGATTTCATGCACTCACTCAAATTTGTTAGAAAAAGTATTTGAAAATGAATTACTATTCCAATCAGAAAACTGATTTATATATTATTAATAAATGTATTGAAGGATCACTGATGTATTAATGTGAATCTTCATTACATTGTTCATTTACAATTGTCAAGATTAGCACAAGCAACACAAACTACAGAATTATATTTACGTTCATTGCACGGTTCTATTTTAACAGCGACAAAAGCCATTGCGTCTAATTCCTCCGTCTCGGGCTCGGATTCATCTGTGATATCCGGTTCTTCCGGTTTCGAGCGGAGAAACTTATCATGGTCTATCCCTTGCTCCGTGCTTAAAGCGGCTGACTCAAAGAACTGTTCTGTTGTTCCACACTTGCTGGGAACACACTCCGTCATGTTGGCAGCCACTGCAAACATGAACAAGGTGAGACTATGATACATTGGAGCAGCCGGCTCTAAGAACTGTTCCATTACTTCACACTTGCTGGGAACACACTCCGTCATGTTGGCAGCCACTGCAAACAAGAACAAGGTGAGACTATGATACATTGGAGCAGCCGGCTCTAAGAACTGTTCTGTCACTTCACACTTGCTGGGAACACACTCCGTCATGTTGGCAGCCACTGCAAACAAGAACAAGGTGAGACTATGATACATTGGAGCAGCCGGCTCTAAGAACTGTTCCATTACTTCACACTTGCTGGGAACACACTCCGTCATGTTGGCAGCCACTGCAAACAAGAACAAGGTGAGACTATGATACATTGGAGCAGCCGGCTCTAAGAACTGTTCTGTCACTTCACACTTGCTGGGATCACACTCAGTCTTATTAGCAGCCACTGAAAACAAGAACAAGGTGAGACTATGATACAGTAAAGCAGCCGGCTCTAAGAACTGTTCCGTTACTTCACACTTGCTGAGATTGCACTCTGTCTTGTTGGCAGCCACGGCAAACAAGAGGCAAGACTATGATACAGTGAAGGAGCCAGCTCTGAGAACTGTTCAGTTACTCCACACTTACTGAGATCACACTCAGTCATATTAGCAGCCACTGCAAACAAGAACAAGGTGAGACTATGATACAGTGAAGCAGCTGGCTCTAAGAACTGTTCTGTTACTCCACACTTGCGGTGATCACACTCAGTCATGTTAGCAGTCACTGCAAACAAGAACAAGGTGAGACTATGATACAGTGAGGTGGCCAGCTCTAAGAACTGTTCTGTTACTCCACACTTGCTGGGATCACACTCAGTCATATTAGCAGCCACTGCAAACAAGAACAAGGTGAGACTATGATACAGTGAAGCAGCCAGCTCTAAGAACTGTTCTGTTACTCCACACTTGCTGGGATCACACTCAGTGTTGTCAGAATTGGATTCAGTAATTGGATGACCGGAGCAAAGACTCAATTTTCTATCATACTCAAAGAAGTTTTCTCTCAATTCGATCATCTCCGCGCTCCACAGGTCAAACGAAAATGCAATTTCAGTTGTAACTTGGCATACACAAGTGTCCTCATCTAATTCGTTACTGCATGGTTTTGAGGCGCAATTGCTTGCACCACTTCTGATGTAACGCCTCTTCAAGTTAGTGAAAATCCCGTGAAAATAACCCGGAGAAAATTGATGACAAATATTTTCTTTCAGAGAATTCAAATTTTTAAAGAAATGTACTAGGAAATCGCAGGATGCGCGTTGTGAGATGAGCTTAGAAGTATGGCAATCTAGAATGAAAAATAATTTGTCAGCTCAATTTACATCTACAAACCTTGACTTACTTCAAAAGTTCAATAACCTCACCTGCAACTTGTCGATATATATAGTGACCTGCAACCTGTCGCATAAACACTTTGCAAAACCAATTGATCCAAATATTCATTAAAATGTACACGTTTATTGCGTTTTCTTCATTATTTCTTATTTGATTGTTGTAAAAATCTCTGAAAAGGTGTATAATAGTATTTTTCATATTCTGTGAGAATTTGAGAGCTTTTGAAAAATTTTTGTTTTTCAATTATTTTTCCTCCTAGTTATTCTTATGAGGATTTTCCAAACTTTCCGATTATTTTTTGGAAAAACCTTCCGACCGATTCCTCTGAATAACAATCCCAACCTATTCTGGTATGACACCAACGTTCAGAAAAAGTTTCCAGTTGATTGATTCATTTCTCTGACCTGTACATAATTACAAAAAAAAAACATAAAAACGTAGCCCATTTCTTTTCAGGGTGTGAAATGGAAAGCTTTGCTACGCTAATCTAGTAATGTTACACACTATTCCTAACACTCACTGGAATTGGATCAGCTGTTTTGATGTAAGAATATACCAGTAAATATGGTGATGTTCATAGATCACTCAAGGCTATTAAGATACCAATTGGATTTTCCTACTTAAAGTCTTGCCCCAAGGCTGTGAAATCCACTAAAAATCTTCATTCCCACATTTTCACAATACTTTTTTGTATCAAACTTTGAAATTTCAATATTGCTTAATGCAGTTGGAAAGACCTGGATTCACAGATTGCATTACATCTATTACTGGTATAGATCAACAGACAATAATACCATCAAATTATCATAAAATTTGTGAGCCGTCATCCCTTTGATATACGCATGGTGAGAAATGAAACCGCCATGTTGCTTATCCCGTTACGTTATTGATAGTCATAGATCAAATGTGGTATTATCTCTCGAAATTGTCATAACTTTGAGCCGGATCAAAGTTGTGACCTTTTGTGATCCTGGGCCCAGAACAATAGTCATGGGCACTAATAGCCCGTTCACACTATGATAACAAACAGCTGTCAAGTCACTAACTGAGGTTAGCAATGTAACGTGAACGGAACGCAGCCACCACTAGACGAATCCAAGCCGTAACTCCGTTCCATGAACGCAATTACCTTCCTAAAGCTGGCCTTCCATGAACGCGGTATTTGCTTAGCGAATTTGTCAAGCGGGTTTTAAGCCACCATGATGATGAAACGACCAATCAGTGGCGAAAGATACGCGATTTCTGATTGTTGAGCTCGTCTCAATTCCACCGCCTTGCGAAAGCAAAACGCAAATCACATTCGTGGATGGCCAGCTTAACAGAGATCAAAATCCACCGCCTTCTCGAAGAGCGCCTTCTATATTATTTACACCATGTAAATAATATAGATGGCCTTGTTCAAAGAGGGTGCAAGATTTTGAAAGAAAATCTGTGAATCTATAAATACAATGTACAAACTAACAGTAAATCAAACAAGAAGATGGCTGTGCATGACGTCACTAACAACCCTGTCATCGCAGTCTGTGTGATGTTGGAACGGTGTCACCCATGATGCTTTGCGGCCAGCTAACCTCTGTTAACTAACAGCAGTTAGTGATCATAGTGTGAACGGGGTATTAGAAACAAATTCTATTATACATCAGATGAAATCTGAAGATTAAATATCCAATTTGAGGCTATTAAACGGTAGAATTCTGATAGTGCGGCATTGAGGGAAGAGAGGCTTATCGTTGTTATATCGGGATCGACGTTTTGCCAGTCGTCAATGTCATGGCTTGGGGCAGACGTTTCATCGTTGATACGCTGTATTGCTAATTTATACTAGGAAAACGCCATATACGCGTTGTTAGAAGAGCGGACGTTATTTTTGTTCTCATAGCTTATATTTCGCTCCTTGCTCCTCTATCAACGGAGTCTATGTAACGAATATGCTTTTCCTAGTTCGTTATTAAAACATATTTGAGGAAATCCTCATGATTGCCAAACTTTTGCCTACATTCACCATTGGGTGACATTCAAGTTATAAATGGGTAAAAACTGCTTCGAGTGGTACTAATTCAGCACATTTCATGTTTTTTTTTCAAAATGGCTGACCTGATCAAGCTGAAAATTTTCAGAAATGTGTATCAGAATTTGATTCAACTTCACGCATAAGTTTATTCTTTTGGAAAATAAATATATTTTCTTCTTTTTCTGCTGTGTTATTTGAATGGGTATTTTTGAAATTTCTAAAATTCATGAAAATAAAAGTTACCACCCGATAATGCCACAAAACTACACAGATCTAAGTTAGATGAGGAACCATAATGAAAATAAGTTTGAAGTTAATAACTGTAGCCGTTTGACCTGTGGAGAACCGACAAAAAAAAATAGAAAAAAAAGAAAGAAAAAAAAGAACATAAAAACCAACACCAATTTTTTTCAGTGTGTCAAATTGAATCCTCGCTAAAGCTCGTCTAATCAGTAAAATCATTGTTCGACTCGCAGCGTTTCTCCCGACAAATACAAATTCAACGCAGTGTTTACAAGTCAAGTATTGTTTCTTCTTTGCAACGACATTTACATCTCGTCCGTTCCGTACTATTCTTGTCGCTTGCAAGCTGCAATTAACCAATAGACGGCACCACGGCAATAGACCACAGTCATAACATAGAAAATAATAGTTACAAAAAAAAATTGTACCAAGATATTTTCTCAGAAGATTATAAGCTTTGTTTGTTTTACCTTCACCTGAATTCCAGTTTTCCCGTCATCTCAATCTGTTTAGTTCAGTTTAGTTTTTATTTGTCTTCCATTTTGCCAGTAGGCCGTACCATAATTATGTAGAGGTTATGAAACAAAACTTAAATAGGCCTAAAGGTTCTGAAAGGTGTTAAAAGAAAATGATTGAAATACAGTGGAACGTCTATCCATCGTTTTCCAAATGACCTGATTCAACGTTTCAAGACAAATAATTACTTCACCTTACATGTGGGCCTACGTCATTCACACACAGAGAACCTAATTATACAGGCTAATTGTTTCACATTATATGCAATGGAATCTTTGCAATGCTCATCTGATGATTGGAAGAAGAAAACTTCTATTTACATTCTTCTGCTGGTTCTTGTTTAACGGCTACGAATACAATCTCGTCCAATTTCTTCGGCTCGGAAACACATTCACCAGGTTTTTCATCTTTCGGTATGAGTAGCCCATCCTCTTTTATTCCTCGCTCCGTGCTGGAAGCAGCCGGCTCGAACGACTGTGCTGATAGTTGACATTTGCTGGGACCACACTCGGTCATGTTGGCAGCCACTGCAGACAAGATCAGAACGATACAGTGATACCTACATACCGGTACTTCAACATGATATAGGCCTAATATATAACAAAGAAGATAAATTCATCATTTTATATTGGATTCAATAACAAAGCACTACCGGTATATTGAAGACGGAGATCTATTGGCGTTAGTGAATGATGTATGAGAGGATGGGATAAGAGGTTATTTCATTACTGGTAGGTGTCTTTGGGTCTTGAGATGGTAGAAAGCAGTTGGTCGTGACCTATTGTTGATGAATCTACCCAGTATCAACTTGAACGACAGATAGAAACCACGAAAGTCTGTCAGAATGGTCGACCATTGCAATATTCGAAGCCTGGTTTCCTGAGTAGCGATTCAGTTCGCTAGACACTCGACAACAAGTTTCAGTCCAAGTCTATAATAAATTTTGTATAGGGGCCTACGGCCTCAAATCAAGTAGTCTCTAGATAGGCAATGCCACATGACAGAGCCTATGACCATCAACAATCACCAAGTTGGCTGATCACAGCGCTCCTAACTGCATTCACTTGCATCAGTGCTCCAGCAAATGTCATTCTCTTGGTGATCACAGCGCTTCTAGCAGAATTGCCAGGCGTAAAACTACAACGGTCTGTAGACTGTTCAATCAGGGCTCTGCGACTCTATCCTGTAAGAATAATTCTTTACTCAATGGTACCATAGCATGGGCCTATACATGCAGACTGTAGACATAGATGGTTAAAAATGTAGGCCTAGGCCTATGTCCTGACTTGAATTATCAAAGTGAGTCTAGCCTACAGCGTAGGCCACCATTTAAACCCACAGAGTTTTGCCTAGGCATGGACCTACCCAAGGTACCGTGTAGGCCTAGATGAATATGCCCATCTAGTGACATAACCTCAGAATCCCACCTACCACACACTTGCTCCTCCAGTAGGCCTAGGCCTACAGCGAAAGGTTGACAATGTAGCCTAGGCTATTGTGCCTAGGCGAATGAAATCCTTGCTAATAGCTTGTTTATGTAATTATCTCACTGATGCGTATGCAAAACTGGGTTATGTGATGTAAATGTATACAAAGAATTATTTACATAGGCCCAGCTGTCAGAAAGTTTGACATTGAAAACTACCAATCCACAGCCTTGCAATCGGACATAACAGGACTTCTTCTTCTTCTTCTTAATGTTTTGAATGGCTTAGGAAACTGGTCCTTGACAGCCAAGATGGAGTCTTGATTTATGATCATCCGACGTATTCAAATATCATTAACTCTATTTGACTGCATGAAATTGTACACACCACTTAATTCACATATTTAGGCCCGTGAATATACTCTCGTTAATACCCATATATGGGTATATGTTATTTGTATTTAAATCCTAATTCTACAATCTATTAAAAAATTTGAAATTATTTTGACCATAGGCCTAGATGTGGTAGGGTTGGACACCCAAGAAATTACACTATATGGTGCTGGTACTTGATTAATATGAAGGCTTCTCAATAGACCTGTTCTGGAGTTGTTATAGTTAGGACATTGTAGACATATATGGTTTAGTGTTTGCTCTTCAATAGAGTTGCAATTACATATGTTGGATTCGAGAACATTAATCCTGGCTAGATGTTGTCCAATAGAGCAGTGTCCCATCCTCATCCTTATGATTGTAGTCATTTGAAACTTACTGAGACCTAGTTCCTTGAACCAAGGGTCCTTCTTAATTTGTCTGTTTATAGAGGTATATTGACTTTTGTGGATGGTGAAATATTTATCCCAAAAACCTTTCCATCTTTCCCAGCTGTCTTCTCTAATGAATTGATATAAAAATCGGAATATGGTAGGAAAACTTGAGTAAAATCAGCCGGATCCGTTGCATTGGCCAGTCGATCAGTTATCTCGTCACCGGATATACCTTTATGCGAGGGAATCCATATAATTTTACTCTTGATTTCCATTTCCTTCAGCTGGGCAAGAATTTGACTGATGTTGTATATTGTCGAAATTGTTTTGCTACTTGTTGGTAAATTTTTAATGGCTGAGCTCATTGAATCTGTATAGATAATATTATGGAGAGGTTTTGAGAAAGAACTGCTAATATATTTGCCAAGTGTGTATAACAGCTGACTTACTAGCCTTCGAATTTAGATTTTTGCAAGTAAATTTATCGATTCACGTACCACGCCTATAGCATTAACCACAATTACCCACTTGGTGACGTCAAATATCAGAGCCGCATTGAATTTTAAGATTATACAATGTGAATTTTAATGACATATTGTAATCAAGAAGACTGTTTTCGGACATTTTCTTGTCCGAATGTGTCTAAAAATAGAATTGTGCTTAATGCTATTTTGGGTGAGGGTGTTTTTTGCTAAAAACACATATTTATATTAATGAAAACTCTTGGAATACCAAGAAATGACACAAATACAACAACAAAAAGACACTAAAAAATGCCAATAATGACGATGTCATTATTTTGGACCACACACATGGCGGCCATCTTGTCAAAAATTCACGCATACCACAACATCATGAAAATGCACAATAACTTGAGCCAACATATACCCCACCTCCAAACCTCGGTGGAAGGGAGGTTTGAGAATGATTTCAATTAGGATTTTTTACGCTCTTTCCATATTTGCTTGTTGAATGCTCGAAAGCCGGTAGGTTTGGCTTCTAGGGGCGTCCAAAGTTTGGTGAAAAATTTGATTTTGTAAAGCAAAACATGTTTTTGAGAGTGAGAAGAAAGTATTATCAGACAAAAATTCATTCGAATTCATAGTAATTTCAATTATGAATATAATTCAGAGAAAAAAAGGAGAATTATCAGCCATTTTGAAAATACGTAACAAGTGAATTTGACGGAAATTTGTTTTTGACCCAATCTTGCATTTTCTGCGATAGGGGCAGAGATTTTAAAAGTATATGTTGAAACAATATGGTATGATCTTTCTATTCATGCTTGTTGGATGCTCGAAAGCCGGGGAGTTTGACTTTCAGGGGCGTCCAAACTTGGCTGAAAAAATTGATTTTGTAAAACAGAACAAGGTTTTGGGAGTGAGAAAAAAGGTGATTTCAGGCATTTTTTCATCTGAATTACTATTGATTTTGATTATATACATAATTCAAAGAGAAAAAATGAGAAATTAGCAGTCATTTTGAAAATACTCCACAAGCCATGAATTTGAAAAGAATTGGTTTTGACACAATCTTGCCATTCCTCCTACAGAGGAGAAAATTATGAAAGTGAAATTTGGATGAATATGGTATGATATTTCTATTTCTGCTTGTTATATTGAATTACGTCGGTGGATTTGGCTTCCAGGGGTGTCCAAACGCTTGTCAATTTTCATTTTCTCAAATTTAGTCGTTTCAACATTGTGAGAATATTTGATATTGGGAATCATAGTCTTCATTATTACCGAAGTTTTATCAGATGAATACATTCAGTTTGAAAAAATGATACTCGTCATTTTCAAAAAAATTAAATAGTGATGGAATTGGAGTAATTATGGATAAGAAAATCGCATCGCGAAAGTTCTGAAAGTGAATGCTTATGGAGTTTATTATACGATTCTTTCCAATTACTCTTCGATATCGGAAATGGTGGATTCATTTCAGAATGATGTTCATATCTCAAAGAAAATTGCTTCCGTATACGAGTTGTGTTTTCATTAGGCCTATCCACATCACTGGATTGAATCAAATTTTGTTTATGATGAAATGTCTCTGTTCAAAATTTTCAAAACGGCAGTAAAATTATCAATAGCAATGATCATAATTTTGCGTAATTATTAATTGCTACAGAGAAGATGAACAATGACAGAAATTACATTTCATGATCAAATATTGATATCAAATACTCGATCTATATACGATAATTGTTTCTAAATTACGTCAGAGGTCAAATCATTGGGCCGGTTTAGGAGCGGCAGCTCTTGATTATTTTGGTGTGGGGGTTTGCGTCGCCCCAGTGCTGACGCCGGGAGCAATTTATTCGCTCCCAAAATGGTCACCCAAGGCGATAAGGTCTGGGATGAGGGTGCAGACCAAATTCGGAACGTCTCGGTGATGATGATCAAAGTATATGAACGGAGTACTGAGCCTTGCGTTTGTATTCTATTTGATTCCATTGTATTGTCACTTTCCTCTTCATCTATCGTCTTCTTTCATTTTATTTGATATCGTCATCTCTTACTTTTCTCTTCCTTCCCCTTCTCCTCCATATGCTTGAAACCATCACAAACGTCGTCAACTTTGGCAAAATACACAGGCATGAACACAGGCGCAAAATGACTCGCTGTCGACCCGTCTTTGAACCCCGAAGGCCCATTCACAACCAAAATTAGAAGTAAACTTGGCATTAGCAGCAATATTTGTTTTAGAACCCTCATGCATCCCTTTTGCAATGCGACGCATTAGCCCTAACGATTGAAGTGAACAGCAAGGTTTGCAAACTTCAAATCTTGCTCTTGATTCTTACATACGCACTAACCAATCAGATTTGGGTAAACGTTCGGCGTGCCGCAGGCGTCTGTCGTTCAGAAGATGTCTGGCAGGCTGTCTTGAATACATCACCATTTAATTCGCCATTTTTTGTGCCACACTTTTAATTGTATCCATGATATTACAATTGAGTTTCGAGGGAATGAATTATATCGGGGCCTACCACATCTATCTTTAGCTTCACCTAAAAACTACATATAATTGCACAGAGAAAGATGAAGCAGATAAACTTCTGATGTAAACAAGCCATTTCATTGGCTGTTTCTTACTGCCAAATTGTAGTTTTGAATAACTACCAAACAATTGCACTACTGTTAATGCTGAGTTTACTCCTAATTTTTGTTGTAAAATGTGAATGGGCCTTCACACTAACGAACTGAGACTTCATGAACTACCAATCATTGCAACAGCATTGATCAATCTCATTTAGAGGGAAACATAAAAAGTTATGATTGTTATCATAGTCAGAAAGACAATTCCTCGTCTTCAAATACGTCGTCAATAAGTGAATCATCTACCTCTGCAAGGTCTCCGCCAACATCTTCCTTATCTGTTATCAACGACCCGTGCAACAAGTCCACCAGTTCAATTCAAATATATCACATTCAGTCCATTTCATTATGAGTCACCATTCACTGATTTCCATCCATTTCCATGGAATAATGTCCATCCAGAGTGGAAGGTTTTAACCCACACATGTATGGTAGATTGTTCAATATTCATTGTCAAATTAATCAACTCTTAGTTCGTACAATTCGGCCGGAAATATTGATCATGATTCTCATTTTTCTGAACTCTTCAAAAAAAAAAAATATATATATATATATATATATATATATATATATATATATATATATATTTATATATATATATATATATATATAAATATATATATATATATATATATATATATATATATATATATATATATATATATATATAGATATATATATATATATAGATATATATATATATATATATATATATATATATATATATATATAATATATATATATAATATATAATATATAATATATAATAATATATAATATATATATATATATAACAAACTGGAGGTAAATACATTCGTTAGTGCCGGAGATACAGTATGCTCAAAACAACCTGAGAGTACTTTGTGAAAACAGTGTGAGCGTGTAGCTGAGACTTTGCACGGACTTGGCTCACTTCGAGCTACCGCTCGACTAGATATGCATGCCATAACTACATGGATTGCCCAGCTTCTGTGGCTTGGCAGTGAGAATGCTGCGGCCGGTTGTCATCAGGGTCGTGGGTTCGATCCCTACGTGAGAACAGTTTGTCAGAATAGAGGAACTATTCGGTTGCAGAGTGGTCTGTAAGTTGAAGTATTTCTCGTGGAGGGGAAATGTTGGAGGGGAGGGGAGGAACTAAACAATCCGTTACGGGATAAGAAGTTGTGATTGTACAATTATTCAATCCGGGATACATTGTTGTAACAATAGGCCAGAACTGTATCTTTCCCAATATTTGGAGCGCCTAATAAGATGGCCTCTCAACTCATTTCCCCAAAACATGACACATTATATCAACAAATGCCAATATATTTCAATCATCAGTGTTCCAGCCTCGATCGGAACCCTATATCAAATTTCGACAATCCTAGTTAAAATGGAACATTCATATTTCTAAAAAAAAAAAATTTTTTTTTTTAATAACATCGAAGCTTGATACAAAATCATTGTTCCCCAATTAAGGCTATGGATGAGAGATAGGATCGTTCGGACGGGGCACCACAAGGGCGATCTTACCACCCCATTTTGATTATTTAAAATTAATGGTCTTCAACACCAGGACTGCGCTGTCTGTGACCATAATTTTTCGCCGTAGATAAAAGTCTTTCAGTATATTTCTAAAAATAGAAAGGCTGACGAACTTGCCAAGTTGAAATCCAATCGGACTCAGCATACAATACCAATGTCGAGAGCTTCCCACAAAACTATACTCAAAACCAAATCCAAAACCATTGTAAATCAAGCCCGACAAGATGTCGCTAGAGGATAACGATGGGAGACTCTTCTGAAGAAACGTATGAATTCCAACACCCTGCCTTGTTCTACCGCAGTCGCAATCTCCAGTATCACAACTGGCCACGATTTTCCTCACAAATATCAGTAGGAAGAAGGAGTTGAAGCAAGTTCCATGTGTCCCCTGTGCAGGCTGGGAGATCAAGATGCAGAACACCTTCTTCAAGCCCAGCACTTGATCAACACCAAGTGCTGATGGAAGAACATGTATTGAATGGAGAATGTCCAATGGCAGCTTTGTACTGGCAGACGAGAAGAGACATATCAGAAGTAGAGTTCCAATTGTTCGTTCGTTCGTGTTTGTTCCATACGTTGTCAGGAAACTGTCGTTGCCAGTTGGATGGGAAATACACCAAGCAGTGTTGACTCCAACGACTGAGCTGAACTTGACTGAATGAGTTGACGATAAATCTACTAGACTAACCCTGTCTCGTTTGTACATCAAGGTCTGCCAGCGCATGCGCCAATCCGCGCGCAACCAGCAGATGTCCAGCGTAGGCTTACTGATTGGACAAGAATCCGGCAGTTTGGGGTGAATCAGTTCTACTCTATCCGTAAGGAACTTCTCACTCAGTGTTAATATCATCACCGCTCATTCAGAGCACAAAGCATGTAACATCACTCTTTCATTCTCTACTACATATCAATATCTCCATCCTCTGTTCTCTATCACCTATCACTATCTCTCTCACTTATCTGTATCCTCCTATTCTCTATCATATTATATCTATCCCGTATCTTTATCTCTATCATTCCATCTTCCACCTCATATCTCCATCCTCCTTTTCACTACCAGATGTCTTTTTCTCTATCCTCTTATTTTCTACCCCATATCTCTATCTCTCTTACATACCGTCATCTCTCAAACATCTTTATCTCTATTCTCCTATTTTCCAACACATATCTCTTTCTATGTCTTTCTTTTCTCTATCACGTCCTTCTATCTCTATCTCTACTATATATCTCCACATATTTCCATTTTAATCTCACTCCTGTTAGCATTGATTAAAGCTTTATCGCGATAGCGGCATTTTGCATCGATAATGAACACGTATTCAATTCAAGTCACGTGACAGAATGATCATAGAAAAGAATAGAATAGCGTCGAATGAGAAAACATATCGTTATCATACTGAATGCTTTCAGAAGTTCCCTCTATTGTTGGATAGTGTTTGAATATTGTATGTAAGTCTTTTTTAGGTCAACGGAAATGTTCGTAATTCAAAGTCATCGGAATGATATTCCAAACCAGAAAACAGATTTACGAATTTCACTCTTTAAGAAATCTCATTTGTCTGCTTCCCTCCAAGCTTCTATCCAGGAAGCCTCGTCAATTCCAGATCAGGAGGAAAGAGAGGTGATGGAGTCCATGTGTGTAGCTGGACCTGTAAACACGTGTGCATCCTGGTTGGTGAGAAGGGTGGACCTAGACCTGGTGTTGTGGTGGGAGAAGGTGACGAGTCCGTGGCTCGTTATTCGCATCCTGGAGAAGGCGGGGAGCATGAGGGAGCTGGAGAGGATGGAGTCGAGGAACAGAATGGAGGGAGCCAAGAGACTAGGGGGGAGGCGAAGAGGATAGTGAGGTTGAAGAGACCGAGGAAGTTGAGGAGGAAGGAGAAGATGAAGAGACGGTAGAAGGTGAAGCAAAAGAGAGAAGGATTAAGAGAATGAAGCTGATGTGGAGGCTGATGAGGATGATGAATATGAGACTGTGGATAGTATGGTGAGTTTGAAGGGAATAGTGACGATGGGGAGAGTGGAGAGATGACTGAATTCGGAGAAACAATTCGAGCAATGATCGCCCCACAAAAACACTTCGGGTTGAAAGAGACGTCTCTCGAGTCTCGAACCCACTAATCACTTGGAGTTATTACCACGATGAATCGCACACATAATTGAACAAATCACTAGTGATACTAGTGAATACAAGATATATTCACCAGTATTACTAGTGATTTGTATATATGTGCGATATATCGTGTGAATAACTCTGAGTGATTAGTGGGTTCGAGACTCGAGAGACGTCTCTTTCAACCCGAAGTGTTTTTGTGGGGCGATCATTGCTCGAATTGTTTCTCCGAATTCAGTCATCTCTCCACTCTCCACATCGTCACCATTCCCTTCAAACTCACCATACTATCCACAGTCTCATATTCATCATCCTCATCAGCCTCCACATCAGCTTCATTCTCTTAATCCTTCTCTCTTTTGCTTCACCTTCTCCCGTCTCTTCATCTTCTCCTTCCTCCTCAACTTCCTCGGTCTCTTCAACCTCACTATCCTCTTCGCCTCCCCCCAGTCTCTTGGCTCCCTCCATTCTGTTCCTCGACTCCATCCTCTCCAGCTCCCTCATGCTCCCCGCCTTCTCCAGGATGCGAATAACGAGCCACGGACTCGTCACCTTCTCCCACCACAACACCAGGTCTAGGTCCACCCTTCTCACCAACCAGGATGCACACGTGTTTACAGGTCCAGCTACACACATGGACTCCATCACCTCTCCTTCCTCCTGATCTGGAATTGACGAGGCCTCCTGGATAGAAGCTTGGAGGGAAGCAGACAAATGAGATTTCTTAAAGAGTGAAATTCGTAAATCTGTTTTCTGGTTTGAAATAATCATTTGTAAACAGAGTTAAGCCCGTATTAGATTAGATTAGATTAGATTTTATTGGTTTTTTATACATTCCATTATACACTGTATATAATACAGTATTACATATAGCGTATTACGGATAATACACGGGGAATGAATAGCCCGAATGGGTTGGTTACAATTGATGCACGCAAGCGCAGATGACTCACCTCCATTCGGCTGTTTGAATAGAGTTCAATTGACGCAATTGGAAATAGTTCTATATTCTCGGGTTGCATTCACTGAATAGAGCCCACGTGATCCGATTCATCCAATAGGAAAACAAATAGCGAACAGATGATCTCAATGTCGAAACATTGACGTTTGTCAAATTACATCAACAGTCAATATTGTCATTAGTGACGTTTGAAGTTGAAAATTCCTTTCATTTTGCAGTTTGTGATCGAAATTATTCATGATAGATAATAAAATATAAAAATTAATTCTGGACAATTTTGTTCAAACAATTCAAACAATTCTCAACTTTTTGTAGATCGTGACAAGCAGGCCGTGCCTCAAGGAGGCTGTGGACCATTCAACCAGCCCGGCCATTTGGTTGTGTGTAATAGGTCATTCGGCTGTTTGGAGTGACCTTGAGGAACCGAATGATATTCCCCGTGTAATACAGACTGAGTTATCAACATTTCTAATGACCTGAAGGCTCACATACAATTAGTCGAACACTTATAAACATCAAAGGGATTGCCTGAAGGAGCATCTTGAATAACAATAAAATGTTACCTTCCTTGATGCAATCTCATTCTATTCTGTTGAAATACATTCTGTCACGTGACTTGAAATGAATAAGTGTTCATTATTGATGCAAAATGCCGTTATCACGACAAAGCTTTAATCAATGCTAACAGGAGTGAGATTAAAATGGAAATATGTGGAGATATATAGTAGAGATAGAGATAGAAGGACGTGATAGAGAAAAGAAAGACATAGAACAAGATATGTGTTGGAAAGTAGGAGAATAGAGATACAGATGTTTGAGAGATGACGGTATGTTAGAGAGATGGAGATATGGGGTAGAAAATAGGAGGATAGAGAAAAAGACATCCGGTAGTGAAAAGGAGGATGGAGATATGATGTGGAAGATGGAATGATAGAGATAAGAAAAGAATTAATAAAGAAGGCGTGATCTTGATATTTGTATTGAATTGTTTGACATGGTGTTTTCTTAGGACATTGGGGTTCTCTCATAGTATCTGGTTCATACCTTGCTTTGTTCAAGCATTCATCAACTGAATTTAACATGCAGATTTGTGATTGATCAATTCAGATTATTGATTTATGTTATTTCAAAATTCACTTCATTTCCAAGGCTGGAATCTGAACGTTTCCCAAACAAAGAGTGAGCTAAGCTCCAGGAGAACCATCAATCAGATCCTCCCGATAAAACTATAGTAATAATAGTCTTTATAATAATAGTCTTTATTTTTCATGTACATAACAATTCCGTCATAACAATCGAAAAGGGCGAGGTTCGATCACATGATCGTTCTTCCACCTAACCTTTACATATAATAAGAGAGAAATAAAATAAAATAGCACTATCATTTAGTTGGATATAATGTGGATATAATGATATAATATAATATAGTTGGATATGACCATGACGCGGCATATAGGCCTACAGAAGTGCATTATTGGTTATCTTCCGATGACTATGGGCGTGTCCGAATTACATGTTATATGAACTTGTTGACTTGGACTTGTACTATCAAACTTTACTTGCAAACTTGGCGCCAATAGTTTTGGCGAATTCAGACAGGTCTGTACCATCACGCCACCGGGTGGCAAACTTTTGAACTTGCGAATGAAAACCCGTGCGAATGAATTGGCGCGGAAATGGCGATGATGTATAACCTCACTTTTCAAGGTTTATTACATTAAAACAGGGACATTTAACAGAAGAAGCAAAAATAAGCACACCAATTCCAATCCGCCACTTTATTGTTGAATAAAACGTACGAAAGTTTGATGGTCACTGTTTCAAATCGTTATCATAAATGTAATACGGATTCATGCGAGTGGCAGCCAAAGTATTCATGTCAAGTACGCAAGAACGCATGCCACTCGTACTTGCGAACTTCCATACTTGGACTTGTGCACTTGTCAATTCAGACGTTCGAAATGACGTCACTTCCGTACTTTTAACAAGTTCAAGTATAGAAGTACGCATAAACTGGGTAATTCGGACACGTCCAAAGATGACGGTTTTACGCTTCGAGACCCCACCAACAGCCGAGTCATACGGGGGTACGAACGGCCATGTGATTATGAAACTATGCACTCAGGATGAGTGGAAGGACGTTCACATGAACCTTACGCCCAACTCGAACCCACACCCAGCGGTGACTTCAGTTTCTGAAGCGGTGCCTCAGCTGACTGAGCTACCGAGGGCGGGGAGAAAACTTCCGTACGAATGATGTTGTGGAACACCCCGATGTAATGCTACATGTTGATTGGCTGTTCATATTCCACCTCTTGATCTATATTCATATAAGGAACGTACCGGCAGTTCCTTCTGACCACCTCTTGAGTCTCCTCATGAGCAACATGAAGAGATTGGAATTCCAAGAGGAATAAATTCGCTTATCGAATAAAATGATTCTCGATTGGAAGAGCGAGCGTAATTCTTTCGAATTATTCAACAGTAAAATCAGCGATCTGTTTCCAGGTTACGGGTCTCTATAATGACATCGAGCTTGTTCGTTTGAAACAATCAACGCAATATCTCAGTGTATAACTATTATAACAGTGTATAACAAGTGTTGTTATCGATAAGTTTTTCTATATTTCAATTAATTGATTTTTATTCTGTGTTTTTGCAATCTTATAATGTAAGACAGAGTCTTGAGTAAAGATACATATATATATATATATATATATATAGCCAATATCAGCTCATCTTTCATGATCGATTTGATCGGGATATACCTTGAAACCTTCACTCTATTGCAGTTGCCCACATCTTCTCAGGTCTTGTTGAAGTACTTAACAACTGGATACCGATAGCTTGTGGAAGAACGTGATTTACAACGAGTTGGAACATGGCCATTGTAGATGCCGATCAGGACGAGACATCAATTGACAAGTGGAGTGTCAAAGTTACGCAATTGTCTTTCTGATACTGATATCACAAGTCAAATCAGCCAGTTTTCCCATACATCAGCATATTCTATGGGACAAAAAGAATTGAATCGATTTCCAATCCCTCTCCCAGATATCAGTTCAAGTCTCATGTTAATATGACGTCATTGAGGCAGAATAAGAAATGATGCGTTCAGGAAAGTGTAGGACGTATTTATGCGCCGGCGGCTTGGGCGGCCGTCAAGTGGTTAATGAACATTCCAGCACAACACGCCATACAAATATACATATTTATTATTTCAAGTAACATTTATTCACAGGTTGACAAGTGACATAAGATATACATGTTATCATCACAGCCTTGTCAGTATTGGAGTCCACCACAACAAGATCAACGCATACAGTTCTTTCTAACCTTTTCACTTGGCATGCAACATGTTTATTCACTTTATAATGTCAATTGACTGCAGATTAATTTTCTGGGTCTATTATGAAAATGTTTCACGTTGAATCACAGAGTTACCACTTGATGGAGTGACTGTATATAATTTCCAAAGATATTTTTGAATTTCTAACAAACTTTCTGACAGAAACTTTAAAAACTGACTATAGTTGAATATTAGACTGCAATAGACCTACATATACAACAGAACTGACAACTCAGTGCAAATGTAACGAAAGGGCTCATTTCTCACCATAACCGTTCCATCCCAACTTCATCCAGATGAGATACAAAATTATTTGTTCAACTTTCTTCAAATATAATTTCCATTTATTACCTCATCTAAACCTGGGCCTACATGATACTCAAGAAGTTACTTTTGAACAGACTCAACTTTGACTGATCCTTGGTAATTTTTTGAGGTAATCACTCAACACTGGAAGCATTCATTACCGGTACAATTTATTTAAATACAACCCATATTTTGATACTGGTTAACGGTGACAATTCCACATCTAATGTTTTATGAATTCTCACCAACTGTCTTCTTCAGTGTGAATCGACAACAACTCCGGCAATGATACTTCTTCACAACTCCGAGTCATCGTTGTACAAGGCATACATATCGCTTCAAATGGCGGAAAACTAGGCCTCAAATGATTCAGAGCTTCACAAACATGGAGATGATTAAAAAGTCATGGTTTCAGGTGACTAATGGTAATATCACTCTTACAGCCGACGTGAACATTACATGCCTCCATCGACGCAACAGGCATGACATTCCTCTCGCATTCCGCCAACATTCCTCCACTTCCCCTTGTATTCCGCCAACATTCCTCTCGTGTTCCGCCAAGTTTCAATCACTGTCTAAAAAACCGCCAACATTCCTCTACTACCTCTTGTGTTCCGCAAACATTCCTCTACTACCTCTTGTGTTCCGCAAACATATGAACAGTCACTTCGTATTTATATCGACACCTGTACGCACACTCGCTACACTTCAGCGGCAGTTGCCCCAAGTGAACCTTCGAGTGCGACTTCAATGCTCCCGACGACCTGAACTTCACGGAACACTCGTTGCACTCAAACGGCAGCTCCCCGGTGTGAATCAACACGTGCAGACGGAGTGCGGCGGACGATCTACACTGATAAGGACATTCTTCACAGTGAAACGGTAGTTCTCCCGAGTGTATCAACATGTGTGCTCGTAACGCACTGGAAGTTCTGCACTTGTGAGAGCATTCCTCGCACTGGTATGGCCACTCGTCGTTGTGTATCAACATGTGATTCGTCAAGCCTCCCGATTTCCTGCACTTGTAAGGACATTCTTTACAGTGGAACGGCCATTGGTCGGTGTGGATCAAAGCGTGTCGGTTGAGATCGCTCATCCTCCGGCACTTGTAGGAACACGACTTGCAGTGGAACGGCACTTCGCCGGTGTGCCTCATCATGTGCGTCTTCAGCTCAGACGGCCAGAGGGCCTTGAACCCGCACACGCCGCACGTCTTATCACTCTTCTTTCTCTTGTTCTTTGTTCTCTTGGTCTTCGTCCCGGGGGTCGGTTTCTTCCGACGTTCACTGTCATTGTCCACACTCGTAGATGACGACTGTGCATTGGTATCGGAATCTATGATTTCATTCTCGCTCGTATTGACATCTGCTTGGTTGTCAGACACTGCACATACGGAATAAATTATCATTATTATCACCATTTTCATCATTTATATTACGTAGAGATAGAAGGAAGATTTCGAGAAGAATAAGAAGTGGAAGAAGGAGAAGAACAAGATGATAAGAAGCTCAAGCTTTTCTCTACACTGTGAATGATTCAATTGTTTTCTAACCCTGACATCATTACCTTGAGATTTATTGTTTTTGAATGAATTATCTTATTAAATTCTTCTTTGGGGTTGTAAGATTGCCCTTGTGGTGCCCTGTTGATAAGATCCCATCTTTCATCTATTGCCGTAATTGGAGAACAAAGATTTTGTACGACATGAATGATTAAGATGGAGCAATGTTGAGAAGTGGTGAAAGGAGTTGAGATGGGAGAGGAGGGGAAGCGAGAGCAACCGTGGAGAAGTGGAAGGAAGTGATGAAAAGAGTTGAGATGGAAGAGAAGGGAAAGAAGTGAATGGACTTTGGTCTGGCAAACTCAAGTCGACGATATCTCCCCCTAGTTTCATGCACTCATTCAAATTTGATAGAAAAAGTATTTGAAAATAAATTACTATTCCAATCAGAAAACTGATTCATAATGATTCATTGATGTGAATCTCCATAACATTGTTCATGTTCATGTCTAGACCAGCACAACCAACACCAATTACAAAATCATATTTACATTCATCGCACGGTTCTATTTTGACAGCGACGAAAGCCATTGCGTCTAATTCCTCCGTCTCGGGCTCGGATTCTTCTGTGATATCCGGTTCTTCCGGTTTCGGCAAGAGAAACCCATCATCGTCCATCCCTTGATCCGTACTTTGAGCGGCTGGTTCGAAGGACTGTTCCGTTACTTCACACTTGCTGGGATCACAATCAGTCATGTTAGCAGCCACTGCAAACAAGAACAAGGTGAGACTAAAACACAGTGAAGCAGCTGGCTCTAAGAACTGTTCCGTTACTTCACACTTGCTGGGATCACACTCAGTCATGTTAGCAGCCACTGCAAACAAGAACAAGGTGAGACTAAAACACAGTGGAGCAGCTGGCTCTAAGAACTGTTCTGTTACTTCACACTTGCTGGGATCACAATCAGTCATGTTAGCAGGCACTGCAAACAAGAACAAGGTGATACTATGATACAGTGAAGCAGCCGGCTCTAAGAACTGTTCTGAAGTCACACTTGCTGGGATCACACTCAGTCATGTTAGCAGTCACTGCAAACAAGAAAAAGGTGAGACGATGATACAGTAAAGCAGCCAGCTCTAAGAACTTTTCTGTTACTTCACACTTGCTGGCATCACAGTCAGTCATGTTAGCAGCCACTGCAAACAAGAACAAGGTGAGACTATGATACAGTGGAGCAGCCAGCTCTAAGAATTGTTCCGTTACTTCACACTTGCTGGGATCAAACTCAGCCATGTTATCAGCCACTGCAAACAAGAACAAGGTGACACTATGATACAGTGTAGCAGCCAGCTCTAAGAACCGTTATGTCACTTCACAATTGCTGGCATTACACTCAGTCATGTTAGCAGCCACTGCGAACAAGACCAGGGTGAGACTATGATACTGTGAAGCAGCCGGCTCTAAGAACTGTTCCGTTACTTCACACTTGCTGGGATCACACTCAGTCATGTAAACAGCCACTGCAAACAAGAATAAGGTGAGACTATGATACAGTGAATCAGCCGGCTCTAAGAACTGTTCCGTTACTTCACACTTGCTGGGATCACACTCAGTCATGTAAACAGCCACTGCAGACAAGAACAAGGTGATACTATGATACAGTGAAGCAGCCGGCTCCAAGAACTGTTCTGTTACTTCACACTTGCTGGGATTACACTCAGTCATGTTAGCAGCCACTGCAGACAAGAACAAGGTGAGACTATGATACAGTGAAGCAGCTGGCTCCAAGAACTGTTCTGTTACTTCACACTTGCTGGGAACACACTGAGTCATGTTAGCAGCCACTGCAGACGAGAACAACGTGAGACTATGATACAGTGAAGCAGCTGGCTCTAAGAACTGTTCTGTTACTTCATACTCGCTGGGATCACACTCAGTCATGTTAGCAGCCACTGCAGACAAGAACAACGTGAGACTATGATACAGTGAAGTGGCCGGCTCTAAGAACTGTTCTGTTACTTCACACTTGCTGAGATCACACTCAGTCATGTTAGCAGCCACTGCAAACAAGAACAAGGTGAAACTATGATACAGTGGAGCTGCCGGCTCTGGGAACTGTTCAGTTACTTCACACTTGCTGGGATCACACTCAGTCATGTTAGCAGCCACTGCAGACAAGAACAAGGTGAGACTATGATACAGTGAAGCAGCCGGCTCCAAGAACTGTTCCGTTACTTCACACTTGCCGGGATCACACTCAGTCATGTAAACAGTCACTGCAGAGAAGAACAAGGTGAGACTATGATACAGTGAAGCAGCCGGCTCTAAGGACTGTTCCGTTACTTCACACTTGCTGGGAACACACTCCGTCATGTTGGCAGCCACTGCAGACAAGAACAAGGTGAGACTATGATACAGTGAAGCAGCCGGCTCTAAGGACTGTTCCGTTACTTCACACTTGCTGGGAACACACTCCGTCATGTTGGCAGCCACTGCAGACAAGAACAAGGTGAGACTATGATACAGTGGAGCTGCCGGCTCCAAGAACTGTTCCGTTACTTCACACTTGCCGGGATCACACTCAGTCATGTAAACAGTCACTGCAGAGAAGAACAAGGTGAGACTATGATACAGTGAAGCAGCCGGCTCTAAGGACTGTTCCGTTACTTCACACTTGCTGGGAACACACTCCGTCATGTTGGCAGCCACTGCAGACAAGAACAAGGTAAGACTATGATACAGTGGAGCTGCCGGCTCTAAGGACTGTTCCGTTACTTCACACTTGCTGGGATCACACTCAGTCATGTAAACAGCCACTGCAAACAAGAATAAGGTGAGACTATGATACAGTGAAGCAGCTGGCGCTAAGAACTGTTCCGTTACTTCACACTTGCTGGGATCACACTCAGTCATGTAAACAGTCACTGCAGAGAAGAACAAGGTGAGACTATGATACAGTGAAGCAGCCGGCTCTAAGGACTGTTCCGTTACTTCACACTTGCTGGGAACACACTCCGTCATGTTGGCAGCCACTGCAGACAAGAACAAGGTAAGACTATGATACAGTGGAGCTGCCGGCTCTAAGGACTGTTCCGTTACTTCACACTTGCTGGGATCACACTCAGTCATGTAAACAGCCACTGCAAACAAGAACAAGGTGAGACTATGATACAGTGAAGCGGCCGGCTCTAAGAACTGTTCCGTTACTGCACACTTGCCGGGATCACACTCAGTTTTGTTAGCAGCCACTGTTAACAAGAACAAGGTGAGACTATGATACAGTGGAGTAGCCGGCTCTTAGAACTGTTCTGTTACTTCACACTTGCTGGCGTCACACTCAGTCATGTTAGCAGCCACTGCAAACAAGAACAAGGTGAGACTATGATACAGTGAAGCAGCCAGCTCTCAGGACTGTTCCGTTACATCACACTTGCTGGGATCACACTCAGTCATGTAAACAGCCACTGCAAACAAGAACAAGGTGAGACTATGATACAGTGAAGCGGCCGGCTCTAAGAACTGTTCCGTTACTGCACACTTGCTGGGATCACACCCAGTCATGTTAGCAGCCACTGCAAACAAGAACAAGGTGAGACTATGATACAGTGAAGCAGCCAGCTCTCAGGACTGTTCCGTTACATCACACTTGCTGGGATCACACTTAGTCATGTTAGCAGCCACTGCAAACAAGAACAAGGTGAGACTATGATACAGTGGAGCAGCCAGCTCTAGGAACTGTTCCATTATTCCACACTCGCTGGGATCACACTCAGTCTTGTCAGCAGCCACTGCAAACAAGAACAAGGTGAGACTATGATACAGTGAAGCGGCCGGCTCTAAGAACTGTTCCGTTACTGCACACTTGCCGGGATCACACTCAGTCATGTTGGCAGCCACTGCAGACAAGAACAGGGTGAGACTATGATACAGTGAAGCAGCTGGCTCTAAGAACTGTTCTGTTACTTCATACTTGCGGGGATCACACTCAGCCATGTTAGCAGCCACTGCAAACAAGAACGAGGTGAGACTATGATACAGTGAAGCAGCCGGCTCTAAGAGCTGTTCTGTTACTTCACACTTGCTGGGATCACACTCAGTCTTGTTAGCAGCCACTGCAAACAAGAACAAGGTGAGACTATGATACAGTGAAGCAGCTGGCTCTAAGAACTGTTCTGTTACATCACACTTGCTGGCATCACACTCAGTCGTGTTAGCAGCCACTGCAAACAAGAATAAGGTGAGACTATGATACAGTGAAGCAGCTGGCGCTAAGAACTGTTCTGTTACTTCACACTTGCTGGGATCACACTCTGCCATGTTAGCAGCCACTGCAAACAAGAACAAGGTGAGACTATGATACAGTGAGGCAGCCGGCTCTGAGAACTGTTCCGTTACTCCACACTTGCTGGAATCACGCTCAGTCATGTAAGCAGCCACTGCAAACAAGAACAAGGTGAGACTATGATACAGTGAGGCAGCCGGCTCTGAGAACTGTTCTGTTACTTCACACTTGCTGGAATCACGCTCAGTCATGTAAGCAGCCACTGTTAACAAGAACAAGGTGAGACCATGATACAGTGAAGCAGCCGGCTCTAAGAACTGTTCTGTCACTTCACACTTGCAGGTATCACACACAGTCATCTTAGCAGCCACTGCAAACAAGAACAAGGTGAGACTATGATACAGTGAAGCAGCCGGCTCTAAGAACTGTTCTGTTACTTCACACTTGCTGGGATCACACTCAGTCATGTTAGCAGCCACTGAAACAAGAACAAGGTGAGACTATGATACAGTGAAGCAGCCGGCTCTAAGAACTGTTCCGTTACTGCACACTTGCTGGGATCACAGTCAGTCATGTTAGCAGCCACTGTTAACAAGAACAAGGTGAGACTATGATACAGTGAAGCAGCCGGCTCTAAGAACTGTTCCGTTACTGCACACTTGCTGGGATCACAGTCAGTCATGTTAGCAGCCACTGTTAACAAGAACAAGGTGAGACTATGATACAGTGAAGCAGCTGGCTCTAAGAACTGTTCCTTCACTTCACACTTGCTGGGATCACACTCAGTCATGTTAGCAGCCACTGCAAACAAGAACAAGGTGAGACTATGATACAGTGAAGCAGCCGGCTCTAAGAACTGTTCCGTTACTTCACACTTGCTGGGATCACACTCAGTCTTGTCAGCAGCCACTGCAGACAAGAACAAGGTGAGACTATGATACAGTGGAGCAGCCAGCTCTAAGAACTGTTCCGTTACTTCACACTTGCTGGGATCACACTCAGTCATGTTAGCAGCCACTGCAAACAAGAATAAGGTGAGACTATGATACAGTGGAGCAGCCAGCTCTAAGAACTGTTCCGTTACTTCACACTTGCTGGGATCACACTCAGTCATGTAAACAGCCACTGCAAACAAGAATAAGGTGAGACTATGATACAGTGAAGCAGCTGGCGCTAAGAACTGTTCCGTTACTTCACACTTGCTGGGATCACACTCAGTCATGTTAGCAGCCACTGCAGACAAGAACAACGTGAGACTATGATACAGTGAAGCAGCCGGCTCTAAGAACTGTTCCGTTACTGCACACATGCTGGGATCACACTCAGTCATGTAAACAGCCACTGCAGACAAGAACAAGGTAAGACTATGATACAGTGAATCAGCCGGCTCTAAGGACTGTTCCGTTTTTCAATACTTGCTGGGATCACACTCAGTCTTGTCAGCATTGGATTGGCTGTCTGGAGCAAAAACTCAATTTTATCATACTCGAAGAAGTTTTCCACCAATTTTATTTTGTTCGCGCTCCATAGGTCACACGAAAATGCAAATTCAGTTGAAACTTGGCATACATAAGTGTCCTCATCTAATTCAATACTGTATAGTTTTGAGGCCCAATCAGTTGCACCACTTCTGAGAAAACTCATTTCCATGTTTGTAAAAATCCCGTAAAAATAACCCGGAGGAGAAAATTCGTGAAAAATATTCTCTTTCAGAGAATTCAAATTTTCAAAGAAATTCAATATAATAATGTTGCACATTATTCTCAACACTCACTGGAATTGGATCAGCTGTTTTGATGTAACAATATACTTGTAAATATGGTTGTTGGCGCTGAGTTCCCTTCAGCCATGAGGCATGTTATCTCGTCTTCCCATGTTGTGTTACGCTACGTCACATCGTGACGTATTCTGACCTTCTCGTCTGCTATTGCATCTGTCATCCCCCCACCCCTCTGGTGTACGTGACCAACGGCAGTTATTTTTCATGTCTCGTCTAGTGCAGTCGCTAGTTAGAGATTCTGCCCAGTTGCAGCCTTGTTTTGTTCTAAACTAGAAGTTTAGTTTCTCGTTTGTCGTCCCGTTGTGGACACCCATTCGTCAGTGGATTTTCTCGTGTATATGCAAGTCGCATTGTTTTCTACTTGATTTTCAGTGAAGTTCTATTTGGTTAAATCACGCAGTTCTATTCCTTTTTGTATCATTTCGTTCTTTACCGTAACCCAACCTAAACCTTACATACGTATTTCTCTCTCCTATCCCACGTCTTCGCACAAAGTGCATTTCCTCAAGTGCATCGTTGCGACGCCTCCAGACATGCCGCCCAGGAGAAACTCAGGTATCGTGCTTTATATTCTAAACCTTTTTCTCAAACCCTATACAGTCCACTTATATCAACCCCAGTCGTCAATAGTCGTAGGATTATCTCCCCGAGCCGCGAATAAATCTTGTTGGATTTGTCACGGCGCAAACAATGGTAATGCTCATAGATTACTCAAGGCTATTAAGATACAATTGGATTTTCCTAGTTATAGTCTTGCCCCAAGGCTGTGAAATCCACAAAAATCTCCATTCCCACATTTTTACAATACTTTTTTGAAATAAACTCAACTGAATCACCTCAAACTTGTATATCAGGGCCCAAATTCACAAAAGGTCGTGACTTCAATCCGGCTCAAAGTTACGACAATTTCTAGAAATAGTAACATATTCGATCTATCATTTTTGATTTTTCAATTTCGATGAATAATAGATTGATAATAGTAATGGATTTGATCAAAAATTGAAGTGAAAAAATCAAAAATGATAGATCAAATCTATGACTATCAATAACGTAACGGGATAAGCAGCATGGCATAAGTCCTACCCTTTTAACATTAGGCCGTTTTCATCGTGATGGAATCAGCGCTTTCGTGTACATTTCTGAGATTCGCAATTTCAAATCAAATCGTACGTATCAAGCTCGTATTTCAATGTATAGAACATAGTTGATACTTGCATTGTTTGTGATCTTTCTCGTAGATGATGAGTAATTATCCAGTTATCGAATTGGTGAATATAGCAGTAGGTCTCTTGACCAGGGGTCTGAATGCTTTTACAGACGTATTTTAAATTTAGATTGGCCAATTCGAATGAAATTGATCTCAATATTGCTTAATGCAGTTGGGAAGACCTGGATTCACAGATTGCATTACATCTATTACTTGTAAAGATCAACAGACAATAATACCAGCAAATCATCATAAAATTTGTGAGCCGTCATCCCTTTGATATACGCATGGTGCGAAATGAAAGCGCCATGTTGCTTATCCCGTTACGTTATTGATAGTCATAGATCAAATGTGGTATTATCTCTCGAAATTGTCATAACTTTGAGCCGGATCGAAGTTGTGACCTTTTGTGATCCTGGGCCCAGAACAATAGTCATGGGCATCAATAGCCCGTTCACACTATGATAACAAACAGCTGTCAAGTCAACAACTGAGGATAGCAATGTAACGTGAACGGAACGCAGCCACCACTGAACGAATCCAAGCCGTAACTCCGTTCCATGAACGCAGTTACCTTCCTACAGCTGGCCTTCCACGAACGCGGTATTTGCTTGGCGAATTCGTCAAGCGGGTTTTAAGCCACCATGATGATAAAACGACCAATCAGTGACGAAAGTTACGCGATTTCTGATTGTTGAGCTCGTCTCAATTCCACCGCCTTGCGAAAGCAAAACGCAAATCACATTCGTGGATGGCCAACTTAACAGAGATCAAAATCCACCGCCTTCTCGAAGAGCGCCTTCTATATTATTTACACCATGTAAATAATATAGATGGCCTTATTCAAAGAAGGTGCAAGATTTTGAAAGAAAATCTGTGAATCTATGAATACAATGTACAAACTAACAGTAAATCAAACAAGAAGATGGCAGTGCATGACGTCACTAACAACCCTGTCATCGCAGTCTGTGTGATGTTGGAACGGTGTCACCCATGATGCTTTGCGGCCAGCTAAGCTCTGTTAACTAACAGCAGTTAGTGATCGTAGTGTGAACGGGGTATTGGAAACAAATTCTATTATATATCAGATGAAATCTGAAAATTAAATATCATATTCGAGGCTATTGAACAGTAGAATTCTGATAGTGCAGCGTTGAGGAAAGAGAGGCTTATCGTTGTTATATCAGGATCGACGTATTGCCAGTCGTCAATGTCATGGCTTGGGGCAGACGTTTCATCGCTGATACGCTGTATTGCTAATTTATACTAGGAAAACGCAATATATGCGTTGTTAGAAGAGCGGATAGTATAATATGTCGACTTTTTCAATTGCTGCAATTAAATTGAAGGAAATGTATTGATTTGCTCTCACCGATCATTCTACCAACATTTATAAAAATACCGAATACAGTTCACACGTTTTGAAGGAAATCTTAAGAAAACGTTATTTTTGTTCTCATAGCTTATATTTCGCTCCTTGCTCCTCTATCAACGGAGTCTATGTAACAAATATGCTTTTCCTAGTTCGTTATTAAAACATATTCAATGAAATACTCATGATTGCCAAACTTTTGCCTACATTCACCATTGGGTGACATTCAAGTTATAAATGGGTGAAAACTGCTTCGACGAGAGGTACTAATTTAGCACATTTTATAATTTTTCTTCAAAATGGCTGACCTGATCAAGCTGAAAATTTTCAGGAATGTGTATCAAAATTTGATTCAACTTTACGCATAATTTTTTTTTTCTCGGAAAATAAATATATTTTCTTTTTTTCCGGCTGTGTTATTTGAATAGGTATCTTTGAAATTTCTAAAATTCATGAAAATAAAAGTTACCACCCGATAATGCCACAAAACTACACATCTCTAAGTTAGATGAGGAACCATAATTAAAAAAATTTTGAAGTTGATAACTGTAGCCGTTTGACCTGTGGAGAACCGACAAAAAAAATAGAAAAAAAAGAAAAAAAAAGAACATAAAAACCAACACCAATTTTTTTAAGTATGTCAAATTGAATCCTGGCTAAAGCTCGTCGAATCATTACAATCATTGTTCGACTCGCAGCGTTTCTCCCGACAAATACAAATTCAACGCAATGTTCACAAGTCAAGTATTGTTTCTTCTTTGCAACGACATTTACATCTCGTCCGTTCCGAACTATTCTTGTCGCTTGCAAGCTGCAATCAACTAATAGATGGCACCACGGCAATAGACCACAGTCATAACATAGGAAATAATGGTTTGAAAAAAAATTGTACCAAGATATTTTCTCAGAAGATTATAAGCTTTGTTCGTTTTACGTTCACCTGAATTCCAGTTTTCCCGTCATCTCAATCTGTTTAGTTCAGTTTAGTTTTTATTTGTCTTCCATTTTGCCAGTAGGCCATACCGTAATTATGTAGAGGTTATGAAACAAAACTTGAATAGGCCTAAAGGTTCTGAAAGGTATTGAAAGAAAATGATTGAAATACAGTGGAACGTCTATCCATCGTTTTCCGAATGACCTGATTCAACGTTTCAAGACAAATAATTACTTCACCTTACATGTGGGCCTACGTCATTCACACACAGAGAACCTAATTATACAGGCTAATTGTTTCACATTATATGCAATGGAATCTCTGCAATGCTCATCTGATGATTGGAAGAAGAAAACTTCTATTTACATTCTTCTGCTGGTTCTTGTTTAACGGCTACGAATACAATCTCGTCCAATTCCTTCGGCTCGGAAACACATTCACCAGGTTTTTTATCTTTCAGTACGAGTAGCCCATCCTCTTTTATTCCTTGCTCCGAGCTGGAAGCAGCCGGCTCGAACGACTGTGCTGATAGTTGACATTTGCTGGGACCACACTCGGTCATGTTGGCAGCCACTGCAGACAAGATCAGAACGATACAGTGATACCTACATACCGGTACTTCAACATGATATAGGCCTAATATATAACAAAGAAGATAAATTCATCATTTTATATTGGATTCAATAACAAAGCACTACCGGTATATTGAAGACGGAGATCTATTGGCGTTAGTGAATGATGTATGAGAGGATGGGATAAGAGGTTATTTCATTACCGGTAGGTGTCTTTGGGTCTTGAGATGGTAGAAAGCAGTTGGTCGTGACCTATTGTTGATGAATCTACCCAGTATCAACGTGAACGAAAGATAGAAACCACAAAAGTCTGTCAGAATGGTCGACTATTGCAATATTCGAAGCCCGGTTTCCTGAGTAGCGATTCAGTTCGCTAGACACTCGACAACAAGTTTCAGTCCAAGTCTATAATAAATTTTGTATACGGCCTCAAATCAAGTAGCCTCCAGATAGGCAATGCCACATGACAGAGCCTATGACCATCAACAATCACCAAGTTGGCTGATCACAGCGCTCCTAACAGCATTCACTTGCATCAGTGCTCCAGCAAATGCAATTCTCTTGGTGATCACAGCGCTTCTAGCAGAATTACCAGGCGTAAAACTACCACGGTCTGTAGACTGTTCAATCAGGGCTCTGCGACTCTATCCCGTAAGAATAATTCTTTACTCAATGGCATAGCATGGGCCTATACATGCAGACTGTAGACGTAGATGGTTAAAAATGTAGGCCTAGGCCTATGTCCTGACTTGAATTATCAAAGTGGGTCTAGACTACAGTGTAGGCCACCATTTAAACCCACAGAGTTTTGCCTAGGCATGGACCTACCCAAGGTACCGTGTAGGCCTACATGAAAATGTCCATCTAGTCACCTGCCATAACCTCAGAATCCCACCTACCACACACTTGCTCCTCCAGTAGGCCTAGGCCTACAGCGAAAGGTTGACAATGTAGCCTAGGCTATTGTGCCTAGGCGAATGAAATCCTTGCCAATAGCTTGTTTATGTAATTATCTCAATGATGCGTATGCAAAACTGGGTTATGTGATGTAAATGTATACAAAGAATTATTTACATAGGCCCAGCTGTCAGAAAGTTTGACATTGAAAACTACCAATCCACAGCCTTGCAATCGGACATAACAGGACTTCTTCTTCTTCTGAATGGCTTAGGAAACTGGTCCTTGACAGCCAAGATGGAGTCTTGATTTATGATCATCCGACGTATTCAAATATCATTAACTCTATTTGACTGCATGAAATTGTACACACCACTTAATTCACATATTTAGGCCCGTGAATATACTCTCGTTAATACCCATATATGGGTATATGTTATTTGTATTTAAATCCTAATTCTACAATCTATTAAAAAATTTGAAATTATTTTGACCATAGGCCTAGATGTGGTAGGGTTGGACACCCAAGAAATTACACTATATGGTGCTGGTACTTGATTAATATGAAGGCTTCTTAATAGACCTGTTCTGGAGTTGTTATAGTTAGGACATTGTAGACATATATGGTTTAGTGTTTGCTCTTTAATAGAGTTGCAATTACATATGTTGGATTCGAGAACATTAATCCTGGCTAGATGTTGTCCAATAGAGCAGTGTCCCATCCTCATCCTTATGATTGTAGTCATTTGAAACTTACTGAGACCCAGTTCCTTGAACCAAGGGTCCTTCTTAATTTGTATGTTTATAGAGGTATATTGACTTTTGTGGATGGTGAAATATTTATCCCAAAAACCTTTCCATCTTTCCCAGCTGTCTTCTCTAATGAATTGATATAAAAATCGGAATATGGTAGGAAAACTTGAGTAAAATCAGCCGGATCCGTTGCATTGGCCAGTCGATCAGTTATCTCGTCACCGGATATACCTTTATGCGAGGGAATCCATATAATTTTACTCTTGATTTCCATTTCCTTCAGCTGGGCAAGAATTTGACTGATGTTGTATATTGTCGAAATTGTTTTGCTACTTGTTGGTAAATTTTTAATGGCTGAGCTCATTGAATCTGTATAGATAATATTATGGAGAGGTTTTGAGAAAGAACTGCTAATATATTTGCCAAGTGTGTATAACAGCTGACTTACTAGCCTTCGAATTTAGATTTTTGCAAGTAAATTTATCGATTCACGTACCACGCCTATAGCATTAACCACAATTACCCACTTGGTGACGTCAAATATCAGAGCCGCATTGAATTTTAAGATTATACAATGTGAATTTTAATGACATATTGTAATCAAGAAGACTGTTTTCGGACATTTTCTTGTCCGAATGTGTGTAAAAATAGAATTGTGCTTAATGTTATTTTGGGTGAGGGTGTTTTTTGCTAAAAACACATATTTATATTAATGAAAACTCTTGGAATACCAAGAAATGACACAAATACAACAACAAAAAGACACTAAAAAATGCCAATAATGACGATGTCATTATTTTGGACCACACACATGGCGGCCATCTTGTCAAAAATTCACGCATACCACAACATCATGAAAATGCACAAAAACTTGAGCCAACATATACCCCACCTCCGAACCTCGGTGGAAGGGAGGTTTGAGAATGATTTCAATTAGGATTTTTTACGCTCTTTCCATATTTGCTTGTTGAATGCTCGAAAGCCGGTAGGTTTGGCTTCTAGGGGCGTCCAAAGTTTGGTGAAAAATTTGATTTTGTAAAGCAAAACATGTTTTTGAGAGTGAGAAGAAAGTATTATCAGACAAAAATTCATTCGAATTCATAGTAATTTCAATTATGAATATAATTCAGAGAAAAAAGGAGAATTAGCAGCCATTTTGAAAATACGTAACAAGTGAATTTGACGGAAATTTGTTTTTGACCCAATCTTGCATTTTCTGCGATAGGGGCAGAGATTTTAAAAGTATATGTTGAAACAATATGGTATGATCTTTCTATTCATGCTTGTTGGATGCTCGAAAGCCGGGGAGTTTGACTTTCAGGGGCGTCCAAACTTGGCTGAAAAAATTGATTTTGTAAAACAGAACAAGGTTTTGGGAGTGAGAAAAAAGGTGATTTCAGGCATTTTTTCATCTGAATTACTATTGATTTTGATTATATACATAATTCAAAGAGAAAAAATGAGAAATTAGCAGTCATTTTGAAAATACTCCACAAGCCATGAATTTGACAAGAATTGGTTTTGACACAATCTTGCCATTCCTCCTACAGAGGAGAAAATTATGAAAGTGAAATTTGGATGAATATGGTATGATATTTCTATTTCTGCTTGTTATATTGATTCGCGTTGGTGGATTTGGCTTCCAGGGGTGTCCAAACGCTTGGCAATTTTCATCATCTCAAATTTAGTCGTTTCAACATGAAACATTGTGAGAATATTTGATATTGGGAATCATAGTCTTCATTATTACGCAAGTTTCATCAGATGAATACATTCAGTTTGGAAAAATGATACTCGTCATTTTCAAAAAAATTAAGTAGTGATGGAGTTGGAGTAATTATGGATAAGAAAATCGCATCGCGAAAGTTCTGAGAGTGAATGCTTATGGAGTTTATTATACGATTCTTTCCAATAATTACTCTTCGATATCGGAAATGGTGGATTCATTTCAGAATGGTGTTCATATCTCAAAGAAAATTGCTTCCGTATACGAGTTGTGTTTTCATTAGGCCTATCCACATCACTGGATTGAATCAAATTTTTTTTATGATGAAATGTCTCTGTTCAAAATTTTCAAAACGGCAGTAAAATTATCAATAGCAATGATCATAATTTTGTGTAATTATTGCTACAGAGAAGATGAACAATGACAGAAATTACATTTCATGATCAAATATTGATGTCAAATACTCGATCCATATACGATAATTGTTTCTAAATTACGGCAGAGGTCAAATCATTGGGCCGGTTTAGGAGCGGCAGCTCTTGATTATTTTGGTGTGGGGGTTCGCGTCGCCCCAGTGCTGACGCCGGGAGCAATTTATTCGCTCCCAAAATGGTCACCCAAGGCGATAAGGTCTGGGATGAGGGTGCAGACCAAGTTCGGAACGTCTCGGTGATGATGATCGAAGTATATGAAGAGAGTACTGAGCCTTGCGTTTGTATTCTATTTGATTCCATTATCTTGTCACTTTCCTCTTCATCTGTCGTCTTCTTTCATTTTATTTGATATCGTCATCTCTTACTTTTCTCTTCCTTCCCCTTCTCCTCCATATACTTGAAACCATCACAAACGTCGTCAACTTTGGCAAAATACACAGGCATGAACACAGGCGCAAAATGACTCGCTGTCGACCCGACCCGTCTTCGAACCCCAAAGGCCCATTCACAACCAAAATTAGAAGGAAACTTGGCATTAGCAGCAATATTTGTCTCAGAACCCTCATGCATCCCTTTCGCAATGCGACGCATTAGCACTAACGATTGAAGTGAACAGCAAGGTTTGCAAACTTCAGATCTTGCTCTTGATTCTTTCATACGCACTAACCAATCAGATTTGGGTAAACGTTCGGCGTGCCGCAGGCGTCTGTCGTTCGGACGATGTCTTGCAGGCTGTCTTGAATACATCCCCATTTAATTCGCCATTTTTTGTGCCACACTTTTAATTGTATCCATGATATCACAATTGAGTTTCGAAGGAATTAATTATATCAGGGCCTACCACATCTACCTTTAGCTTCACCTAAAAACTACACATAATTGCACAGAGGAGGATGAAGCAGATAAACTTCTGATGTAAACAAGCCATTTCATTGGCTGTTTCTTACTGCAAAATTGTAGTTTTGAATAACTACCAAATAATTGCACTATACTGTTAATGCTAAGTTTACTCCTAATTTGTGTTGTAAAATGTGAATGGGCCTTTACACTAACGAACTGAGACTTCGTGAACTACCAATCATTGCAACAGCATTGATCAATCTCATTTAGGGGGAAACACAAAAAGTTATAATTGTTATCATTGTCAGAAGGACAATTCCTCGTCTTCAAATACGTCGTCAATAAGTGAATCGTCTACCTCTGCAAGATCTCCGCCAACATCTTCCTTATCTGTTATCAACGACCCGTGCAACAAGTCCACCAGTTCAATACAAATATATCACCCTCAGTCCATTTCATTATGAGCTCACCATTGACTGATTTCCATCCATTTCCATGGAATAATGTCCATCCAGAGTGGAAGGTTCTAACCCACATGTATGGTAGATTGTTCACTATTCATTGTCAAATTAATCAACTCTTCGTTCGTACAATTCGGCCGGAAATATTGATCATGATTCTCATTTTTCTGAACTCTTCAAATATATACATATATATATATATATATATATATATATATATATATATATATATATATATATATATATTTATATATATAAATATATCTATATATATATATATATATATATATATATATATATATATATATATATATATATATATATATATATATATATATATATATATATGAATATATATATATATATATATATATATATATATATATATATATATATATATATAAATATATAGATAGATAGATGAATAGTATATACATATATATATATATATATATATATATATATATATATATATTTATATATATATATATATATATATATATATATATATATATATATATATATATATATATATATATAGATATATAGTATATACATATAAATATATATATATCTATATATATATATATATATATATATATATATATATATATATGTATATATATATAATATATATATATATATATATATATATATATATATATATATATTTTTTTTTTTTTTTTTTCAATAACATCGAAACTTGATACAAAATCATTGTTCCCCAATTAAGGCTAAGGATGAAAGATATGATCGTTTGGACGGGGCACCACTGGGGCGATCTTACCACCCCATTTTGATTATTTAAAACCAATGAACTTCAACACTAGGACTGCGCTGTCTGTGATCATACTTTTTCGCCGTAGATAAAAGTCTTTCAGTATAAATACCAATGAGACGGAGAAGAAGGAGGAGGAGGAGGAGGAGAAGATGTGAGAAACGGAAATGAAGTATTCTCACACTGCTACAACTTTCTGTTGTTTGTTCTGATATATCTTCAATTCGATATGTCGTGTCGGTCGTGTATGGCGCCTCATTCCATTGAAACAAACTGGAGGTAAATACATTCGTTAGTGTCGGAGATACAGTACGCTCAAAACAACCTGAGAGTACTTTGTGAAAACAGTGTGAGCGTGTAGCTGAGACTTTGCACGGACTTGGCTCACTTCGAGCTACCGCTCGACTAGATATGCATGCCATAACTACATGGATTGCCCAGCTTCTGTGGCTTGGCAGTGAGAATGCTGCGGCCGGTTGTCATCAGGGTCGTGGGTTCGATCCCTACGAGAGAACAGTGTGTCAGAATAGAGGAACTATTCGGTTGCAGAGAAGTCTGTAAGTTGGAGTATTTCTCGTGGAGGGGAAAGGTTGGAGGGGAGGGGAGGAACTAAACAATCCGTTACGGGATAAGAAGTTGTGATTGGACAATTATTCAATCCGGGATACATTGTTGTAACAATAGGCTAGAACTGTATCTTTCCCAATATTTGGAGCGCCTAATAAGATGGCCTCTCAACTCATTTCCCAAAAACATGACACATTATATCAACAAATGCCAATATATCCCAATCATCAGTGTTCCAGCCTCGATCGGAACCCTATATCAAATTTCGACAATCCTAGTTAAAATGGAACATTCATATTTCTACAAAAAAAAAAAAATTTTTTTTTAATAACATCGAAACTTGATACAAAATCATTGTTCCCCAATTAAGGCTATGGATGAAAGATAGGATCGTTTGGACGGGGCACCACAAGGGCGATCTTACCACCCCATTTTGATTATTTAAAACTAATGGTCTTCAACACCAAGACTGCGCTGTCTGTGACCATAATTTTTCGCCGTAGATAAAAGTCTTTCAGTATATTTCTAAAAATAAAAAGTCTGACGAACTTGCCAAGTTGAAATCCAATCGGACTCAGCATACAATACCAATGTCGAGAGCTTCCCACAAAACTATACTCAAAACCAAATCCAAAACCATTGTAAATCAAGTCCGCGAGAAGATGTCGCTAGAGGATAACGATGGGAGACTCTTCTGAAGAAACGTATGAATTCCAACACCCTGCCTTGTTCTACCGCAGTCGCAATCTCCAGTATCACAACTGGCCACGATTTTCCTCACAAATATCAGTAGGAAGAAGGAGTTGAAGCAAGTTCCATGTGTCCCCTGTGCAGGCTGGGAGATCAAGATGCAGAACACCTACTTCAAGCCCAGCACTTGATCAACACCAAGTGCTGATGGAAGAACATGTATTGAATGGAGAATGTCCAATGGCAGCTTTGTACTGGCAGACGAGAAGAGACATATCAGAAGTAGAGTTCCAATTGTTCGTACGTTCGTGTTTGTGTGATGAAGTTGATCGTTTCAAATTGATAAAATTGAAGTTCTCTGTGACGACTGTCAAAGTGAGATATAAATCAATGATAGTTCAAATAACGATAATGTTCACAATGATAGCGTAGCTGTCACCAATGTCTTTACTGACATAAATATTCAGAGCGGTCGGAATTCGAAGGGAAACAATGGGAACGCCCGGAACTTAGGCCGGGAGTTTAATTATTAACAAGGAAGAGGGAAGGAATATTAAACTGGTAAAAATAGGTTTATTGAAGCTTACCAAAAATGTAGTATAAATTCAGTAGTTCGGAATAATCTCAGTGTTGTTTATTAATTCACATTTAATAATAATAATAATAAAAATGGTACTTGGTAATAATGTGAAGTTGGTACTTTTGTAAAATAAGAGATGTTAACTGAATTAATATGTAGATCGTACTGTCTCAAAATGGTCGATGATTCTAGTTTTGTTGAAATGCAAAATAGTCATAGATTTATGAAATGAATAATAGTACTGTCAATAAAATCAAGGGTGAATCAGTTTATACAGAGCAAGGGAAATGTCCAAATACAATAACATGTTGTTGCTATGAGGCACAGTATTCTTAATAAAAGTGATTAATTGTTTACTTTTAACAGATAATAAGTTAAATACAGAACTATGTAGAAATTCTATTCACGTAGGCTATATTGAAATGGTTCTTAATAATAATATTGAAAAGTATATTCTAATTGATTCACTAATTAATATAACATGTAAAAATGAAAATGATCGCTTTATGACATTTGTTTCATACCTTGTGAAGGAAACTGTCGTTGCCAGTTGGATGAGAAATACACCAAGCAGTGTTGACTCCAACGACTGAGCTGAACTTGACTGAATGAGTCAACGATGAATCTACTAGACTAACCCTGTCTCGTTTGTACATCAAGGTCTGCCAGCGCATGCGCCAATCCGCGCGCAACCAGCAGATGTCCAGCGTGGGCCTATACTGATTGGACAAGAATCCGGCAGTTTGGGGTGAATCAGTTCTACTCTATCCGTAAGGAACTTCTCACTCAGTGTTAATATCATCACCGCTCATTCAGAGCACAAAGCATGTAACATCACTCTCCCATTCTCTACTACATATCAATATCTCCATCCTCTGTTCTCTATCACCTATCACTATCTCTCTCACATATCTGTATCCTCTATTCTCTATGACCTATCACTATCTCTCTCACATATCTGTATCCTCTATTCTCTATCACCTATCACCATCTCTCTCACATATCTGTATCCTCCTATTCTCTATCACATTATATCTATCCCGTATCTTTATCTCTATCATTCCATCTTCCACCTCATATCTCCATCCTCCTTTTCACTACCAGATGTCTTTTTCTCTATCCTCTTATTTTCTACCCCATATCTCCATCTCTCTTACATACCGTCATCTCTCAAACATCTTTATCTCTATTCTCCTATTTTCCAACACATATCTCTTTCTATGTCTTTCTTTTCTCTATCACGTCCTTCTATCTCTATCTCTACTATATATCTCCACATATTTCCATTTTAATTTCACTCCTGTTAGCATTGATTAAAGCTTTATCGCGATAACGGCATTTTGCATCGATAATGAACACGTATTCAATTCAAGTCACGTGACAGAATGATCATAGAAAAGAATAGAATAGCGTCGAATGAGAAAACATATCGTTATCATACTGAATGCTTTCAGAAGTTCCCTCTATTGTTGGATAGTGTTTGAATATTGTATGTAAGTCTTTTTTAGGTCAACGGAAATGTTCGTAATTCAAAGTCATCGGAATGATATTCCAAACCGGAAAACAGATTTACGAATTTCACTCTTTAAGAAATCTCATTTGTCTGCTTCCCTCCAAGCTTCTATCCAGGAGGCCTCGTCAATTCCAGATCAGGAGGAAGGAGAGGTGATGGAGTCCATGTGTGTAGCTGGACCTGTGAACACGTGTGCATCCTGGTTGGTGAGAAGGGTGGACCTAGACCTGGTGTTGTGGTGGGAGAAGGTGACGAGTCCGTGGCTCGTTATTCGCATCCTGGAGAAGGCGGGGAGCATGAGGGAGCTGGAGAGGATGAAGTCGAGGAACAGAATGGAGGGAGCCAAGAGACTGGGGGGAGGCGAAGAGGATAGTGAGGTTGAAGAGACCGAGGAAGTTGAGGAGGAAGGAGAAGATGAAGAGACGGGAGAAGGTGAAGCAAAAGAGAGAAGGATTAAGAGAATGAAGCTGATGTGGAGGCTGATGAGGATGATGAATATGAGACTGTGGATAGTATGGTGGGTTTGAAGGGAATGGTGACGATGTGGAGAGTGGAGAGATGACTGAATTCGGAGAAACAATTCGAGCAATGATCGCCCCACAAAAACACTTCGGGTTGAAAGAGACGTATCTCAAGTCTCGAACCCACTAATCACTTAGAGTTATTACCACGATGAATCGCACACATAATTGAACAAATCACTAGTGATACTAGTGAATACAAGATATATTCACCAGTATTACTAGTGATTTGTATATATGTGCGATTCATCGTTGTAATAACTCTGAGTGATTAGTGGGGCGATCATTGCTCGAATTGTTTCTCCGAATTCAGTCATCTCTCCACTCTCTACATCGTCACTATTCCCTTCAAACCCACCATACTATCCACAGTCTCATATTCATCATCCTCATCAGCCTCCACATCAGCTTCATTCTCTGAATCCTTCTCTCTTTTGCTTCACCTTCTCCCGTCTCTTCATCTTCTCCTTCCTCCTCAACTTCCTCGGTCTCTTCAACCTCACTATCCTCTTCGCCTCCCCCCAGTCTCTTGGCTCTCTCCATTCTGTTCCTCGACTTCATCCTCTCCAGCTCCCTCATGCTCCCCGCCTTCTCCAGGATGCGAATAACGAGCCACGGACTCGTCACCTTCTCCCACCACAACACCAGGTCTTGGACCACCCTTCTCACCAACCAGGATGCACACGTGTTTACAGGTCCAGCCACACACATGGACTCCATTTCCTCTCCTTCCTCCTGATCTGGAATTGACGAGGCTTCCTGGATAGAAGCTTGGGGGGAAGCAGACAAATGAGATTTCTAACAGAGTGAAATTCGTAAATCTGTTTCCTGATTTGAAATAATCATTTGTAAACAGAGTTAAGCCCGTATTAGATTAGATTAGATTAGATTTTATTGGTTTTTTATCCATTCCATTTTACACTGTATATAATACAGTATTACATATAGCGTATTACGGATTATACACGGGGAATGAATAGCCCGAATGGGTTGGTTACAATTGATGCGCGCAAGCGCAGATGACTCACCTCCATTCGGCTGTTTGAATAGAGTTCAATTGACGCAATTGGAAATAGTTCTATATTCTCGGGTTGCATTCACTGAATAGAGCCCACGTGATCCGATTCATCCAATAGGAAACCAAATAGCGAACAGCTGATCTCAATGCCAAAACATTGACGTTTGTCAAATTACATCAACAGTCAATAGTGACGTTTGAAGTTGAAAAGTCCTTTCATTTTGCAGTTTGTGATCGAAATTATTCATGATAGATAATAAAATATAAAAATTAATTCTGGACATTTTTGTTCAAACAATTCAAACAATTCTCAACTTTTTGTAAATCGTGACAAGCAGGCCGTGCCTCAAGGAGGCTGTGGACCATTCAACCAGCCCGGCCATTTGGTTGTGTGTAATAGGTCATTCGGCTGTTTGGAGTGACCTTGAGGAACCGAATGATATTCCCCGTGTAATAAAGGCTGAGTTATCAACATTTCTAATGACCTGAAGGCTCACATACAATTAGTCGAACACTTATAAGCATCAAAGGGATTGCCTGAAGGAGCATCTTGAATAACAATGAAATGTTACCTTCTTTGATGCAATCTCATTCTGTTGAAATACATTCTGTCACGTGACTTGAAATGAATACGTTTTAATTATTGATGCAAAATGCCGTTATCACGACAAAGCTTCAATCAATGCTAACAGGAGTGAGATTAAAATGGAAATATGTGGAGATATATAGTAGAGATAGAGATAGAAGGACGTGATAGAGAAAAGAAAGACATAGAAAGAGATATGTGTTGGAAAGTAGGAGAATAGAGATACAGATGTTTGAGAGATGACGGTATGTTAGAGAGATGGAGATATGGGGTAGAAAATAGGAGGATAGAGAAAAAGACATCTGGTAGTGAAAAGGAGGATGGAGATATGATGTGGGTGATGGAATGATAGAGATGAAGATACGGGATAGATATAATGTGATAGAGAATAGGAGGATACAGATATGTGAGAGAGATAGTGATAGGTCATAGAGAATAGAGGATACAGATATGTGAGAGAGATAGTGATAGGTCATAGAGAATAGAGGATGGAGATATGATGTGGGTGATGGAATGATAGAGATGAAGATACGGGATAGATATAATGTGATAGAGAATAGGAGGATACAGATATGTGAGAGAGATAGTGATAGGTGATAGAGAATAGAAGGATGGAGATATTGATATGTAGTAGAGAATGGGAGACAGTGGCGTAACTTCAATACGGAGTGCCCTTGGGCAGGTATCACCTAGCGTGCCCCTCTCACATTTCCTATTCAATCGGTTTGAATGTTTAAAATCAATTCTGAATTATAGGCCTATACTTGGTCAAGCACACTGTTCTGTGAAAATTGCCATGATAGTTCGTACTTATAAAATACGGAAATACCTCGTTGCAATTTTCGCTTTTTATACCCACTCAGCTGTTTTCTCGGAAACATTGCTATCGTTAGTTTTTACATCAATTAACAACGAATATCGTATATATCCATATAGTCCCTATATTATGATTATCTACATTCACATTACACTATTAGTCTATTCCTATCTGAAAACACTAGGAAATGACTAAATAAATACGCATTCACGGTTTAGTTGCGATTTAAATATCTTCAAATACTCGTTTTTATCGCCATTCCTCAATTTCATAATTCATAGCTCGAATGATCACTCGCATAATAATAATATTTGAACTTTCAACAGTGAAAAATGTGAAATCTAACCCTTGTTGATATGGTTTCAAGCAAGGTGCACACGCGTGACTCAGTCACAGACTCGACTGATTCGCAATACTCGCGTATCGCTACAATCACAGTTTACAAGAAACACACAATATAAGGGTTATAAGGGCTATAAGGGTTGAAACGTGTCGAATGAAATTCCATGAAATTTGCCGACTATTCTGGCGCTAGTTGCTACCCATTCCTTCTCTCTCCACCCAATTTATTTATATCTTCATTGCTGATAAAACAGCAGATGACTATAATATTATGTGCTTTACAATTATGTTATTTGATGTGTGCCGAGTTATAATATCGTCAAAGCGACTGTCTGGTTAGAGAGTTTCACTGAATGATTGATTGGACAATGCAAAATTCAGGCGACGTTCAGCAACGATCTTAGTATAATACCGACAATAGTGCCGCGAAAACAATGATTTGTAATCAAAACTATATATACGGTTAACACACTAATAGGAAACGAAACGTGATAGTTGAGATAATAATAATATGATTAGATGGCGTATTCTATAGAATTCTGAAAACAGGTCCAGCATTGAAAATTTCTATTTCTTTGGTTAGATTGGACTATCTAGAATTACAGAAATTCATATTGGAGCGGATGGTGCCCCTATACGTGCCCAGGGGCCGAAGGCCCCTGGGCACTTGCCCACTTGGCCCACCTGGTAGTTACGCCACTGATGGGAGAGTGATGTTATCATGCTTTGTGCTCTGAATGAGCGGTGATGATATTAACACTGAGTGAGAAGTTCCTTACGGATAGAGTAGAACTGATTCACCCCAAACTGCCGGATTATTGTCCAATCAGTAGGCCCACGCTGGACATCTGCTGGTTGCGCGCGGATTGGCGCATGCGCTGGCAGACCTTGATGTACAAACGAGACAGGGTTAGTCAAGTAGATTCATCGTCAACCCATTCAATCAAGTTCAGCTCATTCGTTGGAGTCAACACTGCTTGGTGTATTTCTCATCCAACTGGCAACGACAGTTTCCTTCACAACGTCTGTGAATACCCATAACCTCATTGGGTATATTTCTGACAGCCAATCACTGCTGTTTTCAGGGATGGACATTTTGAAACACGCACAAGCCACTATATCAGGTCCACACTTGTAACTGGTGAATTATTGAAGATGACAGGTAATATTGTCCGTCCTGTCAATCGATGATAGGCACTTGTTACCTCACGAGATATGAAATTGGGAGGCCAACTGAAGTGAAACTATACCGGAAGTTTGGTTCGAACCGTGTCATTTGGACCCCGCTGTTCTCTCAACACAACTCCCGCCCTCAGTTGAAAGTGTTCATTTGCAAGTGCTTTGGTAAATCATGTCGATATAGCTAGGCTGGGTGGTTCGAGTTCATATACTCATTCGATACGATAATCAGCCTTCTCAAGCTGGATTCACAATGCGAACTAATGATTAGTGACTAATACTAAATACTAAAATTAAGAAACTGAGCATTCACAATAAGAATTAATTTTCATGAGTCGTAGCTTTCTTAAGATGACAGATTTAAATTGAAATCTACATGTTAGAAGGCTGTAAACGAGCGTTCCATCGAGCGGGATAGCTTCCTTTTGCATTGACTTTCTGTCGTTTCGAATTCACGACTTCTGATTGGTCAGACTAATGATTGAAACTAATGATCAATACTAAAGTTGAAAGTTGGTTAACTTTCAAGGTCAGTCACTAATATTAAACACAATGTGAACGTCAACATTTATTCCGTATCTGTCAACTTTAGTTAATCATTAATCACTAATCATTAGTTCGCATTGTGAATCCAGCTTTATACCAAAAGCCCTCAATACCTTTGCACCACTTTATATAACAACCTTCCCTCTTACTTCATTGAATCCAACACACTCAATATATTCCTTACTAATCTCAAAAAATATCTCCTTTTAAATCCATTCTATAGTATCAACGAGTTTATCAAAAGTCCTTGACTTTCCAGCATCAACTTTGAACTCAACCTCTTTCTTCTGTATTCAATGTTTATAATTTCACTATTTACTTTGTTCTGTATATTTCCTGTATATAATTGTAACATAATTATCCAACTTCTTTAATTCCAGCATAGTTTTAGTCATGACGAATCCTATATTGGTACACTGTATTAATCAAATGGAGAATAAATAAATACAAGTACAAATATTCAACTCTCTGAATTGGGAAAGTCTGGAAGAATATTCAGTGAGAGTTGGATGCAAGAATTGTCCATGAGAATAGCTATACATGTGAAGTCGATTTAGCGGAATATCAGTTTATTGGTGATCACCTCAAAACCTTATATGATATTACAATACCGATGTGAAGGAGCGGTTGTTTCCAATATATCTTCGGAAAGATGCGAAATATCATGGTTATGGTCTGTAATGATAATTATATTGTCACAGAAACACAGATTGCAATGTTGTCTTTCTAGATGTATACCCGTTGAAATAATTTGATGAGGATGAATCATGTTGCATTACATCGACCCGATTGTATGAACAATATATTTGCATTTCCGGTAGCAAAATTCCGATTCATCAAACCGTTCAAATGTTATCAGAAAAACACTGATATCAATTGCAATGCACTCTCAATACCGGAAACTCAAATAGGAAGACAGGCCAAACTGGTACCCATAATCTATGACTATCAATAACGTAACGGGATAAGCAACATGGCGTAAGTAGGCCTACTATCTTTTCAACATTAGACCGTTTTCACCATGATGGAATCAGCGCTTTCGTGTACATTTATGAGATTCGCAATTCCAAATCAAATCGTACGTATTAGGCTCGTATTTCAATGTATAGTACATAGTTGTATACTTGCATTGTTTCTGATCTTTCTCGTAGATGATGAGTAATTATCCAGTTATCAAATGGTGAATATAGCAGTATAGGGCTCTTGACTAGGGGACTAAATGCTTTTACAGACGTATTTTGAATTTAGATTGGCCAATTCAAATGGAATATATCCCAATATTGCTTAATGCAGTTGGAAAGAGCTAGATTCACAGATTGCATTACATCTATTACTTGTATAGATCAACATACAATAATACCAGCAAATCATCATAACATTTGTGAGGCGGCATCCCTTTGATAGACGCATGGTGCGGAAGGAAAGCGCCGTGTTGCTTATCCCGTTACGTTATTGATAGTCATAGCCATAATGAACACCAATGGAGAGGCTGTTTTCAAATTTTGGGATACTGTGATTTTATTTTGATATTTGTATTGAATTGTTTGACATGGTGTTTTCTTAGGACATTGGGGTTCTCTCATAGTATCTGGTTCATACCTTGCTTTGTTCAAGCATTCATCAACTGAATTCAACATGCAGATTTGTGATTGATCAATTCAGATTATTGATTTATGTTATTTCAAAATTCACTTCATTTCCAAGGCTGGAATCTGAACGTTTCCCAAACAAAGAGTGAGCTTAGATCCAGGAGAACCATCAATCAGATCCTCCCGATAAAACTATAGTATGACCATGATGCGGCATATAGGCCTACAGAAGTGCATTATTGGTTATCTTCCGATGACTATGGGCGTGTCCCAATTACATGTTATATGAACTTGTTGACTTGGACTTGTACTAGCAAACTTTACTTGCAAACTTGGCGCCAATAGTTTTGGCGAATTCAGACAGGTCTGTACCATCACGCCACCGGGTGGCAAACTTTTGAACTTGCGAATGAAAACCCGTGCAAATAAATTGGCGCGGAAATGGCGATGATGTATAACCTCACTTTTCAAGGTTTATTACATTAAAACAGGGACATTTAACAGAAGAAGCAAAAATAAGCACACCAATTCAAATCCGCCACTCTATTGTTGAATAAAACGTACGAAAGTTTGATGGTCACTGTTTCAAATCGTTATCATAAATATAATACGGATTCATGCGAGTGGCAGCCAAAGTATACAAGTAAAGTACGCAAGAACGCATGCCACTCGTACTTGCGAACTTCCATACTTGGACTTGTGCACTTGTCAATTCAGACGTTCGAAATGACGTCACTTCCGTACTTTTAACAAGTTCAAGTATAGAAGTACGCATAAACTGGGTAATTCGGACACGTCCAAAGATGACGGTTTTACGCTTCGAGACCCCACCAACAGCCGAGTCATACGGGGGTACGAACGGCCATGTGATTATGAAACTATGCACTCAGGATGAGTGGAAGGACGTTCACATGAACCTTACGCCCAACTCGAACCCACGCCCAGCGGTGACTTCAGTTTCTGAAGCGGTGCCTCAGCTGACTGAGCTACCGAGGGCGGGGAGAAAACTTCCGTACGAATGATGTTGTGGAACACCCTGATGTAATGCTACATGTTGATTGGCTGTTCATATTCCACCTCTTGATCTATATTCATATAAGGAACGTACCGGCAGTTCCTTCTGACCACCTCTTGAGTCTCCTCATGAGCAACATGAAGAGATTGGAATTCCAAGAGGAATAAATTCGCTTATCGAATAAAATGATTCTCGATTGGAAGAGCGAGCGTAATTCTTTCGAATTATTCAACAGTAAAATCAGCGATCTGTTTCCAGGTTACGGGTCTCTATAATGACATCGAGCTTGTTCGTTTGAAACAATCAACGCAATATCTCAGTGTATAACTATTATAACAGTGTATAACAAGTGTTGTTATCGATAAGTTTTTCTATATTTCAATTAATTGATTTTTATTCTGTGTTTTTGCAATCTTATAATGTAAGACAGAGTCTTGAGTAAAGATACATATATATATATATATATATATAGCCAATATCAGCTCATCTTTCATGATCGATTTGATCGGGATATACCTTGGAACCTTCACTCTATTGCAATTGCCCACATCTTCTCAGGTCTTGTTGAAGTACTTAACAACTGGATACCGATAGCTTGTGGAAGAACGTGATTTACAACGAGTTGGAACATGGCCATTGTAGATGCCGATCAGGACGAGACATCAATTGACAAGTGGAGTGTCAAAGTTACGCAATTGTCTTCCTGATACTGATATCACAAGTCAAATCAGCCAGTTTTCCCATACATCAGCATATTCTATGGGACAAAAAGAATTGAATCGATTTCCAATCCCTCTCCCAGATATCAGTTCAAGTCTCATGTTAATATGACGTCATTGAGGCAGAATAAGAAATGAAACGTTCAGAAAAGTGTAGGACGTATTCATGCGCCGGCGGCTTGGGCGGCCGTCAAGTGGTTAATGAACATTCCAGCACAACACGCCATACAAATATACATATTTATTATTTCAAGTAACATTTATTCACAGGTTGACAAGTGACATAAGATATACATGTTATCATCACAGCCTTGTCAGTATTGGAGTCCACCACAACAAGATCAACGCATACAGTTCTTTCTAACCTTTTCACTTGGCATGCAACATGTTTATTCACTTTATAATGTCAATTGACTAATTAATTTTCTGGGTCTATTATGAAAATGTTTCACGTTGAATCACAGAGTTACCACTTGATGGAGTGACTGTATATAATTTCCAAAGATATTTTTGAATTTCTAACGAACTTTCTGACATAAACTTTAAAAACTGCCTCTAGTTGAATATTGAACTGCGATGGGTCTACACATAGAACAGAACTGACACCTCAGTGCAAATCTAAGGAGAGGGCTCATTTTTCACCATAACCGTCCCATCCCAACTTCATCCAGATGAGATACAAAATTATTTGTTCAACTTTCTTCAAATATAATTTCCATTTATTACCTCATCTAAACCTGGGCCTACATGATACTCAAAAAGTTACTTTTGAACAGACTCAACTTTGACTGATCCTTGGTAATTTTTTGAGGTAATCACTCAACACTGGAAGCATTCATTACGGGTACAATTTATTTAAATACAACCCATATTTTGATACTGGTTAACGGTGACAATTCCACATCTAATGTTTTATGAATTCTCACCAACTGTCTTCTTCAGTGTGAATCGACAACAACAACTACGGCAATGATACTTCTTCACAACTCCGAGTCATCGTTGTACAAGGCATGTGTATCGCTTTGAATGGCGGAAAACTAGGCCTCAAATGGTTCAGAGCTTCACAAACATGGAGATGATTAAAAAGTCATGGTTTCAGGTGACTATTGGTAATATCACTCTTACAGCCGACGTGAACATTCCATGCCTCCATCGACGCAACAGGCATGACATTCCTCTCGCATTCCGCCAACATTCCTCCACTTCCCCTTGTGTTCCGCCAACATTCCTCTCGCATTCCGCCAACATTCCTCCACTTCCCCTTGTGTTCCGCCAACATTCCTCTCGTGTTCCGCCAAGTTTCCTCTACTATCTCTTGTGTTTCGCTAACATTCCTCTACTACCTCTTGTTTTCCGCCAACATTCATCTACTTCCTCTCGTTTTACGCCAACATTCCTCTCGTGTTCCGCCAAGTTTCCTTCACTGACTAAAAAACCGCCAACATTCCTCTACTACCTCTTGTGTTCCGCAAACATATGAACAGTCACTTCGTATTTATATCGACACCTGTACGCACACTCGCTACACTTCAGCGGCAGTTGCCCCGAGTGAACCTTCGAGTGCGACTTCAATGCTCCCGACGACCTGAACTTCACGGAACACTCGTTGCACTCAAACGGCAGCTCCCCGGTGTGAATCAACACGTGCAGACGGAGTGCGGCGGACGATCTACACTGATAAGGACATTCTTTACAGTGAAACGGTAGTTCTCCCGTGTGTATCAACATGTGTGCTCGTAACGCACTGGAAGTTCTGCACTTGTGAGAGCATTCCTCGCACTGGTATGGCCACTCGTCGTTGTGTATCAACATGTGATTCGTCAAGCCTCCCGATTTCCTGCACTTGTAAGGACATTCTTTACAGTGGAACGGCCATTGGTCGGTGTGGATCAAAGCGTGTCGGTTGAGATCGCTCATCCTCCGGCACTTGTAGGAACACGACTTGCAGTGGAACGGCACTTCGCCGGTGTGCCTCATCATGTGCGTCTTCAGCTCAGACGGCCAGAGGGCCTTGAACCCGCACACGCCGCACGTCTTATCACTCTTCTTTCTCTTGTTCTTTGTTCTCTTGGTCTTCGTCCCGGGGGTCGGTTTCTTCCGACGTTCACTGTCATTGTCCACACTCGTAGATGACGACTGTGCATTGGTATCGGAATCTATGATTTCATTCTCGCTCGTATTGACATCTGCTTGGTTGTCAGACACTGCACATACGGAATAAATTATCATTATTATCACCATTTTCATCATTTATATTACATAGAGATAGAAGGAAGATTTCGAGAAGAATAAGAAGTGGAAGAAGGAGAAGAACAAGATGATAAGAAGCTCAAGCTTTCCTCTACACTGTTAATGATTCAATTGTTTTCTAACCCTGGCATCATTACCTTGAGATTTATTGTTTTTGAATGAATTATCTTATTAAATTCTTCTTTGGGGTTGTAAGATTGCCCTTGTGGTGCCCTGTTGAGAAGATCTCATCTTTCATCCATTGCCTTAATTGAAGAACAAAGATTTTGTACGACATGAATGATTAAGATGGAGCAATGTTGAGAAGTGGTGAAAAGAGTTGAGATGGAAGAGGAGGGGGAGAAGTGAGTGGACTTTGGTCTGGCAAACTGAAGTCGACGATATCTCCCCCTAGTTTCATGCACTCATTCAAATTTGTTAGAAAAAGTATTTGAAAATAAATTACTATTCCAATCAGAAAACTGATTCATAATGATTCATTGATGTGAATCTCCATTACATTGTTCATGTTCATGTCTAGACCAGCACAACCAACACCAACTACAAAATCATATTTACATTCATCGCACGGTTCTATTTTAACAGCGACAAAAGCCATTGCGTCTAATTCCTCCGTCTCGGGCTCGGATTCATCTGTGATATCCGGTTCTTCCGGTTTCGGCACAAGAAACCCATCATGGTCCATCCCTGGCTCTGTATTTGAAGTGGCTGGCTCGAAGAACTGTTCTGTTACTTCACACTTGCTGGGATCACACTCAGTCATGTTAGCAGCCGCTGCAAACAAGAACAAGGTGAGACTATGATACAGTGAGGTGGCCAGCCCTAAGAACTGTTCCATTACTTCACACTTGCTGGCATCACAGTCAGTCATGTTAGCAGCCACTGTTAACAAGAACAAGGTGAGACTATGATACAGTGAAGCAGCCGACTCTAAGAACTGTTCTGTTACTTCACACTTGCTGGGATCACACTCAGTCATGTTAGCAGCCACTGCAAACAAGAACAAGGTGAGACTATGATACATTGAAGCAGCCGACTCTAAGAACTGTTCTGTTACTTCACACTTGCTGGGATCACACTCAGTCTTGTCAGCATTGGATTCAGTAATTGGATGTCCGGAGCAAAAACTCAATTTTATCATACTCAAAGAAGTTTTTTACCAATTTCATTCTGTTCGCGCTCCATAGGTCAAACGAAAATGCAAATTCAGTTGAAACTTGGCATACATAAGTGTCCTCATCTAATTCAATACTGTATAGTTTCGAGGCCCAATCAGTAGCACCACTTCTGAGAAAACTCATTTTCATTTTTGTAAAAATCCCGTAAAAATAACCCGGAGGAGAAAATTCGTGAAAAATATTTTCTTTCAGAGAATTCAAATTTTCAAAGAAATTCAATATAATAATGTTGCACATTATTCTCAACACTCACTGGAATTGGATCAGCTGTTTTGATGTAAGAATTTACTGGTAAATATGGTTGTTGGCGCTGAGTTCCCTTCAGCCATGAAGCATGTTATCTTGTTTTCCCATGTTGTGTTACGCTACGTCACATCTTGACGTATTCTGACCTTCTCGTCTGCTATTGCATCTGTCATCCCCCAACTCCTCTGGTGTACGTGACCAACGGCAGTTATTTTTCATATCTCGTCTAGTGCAGTCGCTAGTTAGAGATTCTGCCCAGTTGCAGCCTCGTTTTGTTCTAAACTAGAAGTTTAGTTTCTCGTTTGTCATCTCGTTTTGGACACCCATTCGTCAGTGGCTTTTCTCGTGTATACGCAAGTCGCATTGTTTTCTACTTGATTTTCAGTGAAGTTGTATTTGGTTAAATCACGCAGTTCTATTCCTTTTTGTATCATTTCGTTCTACCGTAACCCAACCTAAACCTTACGTACGTATTTCTCTCCAATTCCACGTCTTCGCACAAAGTGCATTTCCTCAAGTGCATCGTTGTGACGCCTCCAGACATGCCGCCCAGGAGAAACTCGGGTATTGTGCTTTATATTCTAAACCTTTTTCTCAAACCCTATACAGTCCACTTATATCAACCCCAGTCGTCAATAGTCGTAGGATTATCTCCCCGAGCCGCGAATAAATCTTGTTGGATTTGTCACGGTGCAAACAATGGTAATGCTCATAGATTACTCAAGGCTATTAAGATACAATTGGATTTTCCTAGTTATAGTCTTGCCCCAAGGCTGTGAAATCCACAAAAATCTCCATTCCCACATTTTTACAATACTTTTTTGAAATAAACTCAACTGAATCACCTCAAACTTGTATATCAGGGCCCAAATTCACGAAAGGTCGTAACTTCAATCCGGCTCAAAGTTACGACAATTTCTAGAAATAGTAACTATCATTTTTGATTTTCAATTTTGATGAATAATAGATTGATAATAGTAATGGATTTGATCAAAAATTTAATTGGAAAAATCAAAGATAATAGATCAAATCTATGACTATCAATAACGTAGCGGGATAAGCAGCATGGCATAAGTCCCATCCTGCTAACATCTGGCCGTTTGCACCATGATGGAATCAGCGCGCTTTCGTGTACATTTGTGAGATTCGCAATTTCGAATCAAATCGTACGTATCAAGCTCGTATTTCAATGTATAGAACATAGTTGTATACTTGCATTGTTTGTGATCTTTCTCGTAGATGATGAGTAATTATCCAGTTATCGATTTGGTAAATATAGCAGTAGGTCTCTTGACCAGGGGTCTGAATGCTTTTACAGACGTATTTTAAATTTAGATTGGCCAATTCGAATGAAATTTATTTCAATATTGCTTAATGCAGTTGGGAAGACCTGGATTCACAGATTGCATTACATCTATTACTTGTATAGATAAACAGACAATAATACCAGCAAATCATCATAGCATTTGTGAGGCGGCATCCCTTTTATTATTATTATTATTATTATTATTATTTTTATTATTATTAACTCTTGCAGTTGCACATAAATGCGCGGTGGCAAGTTCCCTATCGATCCTATCCTATCGCCTCCCTAACCTTCTGACGGAATAGCTTCAACCCTATTTCATCCTCCTCAAGTATACTTCTACTAAGCCCATTCCAATCCCTACCTGTCCTATTCAAGAAAGAGAACTTACCGACATCTAATCTAGCCCCCTTTATAACTACTGCTCTATCATGACTTCGCCTACCCCCATACCCTGACTCATTCCTTTCAATCAACCTATTCAACTCTCCCCAGCCCCCTTCTCCTTCCATTACCCTGAAGAAATTACAGATCCGATCCTCCTTTCTCCGTATTTCCAATTCCCGCCATCCCAAGTCTCGGATCATCTCAGATGGACTCTCCAATATTCTCACCCTCTCCCCCCATTTCCACCAACTAACCCTACCTGTAACCCATCTAACTGCAATCCTTTGCACCCTTTCCACATCCCTTATCTCACCTTATCTATAAGGATCCCAAACTGAACTAGCATATTCCACCATGGGACGCACTAACGAGAAATAAGCCTTTTCCTTTATCTCCATACTTGTCCCCCTAAGCTGCCTCATTACAAAGTTTAGTGCATTTATACTCTTTTTTACTATTCTCTCAATCTGACTCCCCCACCCTAGAGGTCTATCAAATACCACCCCTAAGTACTTGTATACTTTGTATACTTTGATATACGCATGATGAGAAATGAGACCGCCATGTTGCTTATCCCTTTACGTTATTGATAGTCATAGATCAAATGTGGTATTATCTCTCGAAATTGTCATAACTTTGAGCCGGATCAAAGTTGTGACCTTTTGTGATCCTGGGCCGAGAACAATAGTCAAGGGCCTCAATAGCCCGTTCACACTATGATAACAAACAGCTGTCAAGTCACTAACTGAGGTTAGCAATGTAACGTGATTTTGTTGTTATTGGGGATAAATAATACACAAGTATACAGGATAAAACAGTATAACAGGATAGATAGATAACTTCTATACTAGGAAAACGCGTTATGTGTTGCCGCGTTGGTGGATGAGCTGGAAAATATCAAATTATCTTCCTTCTGGTTACTTACAAACGGTGGCCATGTTCCTAATTCAATTGCCAGTTGGAGCTACTCCCACGTTGGTAATTCAGCAAGGCCTTTCTTTATCATCACATATTAGGTAATGATATAAAAGGCTTTAGCAATGATATAGAAGGCCTTGAGTACAATGTGAACGGTATAGGGCCTACTGGTATTGGCGTAAGAAGCCCAGCTGGTCTAGTTTTGGGTGACTTCTTAGCCTGACAACTTGGGCAACTAGCCACGTATTTTTCTACCTCTTTAGCCATCCCTTCCCAGAAGTCAAAATTTTGACCAATTTTGCCAGAATTTTGAAAAGCAAAATCATCAGGTTTACAGTTGAACGAAAACCGTCTTGTTGTTAATTGCGAGTATAACGTCTTCTGGCAGATGAATGGTGAATGAAACGGTAATGTGTCGGCTCCTTATATCAACAAGAACGAAAGTTACGGTGCATGGAAGATGAGGAACCACTGACAGTGCAAGGTACAGAATCACCACAAGGGAGATATGTACCACTGAGGAGCAGAAGAAACGCACGCAACGCGAGTGAACGGAACGCATCCACCACTGAACGAATCTAAGCCTTAACTCCGTTCCATGAACACAGTTACCTTCCTAAAGCTGGCCTTCCATGAACGCAGTTACCTTCCTAAAGCTGGCCTCCCATGAACGCAGTTACCTTCCTAAAGCTGGCCTTCCATGAACGCAGTTACCTTCCTAAAGCTGGCCTTCCATGAACGCAGTTACCTTCCTAAAGCTGGCCTTCCATGAACGCGGTATTTGCTTGGCGAATTCGTCAAGCGGGTTTTAAGCCACCATGATGATAAAAAGACCGATCAGTGGCGGAAGTTAGGCGATTTCTGATTGTTGAGCCTGTCTCAATTCCACCGCCTTGCGAAAGCAAAACGCAAATCGCGTTCATGGAAGACTAGCTTAACAGAGATCAAAATCCACCGCCTTCTTGAAGAGCGCCTTCTATATTATTTACACCATGTAAATAATATAGATGGCCTTATTCAAAGAAGGTGCAAGATTTAGAAAGAAAATCTGTGAATCTATAAATACAATGTACAAACTAACAGTAAATCAAACAAGAAGATGGCTGTGCATGACGTCACTAACAACCCTGTCATCGCAGTCTGTGTGATGTTGGAACGGTGTCACCCATGATGCTTTGCGGCCAGCTAACCTGTTAACTAACAGCATTTGGTGATCGTAGTGTGAACGGGGTATTAGAAACAAATTCTATCATATTTCAGATGAAATCTGAAAGTTGAATAGGCCTATCTTATTCGAGGCTATTGAACAGTAGAATTCTGATAGTGCGGCGTTGAGGAAAGAGAGGCTTATCATTGTTATATCAGGATCGACGTATTGCCAGTTGTCAATGTCATGGCTTGGGGTAGACGTTTCATCGCTGATACGCTGTATTGCTAATTTATACTAGGAAAACGCCATATATGCGTTGTTAGAAGAGCGGATAGTAATGATATGTCGACTTTTTCAATTGCTGCAATTGAATTGAAGGAAATGTATTGATTTGCTCTCACCGATCATTCTACCGACATTTATAAAAATACCGAATACAGTTCACACGTTTTGAAGGAAATCTTAAGAAAACGTTATTTTTGTTCTCATAACTTATATTTCGCTCCTTGCTCCTCTATCAACGGAGTCCATGTAACAAATATGCTCTTCCTAGTTCGTTATTAAAACATATTTAATGAAATCCTCATGATTGCCAAACTTTTGCCTACATTCACCATTGGGTGACATTCAAGTTATAAATGGGTGAAAACTGCTTCGAGAGGTACTAATTTAGCACATTTTATAATTTTTCTTCAAAATGGCTGACCTGATCAAGCTGAAAATTTTCAGGAATGTGTATCAAAATTTGATTCAACTTTACGCATAATTTTTTTTTTCTTGGAAAATAAATATATTTTCTTTTTTTCCGGCTGTGTTATTTGAATGGGTATCTTTGAAATTTCTAAAATTCATAACAATAAAAGTTACCACTTGATAATGCCACAAAACTACACAGATCTAAGTTAGATGAGGAACCATAATGAAAAAAAGTTTGAAGTTGAAAACTGTAGCCGTTTGACCTGTGGAGAACCGACAAAAAAAATAGAAAAAAAAGAAAAAAAAGAGAACATAAAAACCAACACCAATTTTTTTCAGTATGTCAAATTGAATCCTGGCTAAAGCTCGTCGAATCATTACAATCATTGTTCGACTCGCAGCGTTTCTCCCGACAAATACAAATTCAACGCAATGTTTACAAGTCAAGTATTGTTTCTTCTTTGCAACGACATTTACATCTCGTCCGTTCCGAACTATTCTTGTCGCTTGCAAGCTGCAATTAACCAATAGACGGCACCACGGCAATAGACCACAGTCATAACATAGGAAATAATAGTTTAAAAAAAAAAAATTGTACCAGATATTTTCTCAGAAGATTATAAGCTTTGTTTGTTTTACCTCCACCTGAATTCCAGTTTTCCCCTCATCTCAATCTGTTCAGTTCAGTTTAGTTTGTATTTGTCTTCCATTTTGCCAGTAGGCCATACCGTAATTATGTAGAGGTTATGAAACAAAACTTACATAGGCCTAAAGGTTCTGAAAGGTGTTAAAAGAAAATGATTGAAATACAGTGGAACGTCTATCCATCGTTTCTCAAATGACCTGATTCATCGTTTCAAGACAAATAATTACTTCACCTTACATGTGGGCCTACGTCATTCACACACAGAGAACCTTATTATACAGGCTAATTGTTTCACATTATATGCAATGGAATCTCTGCAATGCTCATCTGATGATTGGAAGAAGAAAACTTTTATTTACATTCTTCTGCTGGTTCTTGTTTAACGGCTACGAATACAATATCGTCCAATTCCTTCGGCTCGGAAACACATTCACCAGTTTTTTCATCTTTCAGTACGAGTAGCCCATCCTCTTTTATTCCTCGCTCCGTGCTGGAAGCAGCCGGCTCGAACGACTGTGCTGATAGTTGACATTTGCTGGGACCACACTCGGTCATGTTGGCAGCCACTGCAGACAAGATCAGAACGATACAGTGATACCTACATACCGGTACTTCAACATGATATAGGCCTAATATATAACAAAGAAGATGAATTTATCATTTTATATTGGATTCAATAACAAAGCACTACCGGTATATTGGAGACAGAGATCTATTGGCGTTAGTGAATGATGTATGAGAGGATGGGATAAGAGGTTATTTCATTACCGGTAGGTGTCTTTGGGTCTTGAGATGGTAGAAAGCAGTTGGTCGTGACCTATTGTTGATGAATCTACCCAGTATCAACGTGAACGAAAGATAGAAACCACAAAAGTCTGTCAGAATGGTCGACTATTGCAATATTCGAAGCCCGGTTTCCTGAGTAGCGATTCAGTTCGCTAGACACTCGACAACAAGTTTCAGTCCAAGTCTATAATAAATTTTGTATACGGCCTCAAATCAAGTAGCCTCCAGATAGGCAATGCCACATGACAGAGCCTATGACCATCAACAATCACCAAGTTGGCTGATCACAGCGCTCCTAACAGCATTCACTTGCATCAGTGCTCCAGCAAATGCAATTCTCTTGGTGATCACAGCGCTTCTAGCAGAATTACCAGGCGTAAAACTACCACGGTCTGTAGACTGTTCAATCAGGGCTCTGCGACTCTATCCCGTAAGAATAATTCTTTACTCAATGGCATAGCATGGGCCTATACATGCAGACTGTAGACGTAGATGGTTAAAAATGTAGGCCTAGGCCTATGTCCTGACTTGAATTATCAAAGTGGGTCTAGACTACAGTGTAGGCCACCATTTAAACCCACAGAGTTTTGCCTAGGCATGGACCTACCCAAGGTACCGTGTAGGCCTACATGAAAATGTCCATCTAGTCACCTGCCATAACCTCAGAATCCCACCTACCACACACTTGCTCCTCCAGTAGGCCTAGGCCTACAGCGAAAGGTTGACAATGTAGCCTAGGCTATTGTGCCTAGGCGAATGAAATCCTTGCCAATAGCTTGTTTATGTAATTATCTCAATGATGCGTATGCAAAACTGGGTTATGTGATGTAAATGTATACAAAGAATTATTTACATAGGCCCAGCTGTCAGAAAGTTTGACATTGAAAACTACCAATCCACAGCCTTGCAATCGGACATAACAGGACTTCTTCTTCTTCTGAATGGCTTAGGAAACTGGTCCTTGACAGCCAAGATGGAGTCTTGATTTATGATCATCCGACGTATTCAAATATCATTAACTCTATTTGACTGCATGAAATTGTACACACCACTTAATTCACATATTTAGGCCCGTGAATATACTCTCGTTAATACCCATATATGGGTATATGTTATTTGTATTTAAATCCTAATTCTACAATCTATTAAAAAATTTGAAATTATTTTGACCATAGGCCTAGATGTGGTAGGGTTGGACACCCAAGAAATTACACTATATGGTGCTGGTACTTGATTAATATGAAGGCTTCTTAATAGACCTGTTCTGGAGTTGTTATAGTTAGGACATTGTAGACATATATGGTTTAGTGTTTGCTCTTTAATAGAGTTGCAATTACATATGTTGGATTCGAGAACATTAATCCTGGCTAGATGTTGTCCAATAGAGCAGTGTCCCATCCTCATCCTTATGATTGTAGTCATTTGAAACTTACTGAGACCCAGTTCCTTGAACCAAGGGTCCTTCTTAATTTGTATGTTTATAGAGGTATATTGACTTTTGTGGATGGTGAAATATTTATCCCAAAAACCTTTCCATCTTTCCCAGCTGTCTTCTCTAATGAATTGATATAAAAATCGGAATATGGTAGGAAAACTTGAGTAAAATCAGCCGGATCCGTTGCATTGGCCAGTCGATCAGTTATCTCGTCACCGGATATACCTTTATGCGAGGGAATCCATATAATTTTACTCTTGATTTCCATTTCCTTCAGCTGGGCAAGAATTTGACTGATGTTGTATATTGTCGAAATTGTTTTGCTACTTGTTGGTAAATTTTTAATGGCTGAGCTCATTGAATCTGTATAGATAATATTATGGAGAGGTTTTGAGAAAGAACTGCTAATATATTTGCCAAGTGTGTATAACAGCTGACTTACTAGCCTTCGAATTTAGATTTTTGCAAGTAAATTTATCGATTCACGTACCACGCCTATAGCATTAACCACAATTACCCACTTGGTGACGTCAAATATCAGAGCCGCATTGAATTTTAAGATTATACAATGTGAATTTTAATGACATATTGTAATCAAGAAGACTGTTTTCGGACATTTTCTTGTCCGAATGTGTCTAAAAATAGAATTGTGCTTAATGTTATTTTGGGTGAGGGTGTTTTTTGCTAAAAACACATATTTATATTAATGAAAACTCTTGGAATACCAAGAAATGACACAAATACAACAACAAAAAGACACTAAAAAATGCCAATAATGACGATGTCATTATTTTGGACCACACACATGGCGGCCATCTTGTCAAAAATTCACGCATACCACAACATCATGAAAATGCACAAAAACTTGAGCCAACATATACCCCACCTCCGAACCTCGGTGGAAGGGAGGTTTGAGAATGATTTCAATTAGGATTTTTTACGCTCTTTCCATATTTGCTTGTTGAATGCTCGAAAGCCGGTAGGTTTGGCTTCTAGGGGCGTCCAAAGTTTGGTGAAAAATTTGATTTTGTAAAGCAAAACATGTTTTTGAGAGTGAGAAGAAAGTATTATCAGACAAAAATTCATTCGAATTCATAGTAATTTCAATTATGAATATAATTCAGAGAAAAAAGGAGAATTAGCAGCCATTTTGAAAATACGTAACAAGTGAATTTGACGGAAATTTGTTTTTGACCCAATCTTGCATTTTCTGCGATAGGGGCAGAGATTTTAAAAGTATATGTTGAAACAATATGGTATGATCTTTCTATTCATGCTTGTTGGATGCTCGAAAGCCGGGGAGTTTGACTTTCAGGGGCGTCCAAACTTGGCTGAAAAAATTGATTTTGTAAAACAGAACAAGGTTTTGGGAGTGAGAAAAAAGGTGATTTCAGGCATTTTTTCATCTGAATTACTATTGATTTTGATTATATACATAATTCAAAGAGAAAAAATGAGAAATTAGCAGTCATTTTGAAAATACTCCACAAGCCATGAATTTGACAAGAATTGGTTTTGACACAATCTTGCCATTCCTCCTACAGAGGAGAAAATTATGAAAGTGAAATTTGGATGAATATGGTATGATATTTCTATTTCTGCTTGTTATATTGATTCGCGTTGGTGGATTTGGCTTCCAGGGGTGTCCAAACGCTTGGCAATTTTCATCATCTCAAATTTAGTCGTTTCAACATGAAACATTGTGAGAATATTTGATATTGGGAATCATAGTCTTCATTATTACGCAAGTTTCATCAGATGAATACATTCAGTTTGGAAAAATGATACTCGTCATTTTCAAAAAAATTAAGTAGTGATGGAGTTGGAGTAATTATGGATAAGAAAATCGCATCGCGAAAGTTCTGAGAGTGAATGCTTATGGAGTTTATTATACGATTCTTTCCAATAATTACTCTTCGATATCGGAAATGGTGGATTCATTTCAGAATGGTGTTCATATCTCAAAGAAAATTGCTTCCGTATACGAGTTGTGTTTTCATTAGGCCTATCCACATCACTGGATTGAATCAAATTTTTTTTATGATGAAATGTCTCTGTTCAAAATTTTCAAAACGGCAGTAAAATTATCAATAGCAATGATCATAATTTTGTGTAATTATTGCTACAGAGAAGATGAACAATGACAGAAATTACATTTCATGATCAAATATTGATGTCAAATACTCGATCCATATACGATAATTGTTTCTAAATTACGGCAGAGGTCAAATCATTGGGCCGGTTTAGGAGCGGCAGCTCTTGATTATTTTGGTGTGGGGGTTCGCGTCGCCCCAGTGCTGACGCCGGGAGCAATTTATTCGCTCCCAAAATGGTCACCCAAGGCGATAAGGTCTGGGATGAGGGTGCAGACCAAGTTCGGAACGTCTCGGTGATGATGATCGAAGTATATGAAGAGAGTACTGAGCCTTGCGTTTGTATTCTATTTGATTCCATTATCTTGTCACTTTCCTCTTCATCTGTCGTCTTCTTTCATTTTATTTGATATCGTCATCTCTTACTTTTCTCTTCCTTCCCCTTCTCCTCCATATACTTGAAACCATCACAAACGTCGTCAACTTTGGCAAAATACACAGGCATGAACACAGGCGCAAAATGACTCGCTGTCGACCCGACCCGTCTTCGAACCCCAAAGGCCCATTCACAACCAAAATTAGAAGGAAACTTGGCATTAGCAGCAATATTTGTCTCAGAACCCTCATGCATCCCTTTCGCAATGCGACGCATTAGCACTAACGATTGAAGTGAACAGCAAGGTTTGCAAACTTCAGATCTTGCTCTTGATTCTTTCATACGCACTAACCAATCAGATTTGGGTAAACGTTCGGCGTGCCGCAGGCGTCTGTCGTTCGGACGATGTCTTGCAGGCTGTCTTGAATACATCCCCATTTAATTCGCCATTTTTTGTGCCACACTTTTAATTGTATCCATGATATCACAATTGAGTTTCGAAGGAATTAATTATATCAGGGCCTACCACATCTACCTTTAGCTTCACCTAAAAACTACACATAATTGCACAGAGGAGGATGAAGCAGATAAACTTCTGATGTAAACAAGCCATTTCATTGGCTGTTTCTTACTGCAAAATTGTAGTTTTGAATAACTACCAAATAATTGCACTATACTGTTAATGCTAAGTTTACTCCTAATTTGTGTTGTAAAATGTGAATGGGCCTTTACACTAACGAACTGAGACTTCGTGAACTACCAATCATTGCAACAGCATTGATCAATCTCATTTAGGGGGAAACACAAAAAGTTATAATTGTTATCATTGTCAGAAGGACAATTCCTCGTCTTCAAATACGTCGTCAATAAGTGAATCGTCTACCTCTGCAAGATCTCCGCCAACATCTTCCTTATCTGTTATCAACGACCCGTGCAACAAGTCCACCAGTTCAATACAAATATATCACCCTCAGTCCATTTCATTATGAGCTCACCATTGACTGATTTCCATCCATTTCCATGGAATAATGTCCATCCAGAGTGGAAGGTTCTAACCCACATGTATGGTAGATTGTTCACTATTCATTGTCAAATTAATCAACTCTTCGTTCGTACAATTCGGCCGGAAATATTGATCATGATTCTCATTTTTCTGAACTCTTCAAATATATACATATATATATATATATATATATATATATATATATATATATATATATATATATATATATATATATATATATATATATTTATATATATAAATATATCTATATATATATATATATATATATATATATATATATATATATATATATATATATATATATATATATATATATATAGATATATATAGATATACATATATATATATATATATATATATATATATATATATATATATATATATATATATATATATATATATATGAATATATATATATATATATATATATATATATATATATATATATATAAATATATAGATAGATAGATGAATAGTATATACATATATATATATATATATATATATATATATATATATATTTATATATATATATATATATATATATATATATATATATATATATATATATATATATATATATATATATATATATAGATATATAGTATATACATATAAATATATATATATCTATATATATATATATATATATATATATATATATATATATGTATATATATATAATATATATATATATATATATATATATATATATATATATATATATTTTTTTTTTTTTTTTTTCAATAACATCGAAACTTGATACAAAATCATTGTTCCCCAATTAAGGCTAAGGATGAAAGATATGATCGTTTGGACGGGGCACCACTGGGGCGATCTTACCACCCCATTTTGATTATTTAAAACCAATGAACTTCAACACTAGGACTGCGCTGTCTGTGATCATACTTTTTCGCCGTAGATAAAAGTCTTTCAGTATAAATACCAATGAGACGGAGAAGAAGGAGGAGGAGGAGGAGGAGAAGATGTGAGAAACGGAAATGAAGTATTCTCACACTGCTACAACTTTCTGTTGTTTGTTCTGATATATCTTCAATTCGATATGTCGTGTCGGTCGTGTATGGCGCCTCATTCCATTGAAACAAACTGGAGGTAAATACATTCGTTAGTGTCGGAGATACAGTACGCTCAAAACAACCTGAGAGTACTTTGTGAAAACAGTGTGAGCGTGTAGCTGAGACTTTGCACGGACTTGGCTCACTTCGAGCTACCGCTCGACTAGATATGCATGCCATAACTACATGGATTGCCCAGCTTCTGTGGCTTGGCAGTGAGAATGCTGCGGCCGGTTGTCATCAGGGTCGTGGGTTCGATCCCTACGAGAGAACAGTGTGTCAGAATAGAGGAACTATTCGGTTGCAGAGAAGTCTGTAAGTTGGAGTATTTCTCGTGGAGGGGAAAGGTTGGAGGGGAGGGGAGGAACTAAACAATCCGTTACGGGATAAGAAGTTGTGATTGGACAATTATTCAATCCGGGATACATTGTTGTAACAATAGGCTAGAACTGTATCTTTCCCAATATTTGGAGCGCCTAATAAGATGGCCTCTCAACTCATTTCCCAAAAACATGACACATTATATCAACAAATGCCAATATATCCCAATCATCAGTGTTCCAGCCTCGATCGGAACCCTATATCAAATTTCGACAATCCTAGTTAAAATGGAACATTCATATTTCTACAAAAAAAAAAAATTTTTTTTTTAATAACATCGAAACTTGATACAAAATCATTGTTCCCCAATTAAGGCTATGGATGAAAGATAGGATCGTTTGGACGGGGCACCACAAGGGCGATCTTACCACCCCATTTTGATTATTTAAAACTAATGGTCTTCAACACCAAGACTGCGCTGTCTGTGACCATAATTTTTCGCCGTAGATAAAAGTCTTTCAGTATATTTCTAAAAATAAAAAGTCTGACGAACTTGCCAAGTTGAAATCCAATCGGACTCAGCATACAATACCAATGTCGAGAGCTTCCCACAAAACTATACTCAAAACCAAATCCAAAACCATTGTAAATCAAGTCCGCGAGAAGATGTCGCTAGAGGATAACGATGGGAGACTCTTCTGAAGAAACGTATGAATTCCAACACCCTGCCTTGTTCTACCGCAGTCGCAATCTCCAGTATCACAACTGGCCACGATTTTCCTCACAAATATCAGTAGGAAGAAGGAGTTGAAGCAAGTTCCATGTGTCCCCTGTGCAGGCTGGGAGATCAAGATGCAGAACACCTACTTCAAGCCCAGCACTTGATCAACACCAAGTGCTGATGGAAGAACATGTATTGAATGGAGAATGTCCAATGGCAGCTTTGTACTGGCAGACGAGAAGAGACATATCAGAAGTAGAGTTCCAATTGTTCGTACGTTCGTGTTTGTGTGATGAAGTTGATCGTTTCAAATTGATAAAATTGAAGTTCTCTGTGACGACTGTCAAAGTGAGATATAAATCAATGATAGTTCAAATAACGATAATGTTCACAATGATAGCGTAGCTGTCACCAATGTCTTTACTGACATAAATATTCAGAGCGGTCGGAATTCGAAGGGAAACAATGGGAACGCCCGGAACTTAGGCCGGGAGTTTAATTATTAACAAGGAAGAGGGAAGGAATATTAAACTGGTAAAAATAGGTTTATTGAAGCTTACCAAAAATGTAGTATAAATTCAGTAGTTCGGAATAATCTCAGTGTTGTTTATTAATTCACATTTAATAATAATAATAATAAAAATGGTACTTGGTAATAATGTGAAGTTGGTACTTTTGTAAAATAAGAGATGTTAACTGAATTAATATGTAGATCGTACTGTCTCAAAATGGTCGATGATTCTAGTTTTGTTGAAATGCAAAATAGTCATAGATTTATGAAATGAATAATAGTACTGTCAATAAAATCAAGGGTGAATCAGTTTATACAGAGCAAGGGAAATGTCCAAATACAATAACATGTTGTTGCTATGAGGCACAGTATTCTTAATAAAAGTGATTAATTGTTTACTTTTAACAGATAATAAGTTAAATACAGAACTATGTAGAAATTCTATTCACGTAGGCTATATTGAAATGGTTCTTAATAATAATATTGAAAAGTATATTCTAATTGATTCACTAATTAATATAACATGTAAAAATGAAAATGATCGCTTTATGACATTTGTTTCATACCTTGTGAAGGAAACTGTCGTTGCCAGTTGGATGAGAAATACACCAAGCAGTGTTGACTCCAACGACTGAGCTGAACTTGACTGAATGAGTCAACGATGAATCTACTAGACTAACCCTGTCTCGTTTGTACATCAAGGTCTGCCAGCGCATGCGCCAATCCGCGCGCAACCAGCAGATGTCCAGCGTGGGCCTATACTGATTGGACAAGAATCCGGCAGTTTGGGGTGAATCAGTTCTACTCTATCCGTAAGGAACTTCTCACTCAGTGTTAATATCATCACCGCTCATTCAGAGCACAAAGCATGTAACATCACTCTCCCATTCTCTACTACATATCAATATCTCCATCCTCTGTTCTCTATCACCTATCACTATCTCTCTCACATATCTGTATCCTCTATTCTCTATGACCTATCACTATCTCTCTCACATATCTGTATCCTCTATTCTCTATCACCTATCACCATCTCTCTCACATATCTGTATCCTCCTATTCTCTATCACATTATATCTATCCCGTATCTTTATCTCTATCATTCCATCTTCCACCTCATATCTCCATCCTCCTTTTCACTACCAGATGTCTTTTTCTCTATCCTCTTATTTTCTACCCCATATCTCCATCTCTCTTACATACCGTCATCTCTCAAACATCTTTATCTCTATTCTCCTATTTTCCAACACATATCTCTTTCTATGTCTTTCTTTTCTCTATCACGTCCTTCTATCTCTATCTCTACTATATATCTCCACATATTTCCATTTTAATTTCACTCCTGTTAGCATTGATTAAAGCTTTATCGCGATAACGGCATTTTGCATCGATAATGAACACGTATTCAATTCAAGTCACGTGACAGAATGATCATAGAAAAGAATAGAATAGCGTCGAATGAGAAAACATATCGTTATCATACTGAATGCTTTCAGAAGTTCCCTCTATTGTTGGATAGTGTTTGAATATTGTATGTAAGTCTTTTTTAGGTCAACGGAAATGTTCGTAATTCAAAGTCATCGGAATGATATTCCAAACCGGAAAACAGATTTACGAATTTCACTCTTTAAGAAATCTCATTTGTCTGCTTCCCTCCAAGCTTCTATCCAGGAGGCCTCGTCAATTCCAGATCAGGAGGAAGGAGAGGTGATGGAGTCCATGTGTGTAGCTGGACCTGTGAACACGTGTGCATCCTGGTTGGTGAGAAGGGTGGACCTAGACCTGGTGTTGTGGTGGGAGAAGGTGACGAGTCCGTGGCTCGTTATTCGCATCCTGGAGAAGGCGGGGAGCATGAGGGAGCTGGAGAGGATGAAGTCGAGGAACAGAATGGAGGGAGCCAAGAGACTGGGGGGAGGCGAAGAGGATAGTGAGGTTGAAGAGACCGAGGAAGTTGAGGAGGAAGGAGAAGATGAAGAGACGGGAGAAGGTGAAGCAAAAGAGAGAAGGATTAAGAGAATGAAGCTGATGTGGAGGCTGATGAGGATGATGAATATGAGACTGTGGATAGTATGGTGGGTTTGAAGGGAATGGTGACGATGTGGAGAGTGGAGAGATGACTGAATTCGGAGAAACAATTCGAGCAATGATCGCCCCACAAAAACACTTCGGGTTGAAAGAGACGTATCTCAAGTCTCGAACCCACTAATCACTTAGAGTTATTACCACGATGAATCGCACACATAATTGAACAAATCACTAGTGATACTAGTGAATACAAGATATATTCACCAGTATTACTAGTGATTTGTATATATGTGCGATTCATCGTTGTAATAACTCTGAGTGATTAGTGGGGCGATCATTGCTCGAATTGTTTCTCCGAATTCAGTCATCTCTCCACTCTCTACATCGTCACTATTCCCTTCAAACCCACCATACTATCCACAGTCTCATATTCATCATCCTCATCAGCCTCCACATCAGCTTCATTCTCTGAATCCTTCTCTCTTTTGCTTCACCTTCTCCCGTCTCTTCATCTTCTCCTTCCTCCTCAACTTCCTCGGTCTCTTCAACCTCACTATCCTCTTCGCCTCCCCCCAGTCTCTTGGCTCTCTCCATTCTGTTCCTCGACTTCATCCTCTCCAGCTCCCTCATGCTCCCCGCCTTCTCCAGGATGCGAATAACGAGCCACGGACTCGTCACCTTCTCCCACCACAACACCAGGTCTTGGACCACCCTTCTCACCAACCAGGATGCACACGTGTTTACAGGTCCAGCCACACACATGGACTCCATTTCCTCTCCTTCCTCCTGATCTGGAATTGACGAGGCTTCCTGGATAGAAGCTTGGGGGGAAGCAGACAAATGAGATTTCTAACAGAGTGAAATTCGTAAATCTGTTTCCTGATTTGAAATAATCATTTGTAAACAGAGTTAAGCCCGTATTAGATTAGATTAGATTAGATTTTATTGGTTTTTTATCCATTCCATTTTACACTGTATATAATACAGTATTACATATAGCGTATTACGGATTATACACGGGGAATGAATAGCCCGAATGGGTTGGTTACAATTGATGCGCGCAAGCGCAGATGACTCACCTCCATTCGGCTGTTTGAATAGAGTTCAATTGACGCAATTGGAAATAGTTCTATATTCTCGGGTTGCATTCACTGAATAGAGCCCACGTGATCCGATTCATCCAATAGGAAACCAAATAGCGAACAGCTGATCTCAATGCCAAAACATTGACGTTTGTCAAATTACATCAACAGTCAATAGTGACGTTTGAAGTTGAAAAGTCCTTTCATTTTGCAGTTTGTGATCGAAATTATTCATGATAGATAATAAAATATAAAAATTAATTCTGGACATTTTTGTTCAAACAATTCAAACAATTCTCAACTTTTTGTAAATCGTGACAAGCAGGCCGTGCCTCAAGGAGGCTGTGGACCATTCAACCAGCCCGGCCATTTGGTTGTGTGTAATAGGTCATTCGGCTGTTTGGAGTGACCTTGAGGAACCGAATGATATTCCCCGTGTAATAAAGGCTGAGTTATCAACATTTCTAATGACCTGAAGGCTCACATACAATTAGTCGAACACTTATAAGCATCAAAGGGATTGCCTGAAGGAGCATCTTGAATAACAATGAAATGTTACCTTCTTTGATGCAATCTCATTCTGTTGAAATACATTCTGTCACGTGACTTGAAATGAATACGTTTTAATTATTGATGCAAAATGCCGTTATCACGACAAAGCTTCAATCAATGCTAACAGGAGTGAGATTAAAATGGAAATATGTGGAGATATATAGTAGAGATAGAGATAGAAGGACGTGATAGAGAAAAGAAAGACATAGAAAGAGATATGTGTTGGAAAGTAGGAGAATAGAGATACAGATGTTTGAGAGATGACGGTATGTTAGAGAGATGGAGATATGGGGTAGAAAATAGGAGGATAGAGAAAAAGACATCTGGTAGTGAAAAGGAGGATGGAGATATGATGTGGGTGATGGAATGATAGAGATGAAGATACGGGATAGATATAATGTGAAGAGAATAGGAGGATACAGATATGTGAGAGAGATAGTGATAGGTCATAGAGAATAGAGGATACAGATATGTGAGAGAGATAGTGATAGGTCATAGAGAATAGAGGATGGAGATATGATGTGGGTGATGGAATGATAGAGATGAAGATACGGGATAGATATAATGTGATAGAGAATAGGAGGATACAGATATGTGAGAGAGATAGTGATAGGTGATAGAGAATAGAAGGATGGAGATATTGATATGTAGTAGAGAATGGGAGACAGTGGCGTAACTTCAATACGGAGTGCCCTTGGGCAGGTATCACCTAGCGTGCCCCTCTCACATTTCCTATTCAATCGGTTTGAATGTTTAAAATCAATTCTGAATTATAGGCCTATACTTGGTCAAGCACACTGTTCTGTGAAAATTGCCATGATAGTTCGTACTTATAAAATACGGAAATACCTCGTTGCAATTTTCGCTTTTTATACCCACTCAGCTGTTTTCTCGGAAACATTGCTATCGTTAGTTTTTACATCAATTAACAACGAATATCGTATATATCCATATAGTCCCTATATTATGATTATCTACATTCACATTACACTATTAGTCTATTCCTATCTGAAAACACTAGGAAATGACTAAATAAATACGCATTCACGGTTTAGTTGCGATTTAAATATCTTCAAATACTCGTTTTTATCGCCATTCCTCAATTTCATAATTCATAGCTCGAATGATCACTCGCATAATAATAATATTTGAACTTTCAACAGTGAAAAATGTGAAATCTAACCCTTGTTGATATGGTTTCAAGCAAGGTGCACACGCGTGACTCAGTCACAGACTCGACTGATTCGCAATACTCGCGTATCGCTACAATCACAGTTTACAAGAAACACACAATATAAGGGTTATAAGGGCTATAAGGGTTGAAACGTGTCGAATGAAATTCCATGAAATTTGCCGACTATTCTGGCGCTAGTTGCTACCCATTCCTTCTCTCTCCACCCAATTTATTTATATCTTCATTGCTGATAAAACAGCAGATGACTATAATATTATGTGCTTTACAATTATGTTATTTGATGTGTGCCGAGTTATAATATCGTCAAAGCGACTGTCTGGTTAGAGAGTTTCACTGAATGATTGATTGGACAATGCAAAATTCAGGCGACGTTCAGCAACGATCTTAGTATAATACCGACAATAGTGCCGCGAAAACAATGATTTGTAATCAAAACTATATATACGGTTAACACACTAATAGGAAACGAAACGTGATAGTTGAGATAATAATAATATGATTAGATGGCGTATTCTATAGAATTCTGAAAACAGGTCCAGCATTGAAAATTTCTATTTCTTTGGTTAGATTGGACTATCTAGAATTACAGAAATTCATATTGGAGCGGATGGTGCCCCTATACGTGCCCAGGGGCCGAAGGCCCCTGGGCACTTGCCCACTTGGCCCACCTGGTAGTTACGCCACTGATGGGAGAGTGATGTTATCATGCTTTGTGCTCTGAATGAGCGGTGATGATATTAACACTGAGTGAGAAGTTCCTTACGGATAGAGTAGAACTGATTCACCCCAAACTGCCGGATTATTGTCCAATCAGTAGGCCCACGCTGGACATCTGCTGGTTGCGCGCGGATTGGCGCATGCGCTGGCAGACCTTGATGTACAAACGAGACAGGGTTAGTCAAGTAGATTCATCGTCAACCCATTCAATCAAGTTCAGCTCATTCGTTGGAGTCAACACTGCTTGGTGTATTTCTCATCCAACTGGCAACGACAGTTTCCTTCACAACGTCTGTGAATACCCATAACCTCATTGGGTATATTTCTGACAGCCAATCACTGCTGTTTTCAGGGATGGACATTTTGAAACACGCACAAGCCACTATATCAGGTCCACACTTGTAACTGGTGAATTATTGAAGATGACAGGTAATATTGTCCGTCCTGTCAATCGATGATAGGCACTTGTTACCTCACGAGATATGAAATTGGGAGGCCAACTGAAGTGAAACTATACCGGAAGTTTGGTTCGAACCGTGTCATTTGGACCCCGCTGTTCTCTCAACACAACTCCCGCCCTCAGTTGAAAGTGTTCATTTGCAAGTGCTTTGGTAAATCATGTCGATATAGCTAGGCTGGGTGGTTCGAGTTCATATACTCATTCGATACGATAATCAGCCTTCTCAAGCTGGATTCACAATGCGAACTAATGATTAGTGACTAATACTAAATACTAAAATTAAGAAACTGAGCATTCACAATAAGAATTAATTTTCATGAGTCGTAGCTTTCTTAAGATGACAGATTTAAATTGAAATCTACATGTTAGAAGGCTGTAAACGAGCGTTCCATCGAGCGGGATAGCTTCCTTTTGCATTGACTTTCTGTCGTTTCGAATTCACGACTTCTGATTGGTCAGACTAATGATTGAAACTAATGATCAATACTAAAGTTGAAAGTTGGTTAACTTTCAAGGTCAGTCACTAATATTAAACACAATGTGAACGTCAACATTTATTCCGTATCTGTCAACTTTAGTTAATCATTAATCACTAATCATTAGTTCGCATTGTGAATCCAGCTTTATACCAAAAGCCCTCAATACCTTTGCACCACTTTATATAACAACCTTCCCTCTTACTTCATTGAATCCAACACACTCAATATATTCCTTACTAATCTCAAAAAATATCTCCTTTTAAATCCATTCTATAGTATCAACGAGTTTATCAAAAGTCCTTGACTTTCCAGCATCAACTTTGAACTCAACCTCTTTCTTCTGTATTCAATGTTTATAATTTCACTATTTACTTTGTTCTGTATATTTCCTGTATATAATTGTAACATAATTATCCAACTTCTTTAATTCCAGCATAGTTTTAGTCATGACGAATCCTATATTGGTACACTGTATTAATCAAATGGAGAATAAATAAATACAAATACAAATATTCAACTCTCTGAATTGGGAAAGTCTGGAAGAATATTCAGTGAGAGTTGGATGCAAGAATTGTCCATGAGAATAGCTATACATGTGAAGTCGATTTAGCGGAATATCAGTTTATTGGTGATCACCTCAAAACCTTATATGATATTACAATACCGATGTGAAGGAGCGGTTGTTTCCAATATATCTTCGGAAAGATGCGAAATATCATGGTTATGGTCTGTAATGATAATTATATTGTCACAGAAACACAGATTGCAATGTTGTCTTTCTAGATGTATACCCGTTGAAATAATTTGATGAGGATGAATCATGTTGCATTACATCGACCCGATTGTATGAACAATATATTTGCATTTCCGGTAGCAAAATTCCGATTCATCAAACCGTTCAAATGTTATCAGAAAAACACTGATATCAATTGCAATGCACTCTCAATACCGGAAACTCAAATAGGAAGACAGGCCAAACTGGTACCCATAATCTATGACTATCAATAACGTAACGGGATAAGCAACATGGCGTAAGTAGGCCTACTATCTTTTCAACATTAGACCGTTTTCACCATGATGGAATCAGCGCTTTCGTGTACATTTATGAGATTCGCAATTCCAAATCAAATCGTACGTATTAGGCTCGTATTTCAATGTATAGTACATAGTTGTATACTTGCATTGTTTCTGATCTTTCTCGTAGATGATGAGTAATTATCCAGTTATCAAATGGTGAATATAGCAGTATAGGGCTCTTGACTAGGGGACTAAATGCTTTTACAGACGTATTTTGAATTTAGATTGGCCAATTCAAATGGAATATATCCCAATATTGCTTAATGCAGTTGGAAAGAGCTAGATTCACAGATTGCATTACATCTATTACTTGTATAGATCAACATACAATAATACCAGCAAATCATCATAACATTTGTGAGGCGGCATCCCTTTGATAGACGCATGGTGCGGAAGGAAAGCGCCGTGTTGCTTATCCCGTTACGTTATTGATAGTCATAGCCATAATGAACACCAATGGAGAGGCTGTTTTCAAATTTTGGGATACTGTGATTTTATTTTGATATTTGTATTGAATTGTTTGACATGGTGTTTTCTTAGGACATTGGGGTTCTCTCATAGTATCTGGTTCATACCTTGCTTTGTTCAAGCATTCATCAACTGAATTCAACATGCAGATTTGTGATTGATCAATTCAGATTATTGATTTATGTTATTTCAAAATTCACTTCATTTCCAAGGCTGGAATCTGAACGTTTCCCAAACAAAGAGTGAGCTTAGATCCAGGAGAACCATCAATCAGATCCTCCCGATAAAACTATAGTATGACCATGATGCGGCATATAGGCCTACAGAAGTGCATTATTGGTTATCTTCCGATGACTATGGGCGTGTCCCAATTACATGTTATATGAACTTGTTGACTTGGACTTGTACTAGCAAACTTTACTTGCAAACTTGGCGCCAATAGTTTTGGCGAATTCAGACAGGTCTGTACCATCACGCCACCGGGTGGCAAACTTTTGAACTTGCGAATGAAAACCCGTGCAAATAAATTGGCGCGGAAATGGCGATGATGTATAACCTCACTTTTCAAGGTTTATTACATTAAAACAGGGACATTTAACAGAAGAAGCAAAAATAAGCACACCAATTCAAATCCGCCACTCTATTGTTGAATAAAACGTACGAAAGTTTGATGGTCACTGTTTCAAATCGTTATCATAAATATAATACGGATTCATGCGAGTGGCAGCCAAAGTATACAAGTAAAGTACGCAAGAACGCATGCCACTCGTACTTGCGAACTTCCATACTTGGACTTGTGCACTTGTCAATTCAGACGTTCGAAATGACGTCACTTCCGTACTTTTAACAAGTTCAAGTATAGAAGTACGCATAAACTGGGTAATTCGGACACGTCCAAAGATGACGGTTTTACGCTTCGAGACCCCACCAACAGCCGAGTCATACGGGGGTACGAACGGCCATGTGATTATGAAACTATGCACTCAGGATGAGTGGAAGGACGTTCACATGAACCTTACGCCCAACTCGAACCCACGCCCAGCGGTGACTTCAGTTTCTGAAGCGGTGCCTCAGCTGACTGAGCTACCGAGGGCGGGGAGAAAACTTCCGTACGAATGATGTTGTGGAACACCCTGATGTAATGCTACATGTTGATTGGCTGTTCATATTCCACCTCTTGATCTATATTCATATAAGGAACGTACCGGCAGTTCCTTCTGACCACCTCTTGAGTCTCCTCATGAGCAACATGAAGAGATTGGAATTCCAAGAGGAATAAATTCGCTTATCGAATAAAATGATTCTCGATTGGAAGAGCGAGCGTAATTCTTTCGAATTATTCAACAGTAAAATCAGCGATCTGTTTCCAGGTTACGGGTCTCTATAATGACATCGAGCTTGTTCGTTTGAAACAATCAACGCAATATCTCAGTGTATAACTATTATAACAGTGTATAACAAGTGTTGTTATCGATAAGTTTTTCTATATTTCAATTAATTGATTTTTATTCTGTGTTTTTGCAATCTTATAATGTAAGACAGAGTCTTGAGTAAAGATACATATATATATATATATATATATAGCCAATATCAGCTCATCTTTCATGATCGATTTGATCGGGATATACCTTGGAACCTTCACTCTATTGCAATTGCCCACATCTTCTCAGGTCTTGTTGAAGTACTTAACAACTGGATACCGATAGCTTGTGGAAGAACGTGATTTACAACGAGTTGGAACATGGCCATTGTAGATGCCGATCAGGACGAGACATCAATTGACAAGTGGAGTGTCAAAGTTACGCAATTGTCTTCCTGATACTGATATCACAAGTCAAATCAGCCAGTTTTCCCATACATCAGCATATTCTATGGGACAAAAAGAATTGAATCGATTTCCAATCCCTCTCCCAGATATCAGTTCAAGTCTCATGTTAATATGACGTCATTGAGGCAGAATAAGAAATGAAACGTTCAGAAAAGTGTAGGACGTATTCATGCGCCGGCGGCTTGGGCGGCCGTCAAGTGGTTAATGAACATTCCAGCACAACACGCCATACAAATATACATATTTATTATTTCAAGTAACATTTATTCACAGGTTGACAAGTGACATAAGATATACATGTTATCATCACAGCCTTGTCAGTATTGGAGTCCACCACAACAAGATCAACGCATACAGTTCTTTCTAACCTTTTCACTTGGCATGCAACATGTTTATTCACTTTATAATGTCAATTGACTAATTAATTTTCTGGGTCTATTATGAAAATGTTTCACGTTGAATCACAGAGTTACCACTTGATGGAGTGACTGTATATAATTTCCAAAGATATTTTTGAATTTCTAACGAACTTTCTGACATAAACTTTAAAAACTGCCTCTAGTTGAATATTGAACTGCGATGGGTCTACACATAGAACAGAACTGACACCTCAGTGCAAATCTAAGGAGAGGGCTCATTTTTCACCATAACCGTCCCATCCCAACTTCATCCAGATGAGATACAAAATTATTTGTTCAACTTTCTTCAAATATAATTTCCATTTATTACCTCATCTAAACCTGGGCCTACATGATACTCAAAAAGTTACTTTTGAACAGACTCAACTTTGACTGATCCTTGGTAATTTTTTGAGGTAATCACTCAACACTGGAAGCATTCATTACGGGTACAATTTATTTAAATACAACCCATATTTTGATACTGGTTAACGGTGACAATTCCACATCTAATGTTTTATGAATTCTCACCAACTGTCTTCTTCAGTGTGAATCGACAACAACAACTACGGCAATGATACTTCTTCACAACTCCGAGTCATCGTTGTACAAGGCATGTGTATCGCTTTGAATGGCGGAAAACTAGGCCTCAAATGGTTCAGAGCTTCACAAACATGGAGATGATTAAAAAGTCATGGTTTCAGGTGACTATTGGTAATATCACTCTTACAGCCGACGTGAACATTCCATGCCTCCATCGACGCAACAGGCATGACATTCCTCTCGCATTCCGCCAACATTCCTCCACTTCCCCTTGTGTTCCGCCAACATTCCTCTCGCATTCCGCCAACATTCCTCCACTTCCCCTTGTGTTCCGCCAACATTCCTCTCGTGTTCCGCCAAGTTTCCTCTACTATCTCTTGTGTTTCGCTAACATTCCTCTACTACCTCTTGTTTTCCGCCAACATTCATCTACTTCCTCTCGTTTTACGCCAACATTCCTCTCGTGTTCCGCCAAGTTTCCTTCACTGACTAAAAAACCGCCAACATTCCTCTACTACCTCTTGTGTTCCGCAAACATATGAACAGTCACTTCGTATTTATATCGACACCTGTACGCACACTCGCTACACTTCAGCGGCAGTTGCCCCGAGTGAACCTTCGAGTGCGACTTCAATGCTCCCGACGACCTGAACTTCACGGAACACTCGTTGCACTCAAACGGCAGCTCCCCGGTGTGAATCAACACGTGCAGACGGAGTGCGGCGGACGATCTACACTGATAAGGACATTCTTTACAGTGAAACGGTAGTTCTCCCGTGTGTATCAACATGTGTGCTCGTAACGCACTGGAAGTTCTGCACTTGTGAGAGCATTCCTCGCACTGGTATGGCCACTCGTCGTTGTGTATCAACATGTGATTCGTCAAGCCTCCCGATTTCCTGCACTTGTAAGGACATTCTTTACAGTGGAACGGCCATTGGTCGGTGTGGATCAAAGCGTGTCGGTTGAGATCGCTCATCCTCCGGCACTTGTAGGAACACGACTTGCAGTGGAACGGCACTTCGCCGGTGTGCCTCATCATGTGCGTCTTCAGCTCAGACGGCCAGAGGGCCTTGAACCCGCACACGCCGCACGTCTTATCACTCTTCTTTCTCTTGTTCTTTGTTCTCTTGGTCTTCGTCCCGGGGGTCGGTTTCTTCCGACGTTCACTGTCATTGTCCACACTCGTAGATGACGACTGTGCATTGGTATCGGAATCTATGATTTCATTCTCGCTCGTATTGACATCTGCTTGGTTGTCAGACACTGCACATACGGAATAAATTATCATTATTATCACCATTTTCATCATTTATATTACATAGAGATAGAAGGAAGATTTCGAGAAGAATAAGAAGTGGAAGAAGGAGAAGAACAAGATGATAAGAAGCTCAAGCTTTCCTCTACACTGTTAATGATTCAATTGTTTTCTAACCCTGGCATCATTACCTTGAGATTTATTGTTTTTGAATGAATTATCTTATTAAATTCTTCTTTGGGGTTGTAAGATTGCCCTTGTGGTGCCCTGTTGAGAAGATCTCATCTTTCATCCATTGCCTTAATTGAAGAACAAAGATTTTGTACGACATGAATGATTAAGATGGAGCAATGTTGAGAAGTGGTGAAAAGAGTTGAGATGGAAGAGGAGGGGGAGAAGTGAGTGGACTTTGGTCTGGCAAACTGAAGTCGACGATATCTCCCCCTAGTTTCATGCACTCATTCAAATTTGTTAGAAAAAGTATTTGAAAATAAATTACTATTCCAATCAGAAAACTGATTCATAATGATTCATTGATGTGAATCTCCATTACATTGTTCATGTTCATGTCTAGACCAGCACAACCAACACCAACTACAAAATCATATTTACATTCATCGCAAGGTTCTATTTTAACAGCGACAAAAGCCATTGCGTCTAATTCCTCCGTCTCGGGCTCGGATTCATCTGTGATATCCGGTTCTTCCGGTTTCGGCACAAGAAACCCATCATGGTCCATCCCTGGCTCTGTATTTGAAGTGGCTGGCTCGAAGAACTGTTCTGTTACTTCACACTTGCTGGGATCACACTCAGTCATGTTAGCAGCCGCTGCAAACAAGAACAAGGTGAGACTATGATACAGTGAGGTGGCCAGCCCTAAGAACTGTTCCATTACTTCACACTTGCTGGCATCACAGTCAGTCATGTTAGCAGCCACTGTTAACAAGAACAAGGTGAGACTATGATACAGTGAAGCAGCCGACTCTAAGAACTGTTCTGTTACTTCACACTTGCTGGGATCACACTCAGTCATGTTAGCAGCCACTGCAAACAAGAACAAGGTGAGACTATGATACATTGAAGCAGCCGACTCTAAGAACTGTTCTGTTACTTCACACTTGCTGGGATCACACTCAGTCTTGTCAGCATTGGATTCAGTAATTGGATGTCCGGAGCAAAAACTCAATTTTATCATACTCAAAGAAGTTTTTTACCAATTTCATTCTGTTCGCGCTCCATAGGTCAAACGAAAATGCAAATTCAGTTGAAACTTGGCATACATAAGTGTCCTCATCTAATTCAATACTGTATAGTTTCGAGGCCCAATCAGTAGCACCACTTCTGAGAAAACTCATTTTCATTTTTGTAAAAATCCCGTAAAAATAACCCGGAGGAGAAAATTCGTGAAAAATATTTTCTTTCAGAGAATTCAAATTTTCAAAGAAATTCAATATAATAATGTTGCACATTATTCTCAACACTCACTGGAATTGGATCAGCTGTTTTGATGTAAGAATTTACTGGTAAATATGGTTGTTGGCGCTGAGTTCCCTTCAGCCATGAAGCATGTTATCTTGTTTTCCCATGTTGTGTTACGCTACGTCACATCTTGACGTATTCTGACCTTCTCGTCTGCTATTGCATCTGTCATCCCCCAACTCCTCTGGTGTACGTGACCAACGGCAGTTATTTTTCATATCTCGTCTAGTGCAGTCGCTAGTTAGAGATTCTGCCCAGTTGCAGCCTCGTTTTGTTCTAAACTAGAAGTTTAGTTTCTCGTTTGTCATCTCGTTTTGGACACCCATTCGTCAGTGGCTTTTCTCGTGTATACGCAAGTCGCATTGTTTTCTACTTGATTTTCAGTGAAGTTGTATTTGGTTAAATCACGCAGTTCTATTCCTTTTTGTATCATTTCGTTCTACCGTAACCCAACCTAAACCTTACGTACGTATTTCTCTCCAATTCCACGTCTTCGCACAAAGTGCATTTCCTCAAGTGCATCGTTGTGACGCCTCCAGACATGCCGCCCAGGAGAAACTCGGGTATTGTGCTTTATATTCTAAACCTTTTTCTCAAACCCTATACAGTCCACTTATATCAACCCCAGTCGTCAATAGTCGTAGGATTATCTCCCCGAGCCGCGAATAAATCTTGTTGGATTTGTCACGGTGCAAACAATGGTAATGCTCATAGATTACTCAAGGCTATTAAGATACAATTGGATTTTCCTAGTTATAGTCTTGCCCCAAGGCTGTGAAATCCACAAAAATCTCCATTCCCACATTTTTACAATACTTTTTTGAAATAAACTCAACTGAATCACCTCAAACTTGTATATCAGGGCCCAAATTCACGAAAGGTCGTAACTTCAATCCGGCTCAAAGTTACGACAATTTCTAGAAATAGTAACTATCATTTTTGATTTTCAATTTTGATGAATAATAGATTGATAATAGTAATGGATTTGATCAAAAATTTAATTGGAAAAATCAAAGATAATAGATCAAATCTATGACTATCAATAACGTAGCGGGATAAGCAGCATGGCATAAGTCCCATCCTGCTAACATCTGGCCGTTTGCACCATGATGGAATCAGCGCGCTTTCGTGTACATTTGTGAGATTCGCAATTTCGAATCAAATCGTACGTATCAAGCTCGTATTTCAATGTATAGAACATAGTTGTATACTTGCATTGTTTGTGATCTTTCTCGTAGATGATGAGTAATTATCCAGTTATCGATTTGGTAAATATAGCAGTAGGTCTCTTGACCAGGGGTCTGAATGCTTTTACAGACGTATTTTAAATTTAGATTGGCCAATTCGAATGAAATTTATTTCAATATTGCTTAATGCAGTTGGGAAGACCTGGATTCACAGATTGCATTACATCTATTACTTGTATAGATAAACAGACAATAATACCAGCAAATCATCATAGCATTTGTGAGGCGGCATCCCTTTTATTATTATTATTATTATTATTATTATTTTTATTATTATTAACTCTTGCAGTTGCACATAAATGCGCGGTGGCAAGTTCCCTATCGATCCTATCCTATCGCCTCCCTAACCTTCTGACGGAATAGCTTCAACCCTATTTCATCCTCCTCAAGTATACTTCTACTAAGCCCATTCCAATCCCTACCTGTCCTATTCAAGAAAGAGAACTTACCGACATCTAATCTAGCCCCCTTTATAACTACTGCTCTATCATGACTTCGCCTACCCCCATACCCTGACTCATTCCTTTCAATCAACCTATTCAACTCTCCCCAGCCCCCTTCTCCTTCCATTACCCTGAAGAAATTACAGATCCGATCCTCCTTTCTCCGTATTTCCAATTCCCGCCATCCCAAGTCTCGGATCATCTCAGATGGACTCTCCAATATTCTCACCCTCTCCCCCCATTTCCACCAACTAACCCTACCTGTAACCCATCTAACTGCAATCCTTTGCACCCTTTCCACATCCCTTATCTCACCTTATCTATAAGGATCCCAAACTGAACTAGCATATTCCACCATGGGACGCACTAACGAGAAATAAGCCTTTTCCTTTATCTCCATACTTGTCCCCCTAAGCTGCCTCATTACAAAGTTTAGTGCATTTATACTCTTTTTTACTATTCTCTCAATCTGACTCCCCCACCCTAGAGGTCTATCAAATACCACCCCTAAGTACTTGTATACTTTGTATACTTTGATATACGCATGATGAGAAATGAGACCGCCATGTTGCTTATCCCTTTACGTTATTGATAGTCATAGATCAAATGTGGTATTATCTCTCGAAATTGTCATAACTTTGAGCCGGATCAAAGTTGTGACCTTTTGTGATCCTGGGCCGAGAACAATAGTCAAGGGCCTCAATAGCCCGTTCACACTATGATAACAAACAGCTGTCAAGTCACTAACTGAGGTTAGCAATGTAACGTGATTTTGTTGTTATTGGGGATAAATAATACACAAGTATACAGGATAAAACAGTATAACAGGATAGATAGATAACTTCTATACTAGGAAAACGCGTTATGTGTTGCCGCGTTGGTGGATGAGCTGGAAAATATCAAATTATCTTCCTTCTGGTTACTTACAAACGGTGGCCATGTTCCTAATTCAATTGCCAGTTGGAGCTACTCCCACGTTGGTAATTCAGCAAGGCCTTTCTTTATCATCACATATTAGGTAATGATATAAAAGGCTTTAGCAATGATATAGAAGGCCTTGAGTACAATGTGAACGGTATAGGGCCTACTGGTATTGGCGTAAGAAGCCCAGCTGGTCTAGTTTTGGGTGACTTCTTAGCCTGACAACTTGGGCAACTAGCCACGTATTTTTCTACCTCTTTAGCCATCCCTTCCCAGAAGTCAAAATTTTGACCAATTTTGCCAGAATTTTGAAAAGCAAAATCATCAGGTTTACAGTTGAACGAAAACCGTCTTGTTGTTAATTGCGAGTATAACGTCTTCTGGCAGATGAATGGTGAATGAAACGGTAATGTGTCGGCTCCTTATATCAACAAGAACGAAAGTTACGGTGCATGGAAGATGAGGAACCACTGACAGTGCAAGGTACAGAATCACCACAAGGGAGATATGTACCACTGAGGAGCAGAAGAAACGCACGCAACGCGAGTGAACGGAACGCATCCACCACTGAACGAATCTAAGCCTTAACTCCGTTCCATGAACACAGTTACCTTCCTAAAGCTGGCCTTCCATGAACGCAGTTACCTTCCTAAAGCTGGCCTCCCATGAACGCAGTTACCTTCCTAAAGCTGGCCTTCCATGAACGCAGTTACCTTCCTAAAGCTGGCCTTCCATGAACGCAGTTACCTTCCTAAAGCTGGCCTTCCATGAACGCGGTATTTGCTTGGCGAATTCGTCAAGCGGGTTTTAAGCCACCATGATGATAAAAAGACCGATCAGTGGCGGAAGTTAGGCGATTTCTGATTGTTGAGCCTGTCTCAATTCCACCGCCTTGCGAAAGCAAAACGCAAATCGCGTTCATGGAAGACTAGCTTAACAGAGATCAAAATCCACCGCCTTCTTGAAGAGCGCCTTCTATATTATTTACACCATGTAAATAATATAGATGGCCTTATTCAAAGAAGGTGCAAGATTTAGAAAGAAAATCTGTGAATCTATAAATACAATGTACAAACTAACAGTAAATCAAACAAGAAGATGGCTGTGCATGACGTCACTAACAACCCTGTCATCGCAGTCTGTGTGATGTTGGAACGGTGTCACCCATGATGCTTTGCGGCCAGCTAACCTGTTAACTAACAGCATTTGGTGATCGTAGTGTGAACGGGGTATTAGAAACAAATTCTATCATATTTCAGATGAAATCTGAAAGTTGAATAGGCCTATCTTATTCGAGGCTATTGAACAGTAGAATTCTGATAGTGCGGCGTTGAGGAAAGAGAGGCTTATCATTGTTATATCAGGATCGACGTATTGCCAGTTGTCAATGTCATGGCTTGGGGTAGACGTTTCATCGCTGATACGCTGTATTGCTAATTTATACTAGGAAAACGCCATATATGCGTTGTTAGAAGAGCGGATAGTAATGATATGTCGACTTTTTCAATTGCTGCAATTGAATTGAAGGAAATGTATTGATTTGCTCTCACCGATCATTCTACCGACATTTATAAAAATACCGAATACAGTTCACACGTTTTGAAGGAAATCTTAAGAAAACGTTATTTTTGTTCTCATAACTTATATTTCGCTCCTTGCTCCTCTATCAACGGAGTCCATGTAACAAATATGCTCTTCCTAGTTCGTTATTAAAACATATTTAATGAAATCCTCATGATTGCCAAACTTTTGCCTACATTCACCATTGGGTGACATTCAAGTTATAAATGGGTGAAAACTGCTTCGAGAGGTACTAATTTAGCACATTTTATAATTTTTCTTCAAAATGGCTGACCTGATCAAGCTGAAAATTTTCAGGAATGTGTATCAAAATTTGATTCAACTTTACGCATAATTTTTTTTTTCTTGGAAAATAAATATATTTTCTTTTTTTCCGGCTGTGTTATTTGAATGGGTATCTTTGAAATTTCTAAAATTCATAACAATAAAAGTTACCACTTGATAATGCCACAAAACTACACAGATCTAAGTTAGATGAGGAACCATAATGAAAAAAAGTTTGAAGTTGAAAACTGTAGCCGTTTGACCTGTGGAGAACCGACAAAAAAAATAGAAAAAAAAGAAAAAAAAGAGAACATAAAAACCAACACCAATTTTTTTCAGTATGTCAAATTGAATCCTGGCTAAAGCTCGTCGAATCATTACAATCATTGTTCGACTCGCAGCGTTTCTCCCGACAAATACAAATTCAACGCAATGTTTACAAGTCAAGTATTGTTTCTTCTTTGCAACGGCATTTACATCTCGTCCGTTCCGAACTATTCTTGTCGCTTGCAAGCTGCAATTAACCAATAGACGGCACCACGGCAATAGACCACAGTCATAACATAGGAAATAATAGTTTAAAAAAAAAAAATTGTACCAGATATTTTCTCAGAAGATTATAAGCTTTGTTTGTTTTACCTCCACCTGAATTCCAGTTTTCCCCTCATCTCAATCTGTTCAGTTCAGTTTAGTTTGTATTTGTCTTCCATTTTGCCAGTAGGCCATACCGTAATTATGTAGAGGTTATGAAACAAAACTTACATAGGCCTAAAGGTTCTGAAAGGTGTTAAAAGAAAATGATTGAAATACAGTGGAACGTCTATCCATCGTTTCTCAAATGACCTGATTCATCGTTTCAAGACAAATAATTACTTCACCTTACATGTGGGCCTACGTCATTCACACACAGAGAACCTTATTATACAGGCTAATTGTTTCACATTATATGCAATGGAATCTCTGCAATGCTCATCTGATGATTGGAAGAAGAAAACTTTTATTTACATTCTTCTGCTGGTTCTTGTTTAACGGCTACGAATACAATATCGTCCAATTCCTTCGGCTCGGAAACACATTCACCAGTTTTTTCATCTTTCAGTACGAGTAGCCCATCCTCTTTTATTCCTCGCTCCGTGCTGGAAGCAGCCGGCTCGAACGACTGTGCTGATAGTTGACATTTGCTGGGACCACACTCGGTCATGTTGGCAGCCACTGCAGACAAGATCAGAACGATACAGTGATACCTACATACCGGTACTTCAACATGATATAGGCCTAATATATAACAAAGAAGATGAATTTATCATTTTATATTGGATTCAATAACAAAGCACTACCGGTATATTGGAGACAGAGATCTATTGGCGTTAGTGAATGATGTATGAGAGGATGGGATAAGAGGTTATTTCATTACCGGTAGGTGTCTTTGGGTCTTTGGATGGTAGAAAGGAGTTGGTCGTAACCTATTGTTGAGGAATCTACCCAGTATCAACGTGAACAAAAGATAGAAACCACGAAAGTCTGTCAGAACGGTCGACCATGGCAAAGGCCCGACAATGGCCCAGTTTCCTGAGTAGCGATTATTTCGCTAGCCACTCGACAACAAGTTTCAGTGCAAGTCAATAATGAATTTTGTATGAGGCCACAAATCAAGAAGTCTCTAGATAGGCAATGCCACATGACAGAGCCTATGACCATCCACAATCACCAAGTTGGCTGATCACAGCGCTCGTAACAGCATTCACTTCCAACAGTGCTCCAGCAAATGTCATTCTCTTGGTGATCACAGCGCTCCTAGCAGAATTACCAGGCGTAAAACTACCACGGTCTGTAGACTGTTCAATCAGGGCTCTGCGACTCTATCCCGTAAGAATAATTCTTTACTCAATGGTATAGCATGGGCCTACACATGCAGACTGTAGACGTAGATGGTTAAAAATGTAGGCCTACGCCTATGTCCCGACTTGAATCATCAAAGTGAGTCTAGCCTACAGTGTAGGCCACCATTTAAACCCAAACAGTTTTGCCTAGGTATGGACCTACCCAAGGCCTAGGCCTACATGAATATGCCCATCTAGTCACCTGCCATAACCTCAGAATCCCACCTACCACCCACTTGCTCCTCCAGTAGGCCTAGGCCTACAGCGAAAGGTTGACAATGTAGCCTAGGCTATTGTGCCTAGGCGAATGAAATCCTTGCCAATAGCTTGTTAATGCAATTATCTCACTGATGCGTATGCAAAACTGGGTTATGTGATGTAAATATAAACAAATGAATTATTTACATGGCTGTCAGAAAGTTTGACATTGAAAACTACCAATCCACAGCCTTGCAATAGGACATACCAGACTTACTAGCTTTAGAATTTAGCTTTTAGCTTTGTTGTTAAGAACAATCAGGCGGTGGATTTCTTGAAGTTCCTTGTTTTGCATCTCAAATATTTTTTCATACCATGTAAGTCTTTTCAGTCAAATCATTACGTTGTGAGTCTAGCCCAAAGCTAGTTATGACTACGCAATGGGATAGAACATTCTCACCCTATCTTCGAGTTAATGATTCGTCCATATTTCCAACTTCACCGTTTCTGTAGAAGCAAGTCAAGAGGTAAGGATTTTGAGGTTATGTCCGTATAGGCTAGACTTCACAATCAAACTGGCTCCGACCATTGAATTTGTAACCTTACAAAATCAATGCTTTGACTGAGGAAAGACGTAAGAATATGGGTCTGGGCATCTGGCCCCGAGTCTATGCTGGTTTAATGTATGTGTACTTATCAGTTGCATTGAGGCTCTGAGCTAGCTGTGTGAACAGAAACTCAACGGCCGAGGCTCTAAAGGTTGGCGTGTTGTTCCGTAAATAGGCCGAACACGAGGAAGGACGTAGGACGTATTCATATAATTTCCATTATGGGGATAGTACGCCTATTGAATGCACTATTGAATTAGGACCACTGTGGTTTCATTCCGTGAATTCATGTTTCTGCAGTAAAGTGATTGACTGTGTTCCATATGTCTAGTGTACTTGTAAGGGTCCTAGGCCTAGCTGTTTAGTGTATTACGGAGTTATTACTAGTTAATATGAAATCACAGAGAGTCAATAAATTAAACCCTTTTATTCTGCCTTTCTTCACAACAATGTAGGCTACCACAAACTACAACAATGTTTATCTTTTCATCCTCTGTTTTATCACTGCCAATATGATGTACCTAACCTGTCTAGATCTATATATTGGCGGTAACATTTCCCCCCTAAAACCCCCTTTACACGATCAACTTATCCCTGAAAATGCATTTTCGAAATGTATCGCCAGAAGTACAATACATGCCTTTCCTATCTCGCGTTTACACGACAGTAAAAAACCTATTGCTGTCAACGCATTGCGTCGAGTAGAACTACGTTCAACTTTCAAGGCCGTATTGCCAGTAGCCGACCAATCAGCGGCCAGTAGAGTGAAACGTCACATTTCGTTGACTGTCAAGTTTCTGTTGACGCCATATCGTTGAGTGGGAGAATCGAAGATTGGTGACTGACCATTTTTGATCGACTAACCTTTTTCAGTGATATAGGCCTACAGATGACAGGCTACTTCTAGGTTATGTTTATATTGATCGCCAAATTCCAATAATTCTAACAGATGTTATGGATCGTTAGGATGAGGAAAATTTAATAGGTGTAGCAATTTTATCGCAACTGCTGATCTATGTTTTAGTGATTTGAGTGCTAGGTTGCGCTACTGGCATTCGCTAGTTCAAGGTTCAGGCTACTGGCACCGCTACGGTAGAAAATAAAAAATTTAGGATCCTATACACGACGGAAAATGCATTGCCGAAATGCATTGCTATTTTAGTTGATCGTGTAAAGGGGGTATTAGAAAGAAGGTTTTTTGTAATATGACATGTTTTCAATTAGATTGATTGAAAAAAAGAATTAATTAAATTTACATGGAATGAATGAAAACCTTAAAATGAACAAACAATAATGAAATTAGTAAAATTTTGATTGTATTTAGCTCTCCCTATTTGTTGGATCTTTTTCTCTGCGTTTCGGTCGTTCAGTCTTGGGGTCTTCATTGGAAATTATATCGGAACCAGCTATTGCGTCATCTAGTAGTTCTTCGTTGAACGTATGGCCGTAACTGCGATCGATGGTACCTTGTTAATCCAATTGGTCCAATCCTATCTACTTCATAAACGCCTGGACCCAAGCGGTTTGTTATTAGAAATGGTCCATTCCATTTGGGGTCAAATCCAGCATGAACACCTTCTTCCGCGTTAGACAACGAGTGATAAGCGACCATAACCGACTCTCCTACTTTGAGTTCCACCATTTCTTCTGCCTGACCTATTCTGGCAGCTTGGTATACATTTGAGTTAGTTTTAGCTTGCTGGAGAACTGACTGATGTCGCTGCGCCTCTTTCAATTGCCAATCTTCCAAGTACATCTCGGACCCGTCTTGCAGGATGCACAATGACGAGTCACCAGGTCTCCTCAACTCTCGGTTCAGAGCAAGTTTCGCAGGGGAAAATAAGGTTGCCTTATTCACCCGGTCACGCAAACAAAAACCAATACGAGGTAGTTCTTCATCCCATTTGGTATGAATTCCTTGAGCCATTATGCCAATTCTTGCGATCTTGATCACTTGATTTTTCCGTTCTGTAGGATTCGCTCTCGGATGGTATATTGGTGTAGTCCAGCATTGATTCCCCACGTATTACATGCGTTTCTCCACTGATGGGATTCAAATTGAGGGTCATTATCTGATAATATGTTTCGCGGAAATCCAAAACGACTGAAAACCTCCGTCTCCAGTGGTGAATAGTTTTCTCGGTAGTAGAATCTGTCATTGGGAAGAGTTCCACCCTCTACGAGCAAATGTCAGTCACCACTTAGATGTACTTCTTTCCTCGTTGAGTGCGAGGGTATGGACCCATGTAATCAATTGCCAGTGTTTCCCAGGGTCCGCCTGGTATTCTATCTCATAGTCCCATTGTTTGACCTGTTAAGACTGGCTTACATCTGATACACACCATACAAGAGCGCACATAATTCTTCACATGCTGTTGCATCAGCATACCCTTCCATGGATATCGTCTTTGCACACTCCTTGGGGTTTGTTTCCAACCAGGGTGCCCAGCCAAACTGTCGTCATGGTACGCAAAAATTCCAGTCTTCGGTACCACTAAAGTCCAATCTTCCTCTCCAACTCGCTGTACAGTTCTTGCGTACAATAAGTTATTGATTCTATTCCAGTCTTCGGTACCACTAAAGTCCAATCTTCCTCTCCAACTCGCTGTACAGTTCTTGCGTACAATAAATTATTGATCAACTTGTAATTAACAGACAACTTACTAGCAGTGTCAGCAGCTTTACTGTTGCCTGCTGAATCGTGTGTCAAGGCAACAGTTGATTCTTGTATATGTGAGTCCGTGGTCCAAGCCATGGCTATTCGGTGCTTAAGCTTATCATTATTGTCCTGTGAGCTCATCAATAATAAGCGTGGTCTGTCGATCCATAATCTCAGCTCATCCGGTGGACAATTCATCCCTCCATTCTTCTACATCGCCCACAGGAGCCCTGGACAAAGCATCTGCTGCTAAATTAAGCTTACCTGGGCGGTGGAGTACCTACCTCAAAATCAAACCGCATGAGTTGTAGCCCCCAACGTGTAAGCTTGTCTTGTTGTGTCTTAGTCTGGTGTAACCAAACTAGAGCCCAACAATTTAAACTGCCTTCCGTCGAGAAACAATTGGAACTTTTCAGTAGCGCGAATGATGGCAAGGCATTCTCTCTCGTGAGCCGCATATTTCTGCTCTCTCGGACTTGGGTTGGGATGCTACAATCTGTCGATCTTCCTCATCTCCTTGAAATAAGACGGCACCCATGCCAACATTGCTAGCATCTGTTTGTTAGAAAAATGGTTTACCATAGTCTAGGTGGTGCAGGTGCGGGGAGGACAGTAGAGCTTCTGTTAGGTACTCGAAGGCTGCCTCCTGTTTCAATGTCCACTTCCACCTGATATGTGACCTCAGTATATCAGTGAGTGGAGCAGCTAGATCTGCGTAATGATCTACCGCATTGCTGTACCATGAGCATAGACCCAAAAATTGGCATAAATCTTTGACACCACGTGGACTAGGGTATTGGCTAACTGCTTTGAGTTTTTCTCGTGGTGTCGATACTCCATTACTATCAACTATATGTCCAAGATATGAGATCTGTTCCCTAGCAATACAGTCGAGCCCGCATATAACGAATTTCAAGGGGAATAAAAATCTGTTCGTAAAAACAGAATTTCGTTATAGAGATTTATTGCTCTTTTTCATAACAGCACTTGAATTTTAGAGATTTATAAAGATAGGCCTACATTTACGACTTAGGCCCTAGTATAGTACTGTATTAGGTGACATATTATCATCGCATCGTATCATCACTTAGTATGTTTGTACAAAGTAATAGAAAACAACAATGTCCTTTCATAAAGAACTTATCATCTGCTATCACATGACACCACCACTCCCCACTTCTCGTGTTTTATTTCCCAGGTTACAGGACACTATCACGAATGGAAATGAAGGAATGTAAACAAAAAATAGATAAACAAAGTCATTGAAGATGTCACCATCACGTTATTATTTAGCGCGCGTTGAGAGAGTGTTTGGTTTTGGGCCGTTCCACTGTGCGTGGGATGGGGAGGGAGGGGGGTGCAGCAAGAGTTATGACCACGTGCTGTACGCGTCACCAGCTGCTACGATGTACAGTCCGTTCAAAATAAATGTAACCTGAAAATAAATTCACGCAAAATGCTCCGATTTTCGAATATTTTGTTGGAAATAGCTGAAAATAATGAGCAAAATATGCTGTAAAGTGACAAAAAATTCGTAATAACCGAATTTTGAAATATATTTCACTTCGTTATAGGTCTTTATTTAACATTGTAAGGATAGGAGATTTGAAGGGGAATGGTAATTAATACGTAAAAACCGAAATTTCGTTAAAATCGAGTTCGTTATATGTGGGCTCGAATGTACTACACTTTTCTATGTTACACTGGAGACCGTGCTGGCGTAGACCTTCGAACACTCTGCTCAGGTGACCCAAATGTTGTTCCAAATTCACACTATACACTACTCTGGCATCCATGTAGGCATAACAAAATCGTCCAATGTAACCTCGTAAAACTTCTGCCATGAGTCTTTGGAATGTTGTCGGGCTATTCTCGAGGCCGAATGGTAAGACCTTAAATTGATACAATCCCAGTGGTGTAGTTAATGCAGTATATTTACGTGACACATTTTCCACTTGCCTAAAACTTGACTTCAGATCATGTGTGGAGAACACTTTAGCTCCAGCCGTGCTATATAGAGTGTCCGTCAATCCTGGCATTGGATATGCATCCGACACAGTAACTTTATTAACCCTGCGATGATCGACGCAAAATCTATTCGATCCATCTTTTTTTTTACGAACACAATGGGTGATGCCCAGTTCAAACATTCAAAACAATTAAAAACATTGAAAACAGTTCTAAACATTCTTTAGAACCCGTAAATGCTCCCTCGTTTCCAATCATCTTGATTAAGTGTTCGTTGTTACGTGACGGTTGTTTGCGAGATTCAGACCTCGACCGACTGATGCACTCTCTCTTGTCTATACCGAGTGTGACACATTTGCTTCGTGATCTACAACCACTTTGTATCGGTCGAGAAACGGTTGTCCAAGGATCACGGAACAATATAAATCTGTCACGAGATATGCTTCCCAGACTAAGACCTGGGCACTGGTTGATGCTTCCATGTTGACCTTCTTTGTTGATGGTATTATAACCCCGTCAATGGCCAATTCTATTTCTATATCCATTGGTATCCGCTGGTAATGACTCCAACTGCGTTAAACTCGCAAATTTTTCGTCTATCACATTAATCTACGCCTGTGTGTCCAACAGTGCCCGACATGTTTCATCATTAAATCCTAATTCAATGGTCAGACAAGCTGAAGTTTCTTCTTTACATGCTAACTTGGCCAATCTGGTATTATTTTCCTTCTTGAAATGGTTATCTGACTCATTCTTCTTATTGTTCTGTTGTTCACAGAGCTTATTGACTTCCATCGAATCTTTAGATGTAGTTATTTTAGTATTTGTCGAATAGCCAGCCTCATCTTTTTCTGTTTCTGAAAGCGGGGAGAGCATTACTCGTTTGGAATGTTCCCATTTCCCTGGCAATCCCGGATTTCTTGGGTTCGTCGAGTTGCCGGATGTGGACAACTGGAGGAGTAATGACCAGCTTCTCTGCAATTGTAGCATTCGGTTATAATACGACGTGGAGAAGACGGTCTTGCTTGTGGCGTAGGTGGTCCTTCGGCCTCGGTCGTCTGTCGAGATGCATTATGCGTAACATTATTCTGTTTCTTAGGATTTGATGTGCCGTCTATTTTCAGATCCGCAGCGATTTGTACGGCTCGACTTGTTGATTCTTCGGCTGTCTCTGAAAGCGGAGCTCTCAAGAATGGACGGACGCGTTCGTCTACTAATTCAATGAGCGTTCTTATTGCTGCTAGAATTGGCCTTCCTGGATATAATCGTTTGTGCACTAGAATTGTTTTCTGAATAAAGGTTTCAACGTTTTCATCTTGTTTTTGGCGAACCCCATGTGACTGACTCGAGCAGTGAAGCGTCGTCGAAGCGAATGCTTAGGTTCATTTTGAACTCCTCCCACTTTGGTCGAGAGTATTGGCGGACTTGCCACCAACGTTGCGCCTTGCCTTTCAGGTGTTCAGTTGTAATTGCAAGTCAGCAGGATTCATCGATATATTGCTGATTATACGCTCCTTCACAAGTTAACGAAAATTCGTCTGGATTTTCCTGGGGTAAGCCACTGAATGTTGGAATCGACCACAATAAAAAATCCTCCGAAGGAATTTCTTTCTTCAGGTGCTTATGCCACAGCCTTCTTTAATCAAATCATTCTTCTCTGATACTGCCCTTTCATTCGGGGTATGCTTCCCGTGTTAAACGATGTCCAATTATTTTAGTTCACAAAATCGCCGATGGTGCCGTTGTTTCCAGACCATGACGTCACTTTCCAAAGACATTCAAGTATATCAGTCTATAATTGACATGTCATATCTGCGAAGATACCAACAACTTTGAGAATTTCTTACGAAAATTTAAATTACGCGCGCATTCAATTAGGCCGTGACTGTGAGTTTACTAATTTGGTTATGACAATAAAATGAAGGATTTTATTCAATAATATTACGGAATATCATCGGGACAAGTTCTTGAATGATGCTTATTGCTTGGGATAACATATTATATCGTTCAAGTTTGAACCTCGGTAAGCCTGAAAGCCGTGGTCGAAATGTAAATATGACATAACCTCAATAACGTAGCAGGAAATTTAAAAATTATGAGAGAATGACATTTGTTCAAAGTTGAAACTTGAGATACCAGAGTGCAGTACATACCAGACCATGAAGTCATTTTTCCCTGCGCGAGCAAATATGCGCGAACCCGTCAAAATAGCCCTAGTGTAAGGGCAGTATAAGAAGAGAATGAATAAAGAAGGCTGTGGCTTATGCATTCCAATACTATCTCTAGAATCTTGCTGTAGACTAGCTGAAGCTGATCTCTCTTCTAGTCGTCCTATTTTGTCTTGCATGATCGACATGAATTCCCGGATTTCGTCCATATTGTTGATTTCGCTCTTCTTCTGAGTTGAGACGGTTCTATTTAGTTTTCACGTTGGACGCCACTTATTACGGATTTATTACTGGTTGATATCAAATCACGGAGAGTCAATAAATTCAACTCTCTATTCTGCCTTTCTTTACAACAATGTTTATCTTTTCATCCTCTGTTTTATCACTGCCAATATGATGTACCTAACCTGTCTAGGTCTATATATTGCGGGTAACAAGTGTTCTCGCGTGTGAGTACACTAATTGAACACTTGAAATTAACCATGGAACACTCCTGACGATCAAGAAAGTCGAGTCAAGTGCGCAAGGGAACATACAAGTGTGCATGCGATGCACTCTTACGAATGCTCCCTCCCAAGCACCCTTGGAAGTGTGTACACTTTTTGAATCCTAGTATTGGAACACCACTTGCCATGGCGGCGCTTTGGTTGTGATGTCACGAGGGCCTTTACAAGTGCACTTGACTAGATTTGAAAAACAGCCATTGTTATGGTAGGGTCAGCGGGGCACTTTCCGGCCGCTCTGGCACTTTTGTCGACTCAATTATTTATTGTACAGCTGTTTAGTTCACTTCGTTGATAGGGTGTGTAGCTAAGCGTAAGGAGATGTTGACGTCATATTTTTATCTGTCAAAATCAGTGTGGGTGCCTTCAAAAATTCATTACGAATGATTTTGTGAAAAACTTACTTTGCTTTCGTTTCCGGCCCCCTCCGTTCAGTTTACGGCCAGACTTGCAATCGCATTCCGTCCGACCACCATTGTATCATTTACGCTTTGGTGTTCCGACAATTCTTCATAGTTTCGAGTGCCTAGTTACGATGTGCTGCCATTTTGTAAGCGTAAAGCCCATTTGAATTGATTTCGCGGTGTTATATATTGATATATCTCCTAAAATATCGAGCTTTCCACAGCCACACAATATTTTTAATAAGGGAATACGATCGAGGAAGCTGTTACAAAATTAAAACAGACAATTTCCAACAGCCGTTAGTGACAGTTGAGCAATATTAGTCCCGTGACCGAAAACCAAAGCTGGCCGGAAACCACCGCGCTGATGCTACCTACATGTTCCTGGTGATGTTACAGGATGAATGTATGTAGTTAACTGCTCCGATCTGTTCCAGGGTGATGGTCAGGGTAGAGTAGGATGTGGTTTGAACCTCAGAATCCTTCAGTCTCAGAATAGAAGGTCTCTGTTTGTCAGCTATAGAAATGTCGGTACAAGGAATGCGAGGTTCAGTCAGCTAATCGTACCTGAGAGAAATTGAAGAAATGAGCAATGAATGGTGAGCAACTATGAATGCCAATCGCATGATGAAATCACACACAATATGACATGGAACAGTTTCAACTTGATGGTGGCGATTGGTTTATGAGTTAAGGCGCTTTTACTGATTCGCCACGCTTTGGTCGCGTTTGACGCGCCGACCAATCAGGTATCGTGTTTGGAGCGTTGGCCGCGGTCCCGCGTTTGGCGCGGCTGACTTTAACTCCGTTCAATTTTTGACGCGTCGTACGCAAACTACCGTCATCTAGACTGCTACCGATCGTTTGATTCAGACCGAATGTGGAACTTTACAAGGCAGAGGAGAATTATTATTCGATTGTTGACACATTTGTCTTGAAAGTGATCAGTAAAAATCAGTGGAAATAATTATTATGGATTCTAAATTTGATTTCAAACTCGTCCAAACTGTGGAGAGTTTCTCCATTCTATATGACAATAGTCATCTGTCCTATAAGGACAGGAGGGCCGGAGCAATTGCGTGGGCCACAGTTGCCAGTATTGTTAGCTCAGGTAAGAATTACTTCTCACAATAACATCCAGTGTATGATAACAAATGGGCCCAGGCTTCTATTAGGCCCTATGCCACTGAGTAGGCCCACATACTTCTACCAAACACCACAAACTCAATGCGTATGCTGAAGATGTTTCATCTTGATTACAGGAGATGAAGATGCGACGTTTTGCCAAAAGCGTTTCAAGGCGATCAGAGACAAATATGTGAGAAGAAAAAGTGATGTGCCAGCCAGTGGGTCTGGCGCCACTGCTAAGAAACACTGGCCGTTGGAGACGTTACTGGCGTACTTGGACACGTCGATTGCCCCGAGACGGTACGTAATTCAAACTTGGAAAATATTAGCCGTTCTATCGTGGCCGACACCGAAATCACTATAGGCTGGGGTTGTAGGCGACCTATCACAGTTGAGCCCGCATATAACGAATTTCAAGGGGAATAAAAATCTGTTCGTAAAAACAGAATTTCGTTATAGAGATTTATTGCTCTTTTTCATAACAGCACTTGAATTTTAGAGATTTATAAAGATAGGCCCACATTTACGACTTAGGCCCTAGTATAGTACTGTATCAGGTGACACATTATCATCGCATCATATCATCACTTAGTATGTTTGTAGAAAGTAATATAAAACAACAATGTCCTTTCATTAAGAACTCATCATCTGCCATCACATGACACCACCACTCCCCACTTCTCGTGTTTTATTTCCTAGGTTACAGGACACTATCACGAATGGAAATGAAGGAATGTAAACAAAAAATAGATAAACAAAGTCATTGAAGATGTCACCATCACGTTATTTAGCACGCGTTGAGCGAATGTTTGGGTTTATCCGTTCCACTTTCTGTGTGACGGGGAGGGAGGGGGGTGCAGCAAGAGTTACGACCACGTGCTGTACGTGTCACCAGCTGCTACGATGAAGCCTACAGTCCGTTCAAAATAAATGTAACCTGAAAATAAATTCACGCAAAATGCTCCGATTTTCGAATATTTTGTTGGAAATAGCTGAAAATAATGAGCAAAATATGCTGTGAAGTGACAAAAAATTCGTAATAACCGAATTTTGAAATATAAATCACTTCGTTGTAGGTCTTTATTTAACATCGTAAGGATATAGGAGATTTGAAGGGGAATGGTAATTAATTCGTAAAAACCGAAATTTCGTCAAAACCGAGTTCGTTATATGTGAGCTCGACTGTAATATCGTTCTTTTTGGCCAACTGATTCAGCTGAGAGATCGAGTTCTCGTTTCAACAATGGTCACATAATCGTAGATTTTCGGCCGCATAATTGTCAAGTGGTAACAAATAGAAGGGAATCCATTTGTACTATTAAATTTAGCCCGCCGAAAAGCCTACAACATTCAGTTTAAAGACGTGTCTGTTACTATACAAAACAGCTCATTGTTTGGTTCCAGATCTGTGTCCAGTGTCACTTCCCAGGCCGAAACAAGATGCGTATCAAGCGTCGGAAAACTCATGTCTCGATGAAGAAGATGTTCTCCTCACCGAGGAGTTTGACACGGACATGCAATCGCCACGCTGCCCTACACCTGTTCCATCGCTGTCCAGCGCAGAATCCAGTGTGACTAATCTCAACGTCGGGCTCTTTGGGTTGGTACAAAATATAATGTATTCACTTTATGCTGTTGAGGGCCCACTCCTTCCAACGGCTCTCATTTCGATGCTGCTTAATGACCCCGCGACAGCTAGGCTATACGGGGATACGAATGAGTGGGTGATAATTGAATCATGAAATGATGAAAGGGGAAATGATGTTTACAAAAATATATGCCTCACATGCAGGACTCGAACCCATGCCCTACATGACTTCAGTTCCGAACGTAGTGTGATGGTTAAAAATTACTACAATGAAATGTTTTCTGAACAAAATGAAATTCCAGAGAATAGAATCAAGACTATTATAGATTATACCGAAAAGTATAATGCTGTAAGTATCAGTTGGGTTGTTGACTGGAGCAAGGGGTACGATCACGTCATTTTTTGTAAACTTTTGTGAAGTATTTTTAATTGGAAAGGATATAATAGAACATATAGGTTTATTGGCTTCGAGAGGATCAATTGCCATATTAAGAAATCATTTATACAGTCAAAATCTCATTTAATTTTCCATTCTTACTTTAGTGATATTTATATTCGCGTTTGTTCTTTTGTTTCACCAACTCATCTTTATTACCATTCCATTATTTTTTTCTTCTAAATACATTTTTTTGTATAAGCCTAACTCTTGATACTCAATTTTTGTATTACGAAAAAGTTTTTTAAAATAATGTATCCATTATATTTTATTTTTACATTTAATTCTCTTATTTTTGAAAAATAATGCATTGTTTTTATGAATTTTGTTATACCCTGTCCGGGTGGCAACCGTTTTGGCGGCAGTGTTTTCAATAAACTTCTCTCTCTCTCTCTCTCTCTCTCTCTCTCTCTCTCTGTCTCTCTCTCTCTCTCTCTCTCTCTCTCTCTCTCTCTCTCTCTCTCTCTCTCTCTCTCTCTCTCTCTCTCTCTCTCTCTCTCTCTCTCTCTCTCTCTCTCTCTCTCTCTCTCTCTCTCTCTCTCTCTCTCTCTCTCTCTCTCTTTCTCTCTCTAAACTTGGCTTATAAATAATAGCAGAGTTGTCTATTGGCATGTAAAATTACAACAATGGAATGTTTCCTAAAAACAGATGGATATAAAATTTTGAAAACTAATGAAAGTCAGATGATTAATAATGTAGGTTAGAGTTCTCTATCAGCATGTAAATTACAATTAAATATTTTATTAACACAGAAATAAAATATGGAGTTGTTAAATGCTGAATGTTGCAGCCACAAAGCGACGTAGAGACTCGCTGAGCATGGATACAGCATTGAGAGCGGTGCTCGCAGCACCACCACCTGCTGTGCAACCAGTGGTCAGCGATGAAAATGATTACTTCTGCGAAATGCTGAGATGCCAACTGAAGAAGCTTCCAGAACACCAAGCAGCGAGACTGAGGGTTTCTTTCAGCAACCAACTGTATGAAGCACAGTACTCTTACCTAATAAATGTCGTGCTAGTGTTAGCTGACTCCATGAGGCCAAGACTTTGATTGGTCAATATGTCCCAGGGGAGCTACCTGTCATGGCAACGTGTCTGGTCTCTGTGTATTTCCATTGTTGTTAGCACAAAATCCTAGCCCTGCTTGTGAGGTGAGCTACAAAATGTGATGAATTATTCAGTCCAAGAGACCTTGAGTTTGTTTTCATGATATATTGTCATTGTTGGGAGCTTTTTTAGTGAACATTAACCAATGGGCGTCCTAGTCTCTTGGAGCTAGCTAGCACTAGCACGAAATTTATTAGGTAAGGGTTCAGTACTCTTATTCATCTGTGTAAACCATAAACCATACAATTACATTATATTTTATTGTTGCATTAATAAAGACAAATGAGCAGTTTACATTGAAGATGTTTTTGAATTGATTTTTAGGCGCTTTTACCGACTCGGTCTTCATGATTTCTAGGCATATTCAACAATTATAATTATTTGCCAACGTACCAGGCTCGTCTAGTCCAGCTTGCTTCCATTGCCAATGAACTTAGCCCTCTCATGAAATAATTGGCCAAATTGTTCCGAGTTTGTTCAGCACTTCTGGTGTAAGCATTAGTACCTACAAGTTGAATATCGCGTAGGGCGCAGTTCTCGTCAATCTGCAACCTCCATTCACCTTCTCGAATAGTTCCTTCCATAGTTTCCTGATCAGTTGACAGGGCAGTATCGACGTTCTCGTAGTGGTCGATCACAATCTCCTTTTTGCAACAAATTGTGTAAACACGCACCAGCTTGAATGACGAATTGTATATTGGCTATCTTTCCAATAATTGGCTTCCTGAGAACTCTCAGTCGAGCAGCCATTATACCAAAGGTATTTCCTACAATTCGGCGAGCACGACCGAGTCGGTAGTTGAAGATTCTCTTTTCTTACGTTAAGCCTCGTTAAGGGAATGGCCTCTTCATTGAATTGGACATGGGAAAAGCTGCATCGCCTACAGTAAGATGAGGCGATATCCTCTCGTAACCAGGTATTTTCTGAGGAGGTGGCAAATGAAGTTTGTTCTGGAGTGTGGCTTGGCCGAACGCAGAGTATCGGAACACCTCTCCATCACTCTGCCTTCCTGATGTCCCAGTGTCAACTAGAGTAAAACAGTGGTTGGCATCACAAATAGCCAAAAGCACGAGACTATGACGATTAGTGTGATTATAATACAGTGATCCTGAATCTCTCGGAGCTTGCATAGCTACGTCATCAAGTATAGAGGTTTAGATTTGTCTAAAACTCAGTCGGTTTTAGCGGTAGTACCCAGAATGAGATACTTGGAGCGCTACGAAACCTGTCGAGTGTTTCGCGCGATTTTGCGGCTCATGACGGTACTAGAAACTACCTGACCGACCTGTTCGTATTTGAACAGGAGCGCAAACGAATATTCCGGTTTCACGGCGCCTCTGAGTCAAGCCTTGCGAGCAGTTGTGATGGCTTTGAAATCCAATGATGATATTAATAGTCGCTTTGCTGGAAACGGTATAATAATAATTAGGCATACTATGGCGACACAGATTAAATAATAAATATCCTTCTCCTAATCCATCCTTCAATAATTTGTTCGTCAAAGGTGGTTATTAATTACGTCAGCCCGTCAAGAAAATGATTCAATGTATTTCTGTAATAATCTGAATACGTTGTAAACGTCATCATTGTCGTCGTTACTAACAGGTCTATCTATACATGTGATAAAAGCAGGAAATCAAAATACATACATTTTAATAATGGTTACGAATTTGTTATGTTTTAAGTCATTAAACACTCATTTGTGATTATATTTGTGTTGGCGCCTCGAATCCACGACACACACATATTATCTCTTCAATAGAATCAACTTGCATTTGAACTAAATAGGCCTAGGCAAATAGACCTGTAATATTCTTCCGAATGTCTTATATATCCAATTGAGAATAAATTGTTATTTCGAAGATCTTTATCAACAGAGGGCTAGCGTAATTTGTATTAATCCCAACTTGTACAGATGGCGATAGAATACACGATAATGTTAATAAAAATAAACTGTATTCGACATAGTGGTACATAATAAAATATATCTTATTAGGATTGATTTGTCTTGAATAAAAATGCTTTATGCGAAGCGTGTTCACTTAATGTGACTAACTGAATTCCTTAAGCTGGATTCACAATGCAAACTAATGATTAGTGACTAATACTAAATACTAAAATTAAGAAACTGAGCATTCACATCTAGGCTTGAAATAAGAATTAATTTTCATGAGTCGTAGCTTTCTTAAGATGACAGATTTAAATTGAAATCTACATGTTAGAAGGCTGTAAACGAGCGGTTCATCGAGCGGGATAGCTTCCTTTTGCATTGACTTCCTGTCATTTCGAATTCACGACTTCTGATTGGTCGGACTGATGATTGAAACTAATGATTAATACTAAAGTTGAAAGTCGGTTAACTTTCAAGGCCAGTCACTGATATTAAACACAATGTGAACGTCAACACTGATTCCGTTCGTATGTTCCAAGAACAGGCCTGAGCCATTGACTTGATAATAACTACGCCAAGGCTTACGGTTTGTCTGTCGTTAACAGTTAGCTTACCTCAAAGTAACCGCCAAGCGCTCTGCTGGTGATATCACATCTGACCTTGATTGCGACACTTTCTTAATCAAAGGTCCAACCATGGCCAAGAGCTCGTCAAATTTCGTAGAAGAAATCCTATGGAAATTGAAAAATTCTTCCTGGTCCCCTAACCTCATTACTTGAAGTAAATTACAAAAGAAACCTTGATGCTGTCTCAATTTGTAAATTGATTGAATAATTGTTTACGTCTTTTCTTATTATAGTTGGTCAGAAAGGCAAGGCCAGCTATCTTACGTCGCCAAATATCAAGTGTGACAGTTCATGTTCATGCACCAAGTAGGCATCCATCTTGCTCTTTGCCTACAACGCGCGCTAGGCAATAAATGCAACTGCTCGCGTTACGCGTCAAACGCGATCAAGGCGCGCGCCGCGAATCAGTAAAAGCGCCTTTATGGAGGAGTATTAATGAGCAGGTCCTACTGGTAGGCCTATTAACATTGAGTTCTAGTGTTGTTGGTATCAGGACTCTTAATACTGGACTATTATCTCGGAACCTTGAGAATATTTCATCACTCGTATACCATATTACCGTATTCTAAATCACACTCCTACATTCCTCGGAGCCCCAATTGAATTCCCAACTCCAATTGAATTGAACCTCGATTGAAATTTAGTTGAACTTTATGCCTACAGTCAATTCACACTAATAGTCTTTGATTTGAACTCCTAGCTATTACGTCATCAATGACATTAGGCCAACTCTGAAAATTGAATCTGATCCTTGATGTTCATCCAACGCAGACCTCACCGTAACCATTGAATCTGTTACTTACAGAGTGATTGCTCCACCCAACCCTGATCACTGCGAGCAGCACTTGAATGCCTGAAGAAAAGTTAACCCAGCAAAACCTTGAAACAGATCGGCGCGACTCAAAATTATGGTACAATTGACGTGCAGGCATAGCGAACGTACAGCTCACTTTCTTTCATCCTGGAATTAGTGTCTTCTAATAGATCTTGATTATATATGACGCCAACGCACTTGGATAATTGGTATTATTGAATACGGTTGTTGAAAACTACCTCAACCGTGACAGAATGTGCACAGAGAAACGCATAGAGATCGATCATCACTAGTTTAAGAACATCGAATCACTTACAATGGATTGCTTTGAAGAAATAACCTTTTCCATGACCCTCGGCTTCCAACCGGAATGAATAATTTGAAAAACGTGAAAAACATGGCGAATGAAATGGTGGGCGATGCATCCATAAGACGATAATACTATAATCATTCAAGAAATGACAGAATGAGAGCAGATGGATACATGTTATCCTGATAGTTCTTTGCTGATCCAACAACATTGGGGCTAGGCCTAATTGTGCTTTCTCTTCCAGCCTGATTCTGTGGGATAGTAGCAGGATGGACCTGGACCCCCTGGCCTTGGCGAACGAGGAGGAAGGCTATAAGGACGCTGTAGTGAAGGAGGAACCACGGGATGAGTGTGAATCAGGTAGCGTATTGAATACTATTGCCACCACGACAACAGTTATGCAATATTTTGAGGATATGGAATTAAACACCAATCAGAAAGATTTTCATTCATTCATTTATTAGCCTATTCTCAGTGAGATTCGTATATATTATAACTATAGGATTCGTCAGATTACAAACTGGAACTTGAACTGAACTTAGAACTAGTCATATCTAAGTACAACACAAAACAGAACAAATAACATAATCAAAGATAGTTGCTTGAAAGATGCTCGTTTAGATTATAGTAAGGGTGAAATATGTGTGAAGCACTATCACGGCTCAATGTGAAACAAAGAATAGTACCCAATTCTCTCACTTTCATTTGAAAAATTACATAATCTTTACCGGTACTTCCTAACTATCTCTGGAACAAAATTGTATGCAATACACAGTTGAATAATAAGTGAGGTATAATTCAATGGACGGTAAGAATGTATTTTTGGGAAGGTTATTTTCATGAAGGAGAAGAACACTTATTATTTCACAAAGGAATGATGATTTTCAAAAGAAACCCTACTGAAATTATAAATTCAAGAAATTCATCTAGCATGAAATGTTGTGAATTAGTCAAAGATGATCTGATGAGAAGAGAAGATGAAGATGACAAGTATTCTCTGGAACCTTGTGAGTTGGTAGATTGGTACGAGGATTGAAGGATAACTATGAATGGTGAAATAGTTGATGATTATTAGGATAAAATCATCAGGTAGAGTTATCATTGGTATGTATCGTAGGTATTGTATCATTAGGTGGAAGTGTTTGCGATTGTATCGTGTCGTTTGTTTTTTTCAAGTTTGAATGAACCATTATCACTGAATAGTAAACTCTCATCAATTTGAATTTCAAGGGACCCCAAAAATCGAAATTCAAATAAAAAAAATTGAATTATGGCAAGATGTTTCTCATTTAGATAGTACAGTAGAGTAGTGGGCCTATAGTGAGGGCGTGCACTGTTTCATAGTATCACCTTGTTCTTGTTTGCAGTGGCTGCTAACAAGACTGAGTGTGATGCCAGCAAGTGTGAAGTAACAGAACAGTCCTTAGAGCAAGCTGCTACACTGTATCATAGTATCACCTTGTTCTTGTTAACAGTGGCTGCTAACATGACTGAGTGTGATCCCAGCAAGAGTGAAGTAACAGAGCAGTTCTCAGAGCCAGCCACCTCACTGTATCATAGTCTCACCTTGTTCTTGTTTGCAGTGGCTGCTTACATGACTGAGTGTGATGCCAGCAAGTGTGAAGTAACAGAACAGTTCTCAGAGCTGGCTGCTTCACTGTATCATAGTCTCACCTTGTTCTTGTTTGCAGTGGCTGCGAACATGACTGAGTGTGATCCCAGCAAGTATGTAGTAACGGAACAGTTCTTAGAGCCGGCTGCTTCACTGTATCATAGTCTCACCTTGTTCTTGTTTGCAGTGGCTGCTAACAAGACTGAGTGTGATCCCAGCAAGAGTGAAGTAACAGAGCAGTTCTCAGAGCCAGCCACCTCACTGTATCATAGTCTCACCTTGTTCTTGTTTGCAGTGGCTGCTTACATGACTGAGTGTGATGCCAGCAAGTGTGAAGTAACAGAACAGTTCTCAGAGCTGGCTGCTTCACTGTATCATAGTCTCACCTTGTTCTTGTTTGCAGTGACTGCTAACATGACTAGTGTGATGCCAGCAAGCGTGAAGTAACAGAACAGTTCTTAGAGCCGGCTGCTTCATTGTATCATAGTCTCACCTTGTTCTTGTTTGCAGTGGCTGCTAACAAGACTGAGTGTGATCCCAGCAAGTGTGAAGTAACAGAGCAGTTTTCAGAGCCAGCCGCCTCACTGTATCATAGTCTCACCTTGTTCTTGTTTGCAGTGGCTGCTTACATGACTGAGTGTGATGCCAGCAAGTGTGAAGTAACGGAACAGTTCTTAGAGCTGACCGCTTCACTATATCATAGTCTCACCTTGTTCTTGTTTGCAGTGACTGCTAACACGACTGAGTGTGATGCCAGCAAGTGTGAAGTAACAGAACAGTTCTCAGAGCTGGCTGCTTCACTGTATCATAGTCTCACCTTGTTCTTGTTTGCAGTGGCTGCTAACATGACTGAGTGTGATCCCAGCAAGTGTGAAGTAACGGAACAGTTCTTAGAGCCGGCTGCTTCACTGTATCATAGTCTCACCTTGTTCTTGTTTGCAGTGGCTGCTAACATGACTGAGTGTGATCCCTGCAAGTGTGAAGTAACGGAACAGTTCTTAGAGCCAGCTGCTTCACTGTATCATAGTCTCACCTTGTTCTTGTTTGCAGTGGCTGCGAACATGACTGAGTGTGATCCCAGCAAGTATGTAGTAACGGAACAGTTCTTAGAGCCGGCTGCTTCACTGTATCATAGTCTCATCTTGTTCTTGTTTGCAGTGGCTACCAACATGACTGAGTGTGATCCCAGCAAGTGTGAAGTAACGGAACAGTTCTCAGAGCCAGCTGCTTTACTGTATCATAGTCTCACCTTGTTCTTGTTTGCAGTGGCTATCAACATGACTGAGTGTGATCTTAGCAAGTGTGAAGTAACAGAACAGCTCTCAGAGCCAGCCACTTCACTGTATCATAGTCTCACCTTGTTCTTGTTTGCAGTGACTGCTAACATGACTGAGTGTGATCCCAGCAAGTGTGAATTAAGGGAACAGTCCTGAGAGTCGGCTGCTTCACTGTATCATAGTCTCACCTTGTTCTTGTTTATAGTGGCTGCCAACATGACTGAGTGTGCTCCCAGCAAGTGTGAAGTAAGCAAACAGTTCTTGGAGCCGGCTGCTCCAGGCATGTTACCGAAGGAGGAAGTACCGGATATCAAGGAAGAATGTCTCGAGACGGAGGAATTGGCTGAGATTGCATTCGTAGCGGTTAAGGAAGAGCCTGCCGAGGACTGTAAGCTTGTGTTTTTCAAACCATAAACAATATGAGATCAACCTCAATCTCCACTCAAAGCTTAATTGCCTGTACAATATTCAGAAACAAGAACCAAGACTGGCTGGGAATCGATTCTGATCCTCTTGCTCCACAGTCGAATAGCCAGTAGGCTAGACGACAAGCTGCTGATAATGCTCTCCCCATTCTTCAGTTTCTCCAGTTCATTCCACACCTTCTCTTCTGTATGTCTCACCTTCTCACCATCCCCAGCTATTAATTAGTCCTCATCCATACTTCAGGCCACATAAAACCAATGCAAAACCAAAAAAAAAACAATGCCAAAAACCAAAAGCAAAACTAATGCCAGGCCAATAAATTACACCAGAACAAAATATCATCTTTTCCCAAGATATACTCTCCCGTGCAGTGAAAGTGTGTTAGAGGAAATTATAATTGATCTTCAAAAATGAAAGTTAAGAACAAGTCTGTAGGAAAGGGACAAGGGTTTTCACTAAAATACCTAATTATCATAAAATTGTTCTCATATTATCTAAGGGCTGAGGGAATAATTCTGTTGTAAACATAATCTCCGTGAAGGATTCTTTTGCCTCCCTCTGACTCTTATTTAAATCCTGTCTTATATCCCGCATCTCTCCTTTTCCCTCCCTCGTCGCCCTCAGTTTCAAGTTAACCAACTGGAAACACCAGTGCAATAACCAGAACTGTCTGAATATAATTTCGGAAAGTTACCATTCTGGAAAATATTTCTGCTTGGCTATGTGTCTTTCACTTTATTGGATTCAGTGAAATATTGAGCACAGTGATAATTGTTCTCGGGACTGACCACCTGGTGAGTCACACCCTGTGGTGTAAATATTGCATCATCAGTACGTCATCCAGGGTTGTCTAGTAACAAGTTGACAAATGTCAAAGTTACTACAAAGCTGTGTTTTTGCCCGAAAGATTCATCAAACTCGTGTCGTTAGTCCTATGCACATTTCAAAAATAAAATGTTGTCGTCATTTTCCAATAGGGGCACCAAATTATGTTCAGCCTAGATTCTAAATTTTATGCTCGCTCATACCTATTGGTCTAATCAATGCTTGTTTTGTTCCTCCAGTATCGTATCAAGATGGCAGCACTGGTGATGAGATGTGCTCAGATGCTACGAGTGTGGACAATGCCACGTGTGCCACGACCAGTGTAGAGGCAGAGAGGGAGAGAGCTTGTGACGTGACAAGTGACATGATGGATCACCAACGTATACGTGCAGATGAGAAGCCCTTTGCTTGTGACCAGTGTAGCTACAGATCCATTTGGAAATTTTGTCTCAAGAAACACATGTTATTACATACTGGCGAGAAACCGTTTGCTTGCAGTCAGTGTAGCTACAGAGGCAGGAACAATAGTAACCTTGAAAGGCACATGAGAACACATACCGGTGAGAAACCGTTTGCTTGTGACCAGTGTAGCTATAGATCCATTCAGAGAAGAGACCTCAAGACACACATGTTAACACATACCGGTGAGAAACCGTTCGCTTGTGACCAGTGTAGCTATAGATTTACTGTTGAAAGAAGCCTAAAGACACACATGCTAACACATTCTGGTGAGAAACTGTTTGCTTGTGACCAGTGTAGCTTCAGATTCATTCATAGAAGTAAGCTCAAGGCACACATGTCGACACATAGTGGTGAGAGACCGTTCGCTTGTGGCCAGTGTAGTTTCAGATCCATTCAGAGATGTTATCTCAAGGAACACATGTTGACACATACCGGTGAGAAACCGTTCGCTTGTGATCAGTGTACCTTCAGAACCATTCGGAGGAGCCGCCTTACGATACACATGTTGACACATACCGGTGAGAAACCGTTCGCTTGTGACAAGTGTAGCTATAGATTCACCGTTAGAAGTAGACTAAACAAACACATGTCAACACATACCGGTGAGAATCCTCTTGCTTGAGATCAGTGTAGCTCATTCACAGACGTTATGGTGAGGAACACGTGTTGACACATTCCGGTGAAGAACCGTTTGCTTGTGACCAGTGTAGCTATGGATCCACTCTTAAATGTGGCCTCAAGACACACATGTCAACACATACCGTGAGAGACTGTTTGCTTGTGACCAGTGTAGCTGTGGATCCACTGTTAAATGTGGCCTCAAGACACACATGTCAACACATACCGTGAGAGACTGATTGCTTGTGACCAATGTAGCTGTGGATCCACTGTTAAATGTGGCCTCAAGACACACATGTCAACACATACCGTGAGAGACTGATTGCTTGTAGCGAGTGTAGCTTCAGGTCCAGTACTCGCAGTGCTCTGAGCGTCATGTAAAGAGACTTCACAAGTACTGATGCTGAATGGAACATCTCATACCAAGGCTCAACTTGACAAAATGAGTCCATTTTATCAACATCCCACTGATTGAGCCAATCTATTGTATTGTAATATCTCCCTCTTGCAATTTCCTAATGAAATTATACCGATTATTCTTATTTTCTATTGACTCATCATAATACATTGAATTGGCTATTCCTGTTTAGACTTCATCATCTTGTATATGTCTCTTCCCTCTCCGAATGCCTATTATTATTATCATTATTATTACTTAACTCTTGCAAATGCACATAAATGCGCGGTGGCAAGTTCCCTAAGTACCCCTATCCCACCATCTCCTTAACCCTCTGACGGAATAACTTTAACCTGATTTCATCCCCTTCAAAAACATTTCTACTAAGCCCATTCCAGTCCCTACCTGTCCTATTTAAGAAAGAGAATTTACCGACATCTAATGTAGCCCCCTTTATGACTACCGCTCTATCATGACCCCGCCTACCTCCATACCCTGACTTATTTCTTTTTATCAACTCATGCAGCTCCCCCCACCCCCCCTCTCCCTCCATTACCCTGAAGAAATTACATAAACGATCCTCCTTCCTCCGTATTTCCAATTTCTGCCACCCCAGGTCTCTCATCATCTCAGTTGGACTCTCCAACATTCTTACCCTCTCCCCCCTTTCATTCTCATCCCATTTCCACCTCCTAACCCTACCTGTAACCCTTCTCACAGCAATCCTTTGAACCCTTTCCACATCCCTTATCTCACCTAATCTATAAGGATCCCAAACTGAAGTAGCATATTCTACCATGGGACGCACTAACGAGAAATATGCTTTTTCCTTAATCTCCATACCTGCCCCCCTAAGTTGCCTCATTACAAAGTTTAGTGCATTTATACTCTTTTTTACTATTCTCTCAATCTGACTCCCCCACCCTAGACGCCTATCAAATACCACCCCCTATCAAATACCACCCCCTATCAAATACCACCCCCTATCAAATACCACCCCCTATCAAATACCACCCCCATCAAATACCACCCCCTTCAAATACCACCCCCTATCAAATACCACCCCCTATCAAATACCACCCCCTATCAAATACCACCCCCTATCAAATACCACCCCCTTATCAAATACCACCCCCTATCAAATACCACCCCCAATCAAATACCACCCCTATTACCTAGTGCCCTGTTTTTTCTGTTCCTTCCCACTTTGTTGATACTTTGCATAATATGATCTTATAGCTTATTCAGCCAATCAAAAGTTTCTTACCAAATTCCCACCAATCAAAAATCACAACAAAAATACATGTGGATTCTTGCCCAAGTCTGGGTAGTGTGAATCGCAAGATCTCTAACTCATCATCATTGAAACTGTCACCTAACATTATATTGACATGTTTATTATCCCGAGCTGGGTGTAAACACGCGGTCTTGCAAGTAATCTAAGTAATCTGTAAATAATATATATTTTCATGAAATCGTTTTACATACAATTATGTGTATCATCTTCAGGGAATAATGAATGGAATTCCAGATTGTTGTAATGTCTGATCAATTCTCAACACTTAAGCAGGGTTTCCAGTTCCGATTTTTTCTTGTCGTCCGACACGATATGGGTACGATTCTTGTCATGCCTGTTTTCACTTCGCTGCGTCGTAACGTTTTCGTGACGTCGTAGCAGTAGCCTTCATTACCTTCAAACTCACAGGCTTCTTCGAACGCGAGGAATGTGAGTGTAATTTCCGGTAAAATCGTAGTTTCGGCCGACGAAAGTTGAAGTTGAGTCAATAATCACGACACCGAGTCGGTACCAAAACGGTGTCGTGAACCGCCATGTTGTTTAGGTGAATACTGGCTTGTGATTGGCCAGTTGGGAAAATCGTGTCGGACGACAAGAAAAAATCTGAACTGGAAACCCGGCTTTATTCATACAAATGTCGACATCAGGGGAAAAACGGTGGTGGCAAAATGGGGTTTGTTAACCTTACTATATTAATGTTTGGATTGTGATTTGCAGCTACCTAGCAACTTCCCAGAATGGTAAGGATGATACTGAAAATAATAATGATTATAAAATAATAATGTCAGAACCCTGTTCCCCATTTTGCTTCGGGTTAGGGTCAAAATGGGGTAAATATCATTTTCTTATTTTTTTCTGAGCCCTTTTAATCTCCTGATGATACATTTCTAATAAATCTCATGCTTTAACAACGTATTGGTGTACTTCCTAAAAAAATTCAAGAGTTTTAATACAAAACTCACATTCCTAGACTATCCCAAACCTTAATGACCCAATTTTGCCCCCCCCCCCCCCCCCCTTCACCTAGCTATTTTCTTTGAAGAAACCCAGAACGTTGTCTAATCTGACTCGTGTTAATAGGCACAAGTTAGCCACATGGCCTGTCACATAATTCGACACTAAAAGTAACAAGAGATCGCGCTAGTGTCGTCGACAGAATTCCATCATGGCCGCTGAAACGAGGATACATGGTTGATTAGCACTATTGGTTCCATGTACAATGGCGGGCGCACCGAAGTCAAATAAGGGATTCCTTGATGATATGTGGGCTTACACGATACTTTAATATTTAGATTTGATGCAGTTGAAAAAACATTCCCTTCGGCCAAATTCAACCCCGAGCTTTGTGTATTATATTCTTGACTTCATTTAATCTCTTTTTTTGTTGGAAGTGAAGATATAATTGATTGAGCTCAAATCTGATTTCTTAGGAAACATGATCATGAAGATTTCTATAGTAGATCCAAATATTTAAAATCAACTTAAATACAAATTATTGCATTCTATGAAATTAATCTTTCAAACTATGATTCATTCTATCTAGCTAAGGCCCGGTTTTACGAAACTGGATTAAGCAATAGTTAGCGGATTAACTTGTTATCACCATTGGTTACATATGTTATTTTCGTACCTTTGATTAATAGTTAGTGGATTAGCACCCTAAGATTGGTAAAACCGGGTCTAAGCTTGACAAAAACTGTTGTCATTTTCATTTCATTCAACAAAAATGTGACATATTTGTAGGCCTACTCAACATCCCATTATTCATTAAATACGAAATTATATTGTTCTTGATTCGTCTTTACTGTGCAATTCCCAATTTCAGCAGTAGGCCCACTAACATAATAAAGATTCGCTAAAATAATGAAAATTACTAACCACATTTTTCCTCTAGGTCAACCCCCCCTGGTGGAAAAAAAACTCGGAAAATCTCTCAGATCCATTCAAAATCTGAATTTTACATACACCCCTGTATGATTGTTGAAAACTTACTCAAATGTGATGAAATTCAGTGGCGGCTTGTGTGTAAAGACGCTTACCTAATAAACCACGCGAAATTGAGTGCTAGGGCCAGCTAGCTCCAAGAGGCTAGGACAGTAATTGGTTAATGTTTACTAAAAAAAGAGCTACCAATAATGACAATATATTATACAAACAAATCCACGGTCTCTTGGACTGAATAATTCATCACATTTGGAAGCTCACCTAAAGAGCAGTACTGGGATTTTGTACTAACAACAATGGAAATACACTGAGACCAGACACGTTGCCATGACAGGTAGTTCTCCTTGTAACCATTAACCAATTAAAGTCCTAGCCTCTTGGAGCTAGCTAGCACTAGCACGACATTTATTAGGTAAGGGTCCAGCACTCCCTGCGATTTTCCCAATTCATGCTATTATTCAATAAATTCATCTCGAATAAATAGTTTCTTTCATGACTTATATTATATTTGCTGAGCAATTATTGTTGAGAAAAATACAGCTTCATAAAGAGGTATTATCAAAATCTATGACTATCAATAAGTAATGGGATAAGCAACATGGCATTTTTCTTTCGCACCATGCGTATATCAAAGGGATGCCGCCTCATAAATTATATGATTTTTTGCTGATATTATTGTATGTTGATCTATACAAGTAATAGATGTAATGCAATCTGTAAAATCTAGCTCTTTTCAACTGCATTAAGCAATATTAGAATAAATTTTATTTGAATTGACCAATCCAAATTCGAAATACATCTGTAAAAGCATTCAGACTCCTGGTCAAGAGCCATATTGCAATATTTACCATTTGATAACTGGATAATTACTCATTATGTCCTTGTTCATGTTGCCTTCCACACTTATTACAGTTCACCGTTGCACTTGTTTGCTGATGACTATGACTATCAATAACGTAACGGGATAAGCAACACGGCATAAGTCCTATCCTTGTAACATTAGGCCGTTTTCACCATGATGGAATCAGCGCTTTCGTGTACATTTCTGAGATTCGTAATTTCAAATCAAATCGTACGTATTAGGCTCGTATTTCAATATATAGTACATAGTTGTACAATTGCATTGATTTTAATCTTTCTCGTAGATGATGAATAATTATCCAGTTATCAAATGGTAAATATAGCAGTAGGGCTCTTGACTAGGGGACTAAATGCTTTTACAGACGTATTTTAAATTTAGATTGGCCAATTCAAATGAAATTTATCCCAATATTGTTTGATGCAGTTGGAAAGAGCTGGATTCACAGATTGCATTACATCTATTACTTGTATAGATCAACATACAATAATACCAGCAAATCATCATAACATTTGTGAGGCGGCATCCCTTTGATATACGCATGGTGCGAAAGGAAACCGCCATGTTGCTTATCCCGTTACGTTATTGATAGTCATAGCTAATGATAAGTTTGAAGTTTACTTGACGACTGGTTCTTGGGCCTAGGCTTAGACTTGACGGCATGCACCTCTTGTGCAGGTTCTCCATGCATTGTGTGTAGCCATGTGACTTCTGCTGGTCACTGCTGAACGACATACACTGATAGCTTATTTTAATGTAATGTTAGGATCCGTGTTTATCAGCTTTTCGCGAACTTTATCATCACGTATGCAATGTATGATACGGTCCCTTATTAACCAATCTGTTTCTTCACCGAAATCACACGCCAGAGACTGTTTTTGAAGCCTGGTCAAAAAACTATTGAAGGGTTCACCTTCTAGTTGTTTCATCTCAAAAAACGAATACCTTTCAACCACCGGGTGACGAGCCGGAATACAGGACCCTTACCTAATAAATGTCGTGCTAGTGCTAGCTAGCTCCAAGAGGCTAGGACTTTGATTGGTCAGTATCTCCCAAAGGAGCTTCCTGTCATGGCAACGTGTCCAGTCTCTGTGTATTTCCATTGTTGTTAGCACAAAATCCTAGCCCTGTTTATGAGGTGGGCTTCAAAATGTGATGAATTGTTCAGTCCAAGAGACCGTGCATTTGTTATTATGATATAATGTCATTGTTGGTAGCTTTTTTGGTGAACATTAACCAATGGGCGTCCTAGCCTCTTGGAGCTAGCTAGCACTAGCACGAAATTTATTAGGTAAGGGTCCAGTATTCTTCGTATTTCCTGATGATTACGTCATACTTCATCTTGTCTTCTTCCGATATTTCCGTGAAATCATCAAAGACATCTTCTGCATCTTCCCCGATTAAATTCTTCAAAATAGCTATTTTGCGAGAATCTGCTACTTTGTCTAATCCCGATGCTTGCATGTATCAAAATTATTTCTCCACCTCCTCCATTCGATATGATCTTCGTCTTTTATCTTCAGGCTTGGTGGTTGCCGGAAATTCTCCATTGTCTCACAAATCCTTTGTTGGCGAGCACACGTGTTCGAATGATCTCTTTCAAGCTACAAAATGACTGTGCAATAGATACAGCACTTCTTATCACTTCAAACTGCTGACACCATGTTATGTATTCCTTATAATAACTTGAACAACTGTATCTGTTATGTTATTATGTTTATTACATTCAATTATACAAGCTTGAAACGAGTCCACCTACTGCGGCGTACGCCATAGCTCAACTGCTTTTACATCCGGGAGGGACTGCGCGCGCACGCGGCATGCACACTAGGATAACCAAATACATGACAATAATGGTTTATTTAAACTCAAAAACAATACACACTTTAATAAATATACAATACCTCTAACAATATCATCTCAATAATTATCCACGCTATTTTACTATTAATAGTTCTTCATGATTCCAATATGAATCTACCAATTCGAAAGATCCCAGAAACCACCTTCATATGGTTTTGGGATTAACAGATGGTTTTTTATCAATTCACAACACTTTCGGTTCTAATTGTGAATCCTCATCCCTCCATGAAATAACTAGTTTTCTTCTGAGCATGATTTTTCCTTTACAAAAATATATTCCTAAGTACTCATTTTCAAACTACACATATTATTCAAGCGTGTTCATTGATCAACCACAGTTACAATACAAGGGTACGGTAGCTCAGAAGAAGACCTTTAGTGATTCTATGAATTGAAGTTAGGCTCGGTATTACAATAGGCAATTAAAGTGTTATTTATGTAACTAACGAAATATCTTTATTCACTTTTTAATTCAGATATATTTCAATTCGCGTATTACCACTTAATTCATTCTGTTAGTTATGTATTTCAAGGATGTTATTTCTGTTGCCATGGCGATGGAGATGTCATAGGTTGTAAAGAAATATCTAGTAACTTTTGTTGACGGTTGGTACGAAAATCTATGAAACCTTGTTTACAGCTTACTTCAGTTTGCTACCAATTCAGCTTTAGATATATTCAGATATATTCAGATATATATAATTCAGATATATTTCGATCAAAAAGCATTAGTTATGATTACCATAGCAACGAGCAACTTATTTGGATAACTAGCACCAATTAAAGTATGTAATACCAGAAAATGAATTAAAGTTGAATTAAAAGATAATTCGTTTTTATTTCACTTTTAATTACCTATTGTAATACCGGCCCTTAGAGTATCAAGTGCTACTACTCTCTGTTTAACATGCAGCCATGATAGTGCTTTACACATCTTGCTGTTTGGTGTATCATTCCTCTTCCTTACAATAACCGTCAGGGCATCAATTCACAACTTTTGTAAAGTTGAAATATTGTTTTTATCAAGTGAGAAAAGAATCGAGCTACAATAATCTATGTGTGGCACAATTATAGCCTGTATAACATTCATAGCAGGAACAAAATTAATGGTCTAATTGTCCTGATAAAATGTTGTCCTTGAAATGTGGAACAAGACATTCAACAATATCACTTTAGCCAGCGTTCAGGACCCTTACCTAATGAATGTCGTACTAGTGTTAGCTAGCTCCACGAGGCCAAGACTTTGATTGGTCAATATCTCCCAGGGGAGCTACCTGTCATGGCAACGTGTCTGGTCTCTGTGTATTTCCATTGTTGTTAGCACAAAATCCTAGAGCTGCTCTTGAGGTGAGCTACGGAATGTGATGAATTATTCAGTCCAAGAGACCGTGAATTTGTTTTCATGATATATTGTCATTGTTGGTAGCTTTTTCAGTAAACATTAAGCAATGGGCGTCCTAGTCTCATGGAGCTAGCTAGCACTAGCACGAAATTTATTAGGTAAGGATCCTGAGGCTTATCAATTATACGCTATTTATGTACAAATTATTCATATGAGCAAAGAACTGTAGCAATCTACCAGCAAGCGATTGACGCCAATCTGTCGGCCATCTTATGTGTTCACATGAAATCAATGTTCGTCACAGGGTGAATTAATATTTTCTTTACCATACTGTAACACTGACGCCTTTTATAGGGTTCTGTCACGTAACAAATGACAAACAATAGTTACCATGGCAATACAGCAAACTGGTGGACTATCAAACATTCTGATTGGTCAATTCCAAGTAGTGGACATTGTTGTATGTCTTCTTCAACAATGAGTGACGTCAATTGACAGAAGCCCATATCATATGATTGATCAAGAATGAAATGAATGTTATTATTATTATCATTATTACTATAACATTGAGTATTGAGAAGGATATTTCGAGATGAGCATTGAATCAACACGTCAGCTGCCAGTCGGGTCAGCCTGCTACGTCAGGTATCCCAACATGGCCGACAAGACCGTGCTGCTCTCACGTCTCCCAGCTGGCTTCACTCCTATCGCACTATCCATCAGCACTGAGATCAGTGCTAGAGAGAGTGGAACATACAGTAGTGTCAACATCAAAAATGCTCAATAATGTCGACGCCCAAAATATCGCGGGCAATAAGGTCGCGAGAGACATAACATCGCGGGTACATAATATCGCAGAGACCAAATGGTCGTGGACAAAATGACCGCGGTCAAAATGATCGCAGGCAATAAGATCGCGGCGACCATAATATTGCGGGCAATAAGATCGCGAGAGACATAACATCGCGGGTACATAATATCGCAGAGACCAAATGGTCATGGACAAAATGACCGCGGTCAAAATGATCGCAGGCAATAAGATCGCGGCGACCATATGATCGCGGGCAATATGATCGCGGGCAATAAGATCGCGGCGACCATATGATCACGGGCAATAAGATCGCGGCGACCATATGACCGCGGGCAATAAGATCGCGGGCAAACAGATTGCGGGCAAGAAGATAGCGGGCAATAAGATCGCAGGCAATAAGATCGCGGCGACCATAATATTGCGGGCAATAAGATCGCGAGAGACATAACATCGCGGGTACATAATATCGCAGAGACCAAATGGTCATGGACAAAATGACCGCGGTCAAAATGATCGCAGGCAATAAGATCGCGGCGACCATATGATCGCGGGCAATATGATCGCGGGCAATAAGATCGCGGCGACCATATGATCACGGGCAATAAGATCGCGGCAACCATATGACCGCGGGCAATAAGATCGCGGGCAAACAGATTGCGGGCAAGAAGATAGCGGGCAATAAGATCGCAGGCAATAAGATCGCGAGCAAAAAGATTGTGAGAAAAAAGATCGCGGCGACCATATGACCGCGGGCAAAAAGATCGCGGGCAAACAGATTGCGGGCAAGAAGATAGCGGGCAATAAGATCGCGGGCAATAAGATCGCGAGCAAAAAAATTGTGAGAAAAAAGATCGCGGCAACCATATGATTGCGGGCAATATGATCGCGGGCAATAAGATCGCGGCGACTATATGATCACGGGCAATAAGATCGTGGGCAATAAGATCGCGGCGACTATATGATCACGGGCAATAAGATCGTGGGCAATAAGATCGCTGCGACTATATGATCGCGGGCAATATGATCGCGGGCAATAAGATCGCTGCGACCATATGATCACGGGCAATATGATCGCGGGCAATAAGATCGCGGCGACCATATGATCGCGGGCAATATGATCGCGGGCAATAAGATCGCTGCGACTATATGATCGCAGGCAATATGATCGCGGGCAATAAGATCGTGGGCAATAAGATCGCTGCGACCATATGATCACGGGCAATATGATCGCGGACAATAAGATCGCGGCGACCATATGATCGCGGCGACCATATGATCGCGGGCAATAAGATCGCGGCGACCATATGATCGCGGGCAATAAGATCGCGGCGACCATATGATCGCGGGCAATAAGATCGCTGCGACTATATGATCGCGGGCAATATGATCGCGGGCAATAAGATCGCGGGCCATGAGATCGCGGCGACCATATGATCACGGGCAATAAGATCGCGGCGACCATATGATCGCGGGCAATATGATCGCGGGAAATAAGATCGCGGCGACCATATGATTGCGGGCAATAAGATCGCGGGCAATATGATCGCGGCGACCATATGATCGCGGGCAATATGATCGCGGGAAATAAGATCGCGGCGACCATATGATCGCGGGCAATAAGATCGCGGGCAATAAGATCGCGGCGACCATATGATCGCGGGCAATAAGATCGCGGGCAATATGATCGCGGGCAATAAGATCGCGGGGAATATGATCGCGGGCAATAAGATCGCGGGCAATGTGATCGCGGGCAATAAGATCGCGGCGACCATATGACCGCGGGCAATAAGATCGCGGGCAATAAGATCGCGGCGACCATATGATCGCGGGCAATAAGATCGCGGGCAATATGATCGCGGGCAATAAGATCGCGGGCAATATGATCGCGGGCAATAAGATCGCGGCGACCATATGACCGCGGGCAATAAGATCGCGGGCAATAAGATCGCGGCGACCATATGATCGCGGGCAATAAGATCGCGGGCAATAAGATCGCGGGCAATAAGATCGCGGGCAATATGATCGCGGGCAATATGATCGCGGGCAATAAGATCGCGGCGACCATATGACCGCGGGCAATAAGATCGCGGGCAATAAGATCGCGGCGACCATATGATCGCGGGCAATAAGATCGCGGGCAATATGATCGCGGGCAATAAGATCGCGGGCAATATGATCGCGGCGACCATATGACCGCGGGCAATAAGATCGCGGGCAATAAGATCGCGGCGACCATATGATCGCGGGCAATATGATCGCGGGCAATAAGATCGCGGGCAATATGATCGCGGGCAATAAGATCGCGGCGACCATATGACCGCGGGCAATAAGATCGCGGGCAATAAGACCGCGGCGACCATATGATCGCGGGCAATAAGATCGCGGGCAATAAGATCGCGGGAAATAAGATCGCGGCGACCATATGATCGCGGGCAATAAGATCGCGGCGACCATATGATCGCGGGCAATATGATCGCGGGCAATAAGATCGCGGGCAATATGATCGCGGGCAATAAGATCGCGGCGACCATATGACCGCGGGCAATAAGATCGCGGGCAATAAGATCGCGGCGACCATATGATCGCGGGCAATAAGATCGCGGGCAATATGATCGCGGGCAATAAGATCGCGGGCAATATGATCGCGGGCAATAAGATCGCGGCGACCATATGACCGCGGGCAATAAGATCGCGGGCAATAAGATCGCGGCGACCATATGATCGCGGGCAATATGATCGCGGGCAATAAGATCGCGGGCAATATGATCGCGGGCAATAAGATCGCGGCGACCATATGACCGCGGGCAATAAGATCGCGGGCAATAAGATCGCGGCGACCATATGATCGCGGGCAATAAGATCGCGGGCAATATGATCGCGGGCAATATGATCGCGGGCAATATGATCGCGGGCAATAAGATCGCGGGCAATATGATCGCGGGCAATAAGATCGCGGGCAATATGATCGCGGGCAATAAGATCGCGGGCAATATGATCGCGGGCAATAAGATCGCGGGCAATAAGATCGCGGGCAATAAGATCGCGGGCAATATGATCGCGGGCAATAAGATCGCGGGCAATAAGATCGCGGGCAATATGATCGCGGGCAATAAGATCGCGGGCAATATGATCGCGGGCAATAAGATCGCGGGCAATATGATCGCGGGCAATAAGATCGCGGGCAATATGATCGCGGGCAATAAGATCGCGGCGACCATATGACCGCGGGCAATAAGATCGCGGGCAATAAGATCGCGGCGACCATATGATCGCGGGCAATAAGATTGCGGGCAATAAGATCGCGGGCAATATGATCGCGGGCAATAAGATCGCGGGCAATATGATCGCGGGCAATAAGATCGCGGCGACCATATGACCGCGGGCAATAAGATCGCGGGCAATAAGATCGCGGCGACCATATGATCGCGGGCAATAAGATCGCGGGCAATATGATCGCGGGCAATATGATCGCGGGCAATACGATCGCGGGCAATAAGATCGCGGGCAATATGATCGCGGGCAATAAGATCGCGGGCAATATGATCGCGGGCAATAAGATCGCGGCGACCATATGACCGCGGGCAATAAGATCGCGGGCAATATGATCGCGGGCAATATGATCGCGGGCAATATGATCGCGGGCAATAAGATCGCGGGCAATATGATCGCGGGCAATAAGATCGCGGGCAATATGATCGCGGGCAATAAGATTGCGTCGACCATATGATCGCGGGCAATAAGATCGCGGGCAATAAGATCGCGGGCAATAAGATCGCGGGCAATATGATCGCGGGCAATAAGATCGCGGGCAATATGATCGCGGGCAATAAGATCGCGGGCAATAAGAATAACCTATTAAATGAAGATCAACAAGTGGCCTATTAACAAATACTTCAAAACGATCACAATCAGAGAAGATGAATCGAGAAAGCCGTGACATTTGATTCCGGTAGTTCTCAAACGATTATTCTCAAACGATAACGCGTATTCCTGGTTCGTTACTACGTGATAGAACGATCTCAGGTCTTCATATTAAAACCGTTGTATCCGTGTAGGCCCAAGGATGGTCGACCATGGCGGGAATCGAACCCCGGTCTTCACTGTTCACCGCGCTTGCGAGTGGTGGCTCTTCTGAAAGTTGCTGACAGTTAGTTGTCGAGTTGTTGGCACTTGGTAGCAGGGTTACTCACACTCGTATTGATGAGAGAATGATGAGTGCTTGAACCACTCTTACGCCAAGTGTGTGGGATAGGTCAAACCGGGTCAAACCGACAAACTGTCAATCGAAGCTTCGTCTCTCGTAGGTAGCCCAAACTGCTTCAGCATTGAATTAAACGGAATTATCATGTGTTTGGAATGTTAGTTCGAAACTTACTGCCGTCGATAGTATTTAATACATGGAGACCGATACGCTGGTCGAAATTGACAGATCGAAACAGTTGATCGTTAGTAGTCGAAGATTGAAAGACGGGTAATTCCCCCATACGTGGAAGTATATATTCGCCTCTTTGCCATATGCCGCGCGTTAATACTTGGGGAAATCACAAGAATCACCCCCGTCTCTCTCTCTTTTTATTATCTGACGCACTAGCTCGCTTCACACTCTACGCCTCTACGGTGTCAGTTTTCCAAGAGCACGTTATCTCGTATCATAATATCGCGACTGAAGGTCGCCAAACGACCTAAGACGAGATATAGCTATTAGCCACTATCTTACGAGACCTGGGGATGCATTCCTGTACAATGAAGTTAATACCGTGTTGAACCCGGTTTTAGAGAGGTTCAACTTCGTATTCCTGTACGAGTTTTATAGTAGGTTCAAGGGAAGCGTAGGTTAGTACGTCGGTAAAACAGTATTTTGACAAATGTTGTTTAGCTAAAATGCTACCAGCTGAAATTTATCTAAATTCATCCAATTTCAACGAAACTTGAACTAAATCAAATCTCAGCCTAATGCACTATTTTCAATAAAATTAAATAAAAAACAAAAAGTTGACCCAAGTGGGGTCGAACCCTGCCCGCCTTGCGCTGCAAGCAGCCGCGCTAATGATACAACCATACTGCCAATATGAATATTATGCTCTCAGAACATCATAAGAATACAAGCTTCGAAAAGAATTCTGGCGAATGGATTATTAATAATGAAACTAATAGTGAAATTATTTCGATATATTCATATTCCGTTACCTTCAGTTCTTATTCTATAGAAATCGCATTCCCGTAACGATATTCACCATATTAAATATTTAAATTGATATTTGAAATCTTGAAGTGGATCCTAAAACACGCTAAACCCGCTCTTTGGCAGGTTCAAGTTAATCCTGCTTTTCTGGTATATATATATATATTTAGGAATACCGAATACCAAGTTAATACCAACATCACTAAAACCGGATTAGATCGTACAGGAATGCGCCCCCAGATGTTCACTCCTCGACAAGTGTGGTTAGAACTAGGAAAACGCGGGATTTGCGTTGTGAGATGATGATAAAAGTATGGAGTTCTAGTACGACAAATAATTTGTCCGCTCAATCCACATCTACAGACCTTGTATCATTCAATCGTTTAAGAACTACCGGAATCAAATAAGTCAGGGCTTTCTCGATTCATCATCTCCGATTGTAATCGTTTTGAATTATTCGTTAATAGGCCACTTGTTGATCTTCATTTCATAGGTTATTCTTATTGCCCCCGATCATATTGCCCGCGATCATATTGCCCACGGTCATCTTATGGTCACCACGATCTTTTTGCCCGCAATCATATTGTCGCCGCGATCTTTTTGACCGCGGTCATATGGTCACCGCAATCTTTTTGCCTGCGATTATATGGTCGCCGCGATCTTATTGCCCGCGATCATATAACCCACGATCATCTTATGGTCGCCGCGATCTTTTTGCCTGCGATTATATGGTCGCCGCGATCTTATTGCCCGCGATCATATAACCCACGATCATCTTATGGTCGCCGCGATCTTTTTGTCCGCGATCATATTGTCGCCGCGAACGTTTTGCCCGCAATCTTATTGCCCGCGATCATATGGTCACCGCGATCTCATTGCCCACGATCATATTGCCCACGATCATATGGTCGCCGCAATCTTTTGGCCCGCGATCATATTGTCGCCGCGATTTTTTTGCCTGCGATCTTTTTGCCCGCAATCATATGGTCACCGCGATCATTTGTCCGAGCTCTTATTGCTCGCGATATTTTTGTCTTCGCGACATTATATACGCGCGATCATTTTACCACACTCGATATTATTGCCGCGAGATTATTGCCCGCGGTCTTTTAGCCGCGATCATATTACCGGCTACCGGCTGGAGCCTGTATATTATAGAGGGAGAGGACATACAGTGTCTTCTGACTGCCACTAATCAAACGTTCACTCCCTGGATGTATACAGACAGGCTATGTTTCATCTACTTGTGCAAATGGTTATGGATATTCCATTTATTCTTATTTCAAATTGAGAGATAGGATGAGTATGAATTTGGATTCAATTGGCAGAAACATGGCTGCCACAGTCCCCATGACCATTTTCTCTCCAGACAAGAGTTCAAGAGCCACAGCCTGGCGTGCATAACTTCCATGTAGCTGTGACGGCAAACTACAATGAACAAGTTTTTATTTGTAACACCAGGTTTCAGCACTTGATGCTCCAAATAAGCTAGCTAGTGACCCCCTTTTTTCCCGTGACCCCGTTTTGCCCCCCTTTCCCCAACCCTCGTTCAAAGTAATAATCATAAAATCAAATTGCTTCTATAGCTTGACTTATTACAATCACCCCAAGCTCTCTTTTGTGTCGTGACGTATGACTCCTTTTCAGGATTTCTCGTTTGCTCTTTTGTCAAAAAGCAAAACCAATGCCAGGTCAATAAATTACACTATAACAAAACATCATCTTCTCACAAAATGAACATTTCCCCTCAGAGAGAACAAACCAGTGCAAGGCCACTTCATGAATAATGATACAAAAATACGAAATAAGTATGACATCTTAGATTTGCAAACACCGAAACTGAATGATTCTCGTATAAGCTCTCTTCTCTGAATAGATTTGAAGCTACACTAGTCACAAGCAAATGGTTTCTCCCTGGTATGTGTTAGCATGTGTATCTTCAGTCTACTTTTAACAGTACATCTGTAACTACATTGGCTACAAGCAAATGGTTTCTCACCGGTATGTGATAACATGTGTGTCTTGAGATCACCTCTCTGTATGGATCTATAGCAACACTGGTCACAAGCGAAGGGTTTCTCACCGGTATGTGTCCGCATGTGTATCTTCAGGTGACCTCTATAAACGGTTCTATAGCTACACTGGCTACAAGCGAAGTGTTTCTCACCAGTATGTGTCAACATGTGTCTCTTAAGATCACTTATCTGAATGGATATATAGCTACACTGGTCACAAGCAAATGGTTTCTCACTATGAAGTCTTCTTATGTGTCTTCCAAGGTTACTAATGTTATTGCATCTGTGGCTACACTGACCGCAAGCAAACGGTTTTTTGCCGGTATGTAATAACATGTGTACTTTAAGGCCATACCCCCGATTGGATCTGTAGCTACACTGGTCACAAGTGAACAGTTTCTCACCGGTATGTGTCGACATGTGTGTCTTGAGGCCACTTCTACGAAAAGATTTGAAGCTACACAGATCGCAAGCAAACAGCTTCTCATCTGTATGTATACGCTGGTGATTAATCATGTCACTTGTCACGTCACAAGCTCTCTCCCTATCTATGCTGGTCGTGGCACACGTGGCATTGTCCACACTCGTAGCCTCCGAACACATCTCATCACCAGTGCTGCCATCTTGATACGAAACTAGAGAAACAAAACAAGCATTGATCAGACCAATAGGTGTGAGCAGGCCTGGACTTGAGAATCCAGCGCCTCTAGGCAGAACTTGATTCGGCGCTCCTATTGGAAAATGAAAATAAATAATTATTTTAAAATGTGCGTAGGACTAGTGTCACGAGTTTGATGAATCTTTCGGGCAACAACACACAGCTTTGTGGTAACTCCAATGTTTGTCAACTTGTTACTAGACAACCCTGGATGATGCTCTTATGATTGCAATATTTACACCACACGGTGCGACTCACCAGGAGGGTAGTGCTGAGAACAATATTCCCGTAAGTACAATATGGTGAAGGACACATGGCCAAGCAGAAATATTTTCCAGCATGGTATGTTTCCAGAATTATATTTTGTCAGTTCTAGTTATTGCACTAGTGTTCCTAGTAGGTTTTTAAATATGGCCATGAGGAAGGCGGAAGAAACGTCCATGGGGGGGATGTTGAATGAATGTGACATGCAACGTAGTTGGAATAGAATGTACATATTTGTTTCAAGTCAGAAGAGTAGTGGTAGGTAGCTGCCCAATTCAGTCGATCAGGTACAAATGCGTGAGATCGGATAAGGAGAAGGCAGTAGCTTTAAATACATTCAATGAGGAAGTGTACAATGTGGCCGGAAGTGAGTAGGGGGAAAACTAATAGAGGGGGTGGTGAGGAGGTACGACTTACAGAGGAGAAGGTTGAAATCAACTGAAGATAGATTATTACAGAAACACTCATCATAAAATCCTACAAAGCCAAAAATGCTGGCTTGACTGTAGGGATAAGGTAACATATCATTTTTGGACATATCGTGTTTCTCTCCTACTGTTATTGAAAAAAAAATGTATAAATACAAAAAAAATGTAACTAGGCATAGCTTGAATGTAGTACTTGACTGTAATCTAAGGGTAAGTTCAAGAGAAGAAAGGAAAGAAAACGATGATTTTACAATGAAAAAAAAATGTGAAACAAAACAAAAATATTCAGCATAACTCTTATTCCTCGTTATAATGTATTGATGTAAGCAATAGAACTAGGCAAACGCGTTATGTGTTGCCGCGTTGATGGATGAGCTGGAACATATCGACTCATCTTTGGATTGGTTATTATGGTTATTATATATATATATATATATATATATATATAATATATATATATATATATATATATATATATATATATATATATATATATATATATATATATATATATATATATATATATATATATATATATATATATATATATATATATATATATATATATATATATATATATATATATATATATATATATATATATATATATATATATATATATATATATATATATATATATATATATATATATATATATATATATATATATATATATATATATATATATATATATATATATATATATATATATATATATATATATATATATATATATATATATATATATATATATATATATATATATATATATATATATATATATATATATATATATATATATATATATATATATATATATATATATATATATATATATATATATATATATATATATATATATATATATATATATATATATATATATATATATATATATATATATATAATATATATATATATATATATATATATATATATATATATATATATATATATATATATATATATATATATATATATATATATATATATATATATATATATATATATATATATATATATATATATATATATATATATATATATATATATATATATATATATATATATATATATATATATATATATATATATATATATATATATATATTATATATATATATATATATATATATATATATATATATATATATATATATATATATATATATATATATATATATATATATATATATATATATATATATATATATATATATATATATATATATATATATATATATATATATATATATATATATATATATATATATATATATATATATATATATATATATATATATATATATATATATATATATATATATATATATATATATATATATATATATATATATATATATATATATATATATATATATATATATATATATATATATATATATATATATATATATATATATATATATATATATATATATATATATATATATATATATATATATATATATATATATATATATATATATATATATATATATATATATATATATATATATATACACCTTGAGATCCAAACCATTACTTCACCAACATCTTATTTTTCATTATTGATTTCTATGATACTAAAGAAGGCTTTGTTTTAATCGTTTACAGTTAAGAGGTGACACCTGTGGCTTGATTTGATTGGTATCTAAAGCCCGTATTACACGGGGAATGGTTGCAATTGAATGCAATCATTCGGTTCCTCAAGGTCACTCCAAACAGCCGAATGACCTATTACACACAACCAAATGGCCGGGCTGGTTGAATGGTTCACAGCCCTCTTGAGGCACGGCCTGCTTGTCACGATTCACAAAAAGTTGAGAAGTGTTTGAATTGTTTGAACAAAATTGTCCAGAATTAATTTTTATATTTTATTATCGTGAATAATTTCAATCACAAACTGCAAAATGAAAGGAATTTTCAACTTCAAACGTCACCGATGACAATATTGACTGTTGATGTAATTTGACAAACGTCAATGTTTTGATATTGAGATCAGCCGTTCGCTATTTGGTTTCCTATTGGATGAATCGGATCACGTGGGCTCTATTCAGTGACTGCAACCCGAGAATATAGTACTATTTCCAATTGAGGCAATTGAACTCTATTCAAACGGCCGAATGGAGGTGAGTCATCTGCGCTTGCGCGCATCAATTGCAACCAACCCATTCGGGCTATTCATTTCCCGTGTAATACGGGCTTTAATAGCTTTGAGTGATCCACAAAAAGTACATTATATATTTTTTTACATCCAAATGGCTGATCCGATTTGAGTGAAAGTTCGGAATGATGTGTATTATCATTATATCAAAATTCTTTGAGAATTTGAAATGTCTCGGATGAAAATTATTTCACGAATATTTTCCTCTGGGTTATTCTAACGAGATTTTTGAAAACTTTAAAATGAGTTTTCTCAGTAGTGGTTCAACCGATTGCGCCTCAAAACTATACAGTATCGAATTAGATAATGACACTTGTGTGTGCCAAGTTTCAACTGATTTTGAATTTTTGTTCGACCTGTGGAGCGCCAAAAAAAAAGTCACTTTTTTTTCGGGTATGGCGAAATTGAGTTTTCGCTTCGCTCATCCAATTAAGAATTGGGTAACAGATTTTTTAACAAGGGTTTTATGATAAGAGTATTTGTCAAGGGTTTAAATTATATTATATTATTAAATAATTAAATTAAACTGCGACACTAAACTACCTACTGCCATATTTATCAATGAATTGAGGAACTACACATACATCAAGGAGCTTAAGGCAAGTGTTTACATTATGTGGTGGTGATATTTTAAAATTTAGATTGAAAAAGTATTTTAAAATAAATCTATATTCGAATAACTTAACTAATGAAAGAAGGTCACAGAAACGGTTTAAGCAATCCACAGAATCAGCATCATTGTTAACAGTGCAAGGAGTTATAATCTTAGTCATGCGATCCTGAATAGTAATTTAGTTAAATGCAATGAAGATGCATTGCCCCATGCAAGTAAACCATACAATAATGAAGATTCAGCAATGGCACTGTACACTGATACAAGAGTCTTATAAGGTAAGATACGACTTAGGTTATACAACTGAGGGCCAGTATTATAAAGAATAGTTATGCCACCAAATAGCGCTATTTGGCCACATAACGAGGTCGAATAGCTTATTGGTGGTATTATGAGCACCAGGTTAGACTATTCGTACACATAAACTGGCCAAATAGCTATTCAGTGATGATACCACCTACTAAATCCTTATGTGGTAGGTTAGCTATTCGATCAAATAACTTTTACTGTTCTTTATAATACCGGCCCTAAGAAGAACAAGATCTTAAACGGTTACATAGAGCATCAATATGAGGTTCCCAACAGAATGTGACCCTCAAATAGATGTAAGTAGAAATGTTTTCTACTAGGCAAACGCGTTATGTGTTTCCGCGTTGATGGACGAGCTGGAACATATCAACTTATCTTTGGATTGGTTATTATATATATATATACACCTTGAGATCCAAACCATGACATCACTGCCATCTTATTTTCCATTATTAATTTATATGATAATAAAAAAGGCTTTGTTTTAATCGTTTACAATCAAGTGGTGACACTTGTTGCTTTGATTTAATAGGTATCTTAATAGCTTTGAATAATTGACACAAAAAACATTATATATTTTTTTACATCGAAACGGCTGATCCGATTTGAGTAAAAGTTCGGAATAATGTGTATCATTATCAGATTGAAATTCTCTGAGAATTTGAATTCTCTCAGATGAAATATTTTTCACGAATGTTTTACTCTGGGTTATTCTAACTGGATTTTTAAAATCTTTGGAATGAGTTTTCTCAGAAGTGGTTCAACCGATCGTGCCTCAAAACTATACAGCATCAAGTCAGATAGGGGTTCATGTGTGTGCCAAGTTTCAACTGATTCAGAATTTTCGTCTGACCTGTGGAGCGCGAACAAAAAAACAAAAAACAAAAAAAAAACAGGCACTTTTTTTTCGGTATAGTGAAATTGAGTCTTCGCTTCGCTCATCCAATTAAGCTCAATTCATGTAAACAGTTGGTGGAATGACAGATAATTTTTACGGGCTGGTCTAAATCTTTGTTGTAATGGGAACATATATGCATCAATTTGGTTTTGTTAGCATTGATTATCAGATTGTTATCATGAGTCCAATTAGTTATTTGTTGGAAATCAGATTGTAAATATTGTTCGGCTAAAGAGAGATCATTGTGACACGAAACTATAACAGTATCATCCGCATACATTGGAATTTTGCATTTTTTAGTATATCTAAACATATTATTCACATAAATAAGGTACAGAATTGGACCCATAATGGAACCCTGAGGTACTCCGGTTACAAAACTTTTACTGATACTACAAACTTTTCAAATTCTCACAACAAAATGCCTATTTTCCAGATAATCTGTGAACCACTTGGGAAGAGGCAGTGTTGGGGAGTGAACTTTGAAAAATGAACGCGTTCACGGGAACGCGTTCATTTTTCGATGAACTTTTGTATGAACGCGTTCGTTTTTCACATAATGAACGTGAACTTGGTAAAAGTTCCTTTTCGGTCACGAACTTTTTCAAAAGTTCGAAAGTTCGCCGGTGAGACGTTTTTTTCAAACGAGTAGTACATTTTTCCATGACGCTTGTACTTGAGTGAGAGAGATGGAGATAGACGCGGTTTTCTGACCAGTAAGTCCTACCAATATTAGCTATATAATACTGTCGGTGGTCCAAATTGACGTTAAAAGCAAAAAAAAAAACGCGAAATGAACTTTCACGTGAACTTATGTACTTTTCACACGAACTTGAACTTTTCAGAAAAAAATATAGAAAATGAACTTGAACTTTTGAAAAGTTCATTCTCACAGTAATGAACTGAACTTTTGTAAAGTTTTTTTTAAAAAGGAACTTCCCCAACACTGGGAAGAGGCCAATGAATTCAAGAAAATCCATTAATTTCTAGTGATTGAGGGTGTCAAACGCCTTCGAGAAATCTATGAATAGAGCGGTGACATGTTTGTTATGGTTTAATTTAGAGTTCACGAAGTCTGTGAATATATCTAACAAATCCAAAGTACTTTTCTTTTTTCGAAAGCCAAACTGGGCATCGTTTATTATTTTAAATTTTTCCAAGTAAAGAGTCAAGTGCGATGCAACACAGCACTCCATTATCTTCTCTATGACCGGGAGCAGTGTAATGGCACGATAATTAGAGTAGACCATGTGATCACCTTTTTTGAAAATGAGTTTTACAATTAAGATTTCGAGTTTGTCCGGCACAACACCGGTAGAGATTGAGGTATTTATCAAATGAGAGATAACAGGGTTTATTTCATCGACTTCATGCTCATTACCATCTAAAGAATTATTAACAGACCTGACTTGCAATACACTCATTGCAAGCATGAACATTGATTGAGCTTCAGAACCAAAATTTGGATCCGACCCCATCAAAGTACAAATGTTACATACATGAAGTAATTTATCAATCTCATTGGAAAAAGATTCTGCAAATGCATTTACAATAATAGGTGTGGATTTATTTTTACCTGGATAACGTTGAACAACCCCCTCTACAGTATCTCTTCTCTTCTTCCCTCTAAATTCATTGATAATTTGCCAAGTTTCCTTCAAGTTACACCGTGAGCTTTCAATTGTATCCTGCTGGCATTAATTTGTTCATTCACGATATTAGGCTGTTTTTTATACTCATCACGAAAAATATCTTTCAAGATGACGTTTTGACAATTTTTCCATTTCTTAAATAATTTAACTCTTCTTCAACAAGATCCAGCAAAGCCTCATGTCATTCAAGTTTTAGTCTTTCTCGGCTTTTTCTTATTTTTATTTCAAATTAACTTTCAAGTAGCTTAATCGTAGTAATTATAAAACAAACGCTCAATATTGTTATACATTTTATTACTGTCATCAACAAGATTCCAATCAATACCTCTCACCAGCCTAATCAATTTCTTTTCGTGATAACATTTCCTCATTGAGACATGTTTGACAGCCGAATCTCTAGAAATATGATCGAGACAAGTACTAGTAAAAACCTGATTCCCATATTCCTCGCGGGTTGCATCAACAATACAGCTATGAAAGCCGCTAGCAGCTGGTGAGGTTCTGTATTCCTCAGAAATTGAATCATTGATGTCCGGTAAGTCAATGTTAACGTCACCAACATTATATCGTTAACATTATATTGTTAACATTATATTGTTAACATTATATTGTTAACATTATATTGTTAACATTATATTGTTAACATTATATTTTGATTCATTTTCAAAAAAGTCAAGTATATTTTCGACCTCTTTGACGAAATGAGATTTATTTCCAGATCGATGGCCTATACTCTATACAGGGAGAGTAAAACAAAACACGTTTCATCAGCTAACGTCAACCATACCCAATACACCTTCGCAATTGACAAAGTCAAACGCAATCTCCTTGAAAACAATGTCATAAAGCCAAGCCTCCACCATGTCTATTCCGACGTAACTTGAAGAAGGAAGTGTAACCATCAAAATTATAACCTTCATCGACATGTTTGATAAATATCTCACTTAAGATTATTATATCGAAATTACCAATTTGGTTACGTAATAATAAAGAGAGTTCATTCCAAATTTTACACAATGATCTTATATTCAAATGAACTACTTTTCTGCCACTATTTGTTGAGAACCACTCGTTATCTGTTTCTTCTTGAACAACATCAGTTATGTCACATTCGGAGAGGTCATACAACGGGTAACCAATGCGCATGTACAGTCGAGCCCGCATATAACGAATTTCAAGGGGAATAAAAATCTGTTCGTAAAAACAGAATTTCGTTATAGAGATTTATTGCTCTTTTTCATAACAGCACTTGAATTTTAGAGATTTATAAAGATAGGCCTACATTTACGACTTAGGCCCTAGTATAGTACTGTATTAGGTGACATATTATCATCGCATCGTATCATCACTTAGTATGTTTGTAGAAAGTAGTAGAAAACAACAATGTCCTTTCATAAAGAACTTATCATCTGCTATCACATGACACCACCACTCCCCACTTCTCGTGTTTTATTTCCTAGGTTACAGGACACTATCAGGAATGGAAATGAATGAATGTAAACAAAAAATAGATAAACAAAGTCATTGAAGATGTCACCATCACGTTATTTAGCGCGCGTTGAGCGAATGTTTGGATATGGGCCGTTCCACTGTGCGTGGGACGGGGAGGGGGGGGGGTGCAGCAAGAGTTATGAACACGTGCTGTACGCGTCACCAGCTGCTACGATGTAGCCTACAGTCCGTTCAAAATAAATGTAACCTGAAAATAAATTCACGCAAAATGCTCCGATTTTCGAATATTTTGTTGGAAATAGCTGAAAATAATGAGCAAAATATGCTGTCAAGTGACAAAAAATTCGTAATAACCGAATTTTGAAATATAAATCACTTCGTTATAGGTCTTTATTTAACATTGTACGGATAGGAGATTTGAAGGGGAATGGTAATTAATTCGTAAAAACCGAAATTTGGTTAAAACCGAGTTCGTTATATATGTGGGCTCGACTGTAATAACAAGAGTGGAATGATGAGGAAATTAACCTTTGTTGTGGTGGTATCACTTTGTTATTGGCTGAACAGTTGGGTTTGATTCAGGACTGAGAATATGTTCGAAATCCATGACGTAACTTCATGTTTCATTTTTCAAATAAGATTTCAGTTCACTCAGATCAGGGAAAAAACAAACCGAGTGACACGAGCAGCCCCAGCCTTCAGCCTAGCCAGCCTGTACATGACGTAACTTCATGTTTCATTTTTAAAATAAGATTTCAGTTCACTCAGATCAGGCAAGAAACAAACAGAGTGACACAAGCACCCCCAGCCTTCAGCCTAGCCAGCCTGTACGTGACGTAATTTCGAGTTATCCCAATTTTCATGAATCGTAAACTTATTTTCGGGGTCCCTTGCATTTCAGATTAACGATAGCTCACCGTATAAATGACATCACATTGAAGTAGTGGTCGCCATGGTTTTCGCCGGGAAAGTCGATGTGTACATACGTATCTTGCATGACATATACAGAAAAACCTCTATCCATGGTTTTTCAAGGGACCAACAAAATAAAGCCATCCATCCAGGAAAACAATCCATCCAGGAAAATTAAACATTGATTATGGGAGTGGAGTCAGAAAAGATGAATGACACAAGCAGGAAAACGATGGATCTGGGAAAAATGCATAGAAATTTCGCTGAAGTCTCAAAGAGGACTCTCCAATCACAGGGAGTCAATTTCATTATAGTTCTGGTTTAAAGGCCTATGGTTGTCCTAGTTGTGCAATATATATTTCATAATGGAACGAGCATTATCATGGGCTAATCGTCTAGTCTACTGAGTATTCGACTGTGGAGCAAGAGGGTCAGGTTCGATTCCCGCCCAGTCCAGATTCTTGATTCTGGATATTGATATTTCTGGATATTCTATATTGAGATTCTGGATATTGGATATTGATTCCATATTGTTCATGATATTGAAAACTCGAGCTTACAATCCTCGGCAGGCTCTTCCTCAACAGCTACGAACGCAATCTCAGCCAATTCCTCCATCTCGAGACATTCATACTTGATATCTAGTACTTCCTCCTTCAGCACCATGCCTGGAACGGCCGGCTCTAAGAACTGTTCCTTTTCTTCACAGTTGCTGAGATCATACTCAGTCATGTTAGCAGCCACTGCAAACAAGAACAAGGTGAGACAATGATACGGAGAAGCAGCTGGCTCTAAGAACTGTTCTGTTATTCCACACTTGCTGGGATCACACTCAGTCATGTTGGCAGCCACTGCAAACAAGAAGGAGGTGAGACTATGATACGGAGAAGCAGCTGGCTCTAAGAACTGTTCTGTTATTCCACACTTGCTGGGATCACACTCAGTCATGTTAGCAGCCACTGCAAACAAGAACAAGGTGAGACAATGATACGGAGAAGCAGCTGGCTCTAAGAACTGTTCTGTTACTTCACACTTCCTGGGATCACACTCAGTCATGTTGGCAGCCACTGCAAACAAGAAGGAGGTGAGACTATGATACGGAGAAGCAGCCGGCTGTAAGAACTGTTTCGTTACTCCACACTTGCTGGGATCACACTCAGTCATGTTAGCAGCCACTGTAAACAGAACAAGGTGAGACTATGACACAGTGGAGCTTCTGGCTCTAAGAACTGTTCTGTTACTTCAAACTTGCTGGGATAACACACAGTCATGTTAGCAGCCACTGCAAACAAGAACAAGGTGAGACTATGATACGGTGGAGCAGCCAGCTCTAAGAACTGTTCTGTTACCTCACACTTGCTGAGATTACACTCAGTCTTGTTAGCAGCCACTGCGAACAAGAACAAGGTGAGACTATGACACAGTGGAGCTTCTGGCTCTAAGAACTGTTCTGTTACTTCACACTTGCAGGGATCACACTCAGTCATGTTGGCAGCCACTGCTAACAAGAACAAGGTGAGACTATGACACAGTGAAGTGGCTGGCTCTAAGAACTGTTCTGTTACTTCACACTTGCTGGGATCACACTCAGTCTTGTTAGCAGCCACTGCAAACAAGAACAAGGTGAGACTATGATACAGTGGAGCAGCCAGCTCTAGGAACTGTTCCGTTACTTGACACTTGCTGGGATCACACTCAGTCATGTTAGCAGCCACTGCAAACAAGAACAAGGTGAGACTATGATACAGTGAAGCAGCCGGCTCTGAGAACTGTTCCGTTACTTGACACTTGCTGGGATCACACTCAGTCTTGTTAGCAGCCACTGCAAACAAGAACAAGGTGAGACTATGATACAGTGGAGCAGCCAGCTCTAGGAACTGTTCCGTTACTTGACACTTGCTGGGATCACACTCAGTCATGTTAGCAGCCACTGCAAACAAGAACAAGGTGAGACTATGATACAGTGGAGCAGCCAGCTCTAGGAACTGTTCCGTTACTTGACACTTGCTGGGATCACACTCAGTCATGTTAGCAGCCACTGCAAACAAGAACAAGGTGAGACTATGATACAGTGGAGCAGCCAGCTCTAGGAACTGTTCCGTTACTTGACACTTGCTGGGATCACACTCAGTCTTGTTAGCAGCCACTGCAAACAAGAACAAGGTGAGACTATGATACAGTGGAGCAGCCAGCTCTAGGAACTGTTCCGTTACTTGACACTTGCTGGGATCACACTCAGTCATGTTAGCAGCCACTGCAAACAAGAACAAGGTGAGACTATGATACAGTGAAGCAGCCGGCTCTGAGAACTGTTCCGTTACTTGACACTTGCTGGGATCACACTCAGTCTTGTTAGCAGCCACTGCAAACAAGAACAAGGTGAGACTATGATACAGTGGAGCAGCCAGCTCTAGGAACTGTTCCGTTACTTGACACTTGCTGGGATCACACTCAGTCATGTTAGCAGCCACTGCAAACAAGAACAAGGTGAGACTATGATACAGTGGAGCAGCCAGCTCTAGGAACTGTTCCGTCACTTGACACTTGCTGGGATCACACTCAGTCTTGTTAGCAGCCACTGCAAACAAGAACAAGGTGAGACTATGATACAGTGGAGCAGCCAGCTGTAGGAACTGTTCCGTTACTTGACACTTGCTGGGATCACACTCAGTCTTGTTAGCAGCCACTGCAAACAAGAACAAGGTGAGACTATGATACAGTAAAGCAGCCAGCTCTAAGAACTGTTCCGTTACTTGACACTTGCTGGGATCACACTCAGTCATGTTAGCAGCCACTGCAAACAAGAACAAGGTGAGACTATGATACAGTGGAGCAGCCAGCTCTAGGAACTGTTCCGTTACTTGACACTTGCTGGGATCACACTCAGTCATGTTAGCAGCCACTGCAAACAAGAACAAGGTGAGACTATGATACAGTAAAGCAGCCAGCTCTAAGAACTGTTCCGTTACTTGACACTTGCTGGGATCACACTCAGTCATGTTAGCAGCCACTGCAAACAAGAACAAGGTGAGACTATGATACAGTGGAGCAGCCAGCTCTAGGAACTGTTCCGTTACTTGACACTTGCTGGGATCACACTCAGTCATGTTAGCAGCCACTGCAAACAAGAACAAGGTGAGACTATGATACAGTGGAGCAGCCAGCTCTAGGAACTGTTCCGTTACTTGACACTTGCTGGGATCACACTCAGTCATGTTAGCAGCCACTGCAAACAAGAACAAGGTGAGACTATGACACAGTGAAGTGGCTGGCTCTAAGAACTGTTCTGTTACTTCACACTTGCTGGGATCACACTCAGTCTTGTTAGCAGCCACTGCAAACAAGAACAAGGTGAGACTATGATACAGTGGAGCAGCCAGCTCTAGGAACTGTTCCGTTACTTGACACTTGCTGGGATCACACTCAGTCATGTTAGCAGCCACTGCAAACAAGAACAAGGTGAGACTATGATACAGTGAAGCAGCCGGCTCTGAGAACTGTTCCGTTACTTGACACTTGCTGGGATCACACTCAGTCATGTTAGCAGCCACTTCAAACAAGAACAAGGTGAGACTATGATACTGTGAAGCAGCTGGCTCTAAGAACTGTTCCGTTACTTGACACTTGCTGGGATCACAATCAGTCATGTTAGCAGCCACTGCAGACAAGAACAAGGTGAGACTATGATACAGTGGAGCAGCCAGCTCTAGGAACTGTTCCGTTACTTGACACTTGCTGGGATCACACTCAGTCATGTTAGAAGCCACTGCAAACAGGAACAAGGTGAGAATATGATACAGTGAAGCAGCCGGCTCTGAGAACTGTTCCGTTACTTCACACTTGCTGGGATAACACTCAGTCATGTCAGCAGCCACTGCGGACAAGAAAAGGTGTGACTATGATACAGTGGAGCAGCCAGCTCTGAGAACTGTTCTGTTACTTCACACTTGCTGAGATCACACTCAGTCATGTTACCAGCCACTGTGAACAAGAACAAGGTGTGACTATGATACAGTGGAGCAGCCAGCTCTGAGAACTGTTCTGTTACTTCACACTTGCTGGGATCACACTCAGTCATGTTAGCAGCCACTGCAAACAAGAACAAGGTGAGACTATGATACAGTGAAGCAGCCGGGTCTAAGAACTGTTCTGTTACTTCACACTTTCTGGGATCACACTCAGTCATGATAGCAGCCACTGTGAACAAGAACAAGGTGAGACTATGATACAGTGAAGCAGCAGGCTCTAAGAACTGTTCTGTTACTTCACACTTGCTGGGATCACACTCAGTCTTGTTAGCAGCCACTGCAAACAAGAACAAGGTGAGACTATGATACAGTGAGGCAGCCAGCTCTAAGAACTGTTCCATCACTTCACACTTGCTGGCATCACCCTCAGTCATGTTAGCAACCGCTGCAAACAAGAAGAAGAGGACACTATGATACAGTGAAGCAGCCAGCTCTAGGAACTGTTCCGTTGCTTGACACTTGCTGGGATCACACTCAGTCATGTTAGCAGCCACTGCAAACAAGAACAAGGTGTGACTATGATACAGTGAAGCAGCTGGCTCTAAGAACTGTTCCATCACTTCACACTTGCTGGCATCACCCTCAGTCATGTTAGCAGCCACTGCAAACAAGAACAAGGTGAGACTATGATACAGTGAAGCAGCCAGCTCTAGGAACTGTTCCGTTGCTTGACACTTGCTGGGATCACACTCAGTCATGTTAGCAGCCACTGCAGACAAGAACAAGGTGAGACTATGATACAGTGAAGCAACCGGCTCTGAGAACTGTTCCTTCACTTCACACTTGCTGGGATCACACTCAGTCTTGTTAGCAGCCACTGCAAACAAGAACAAGGTGAGACTATGATACAGTGAAGCAGCCGGCTCTAAGAACTGTTCTGTTACTTCACACTTGCTGGGATCCCACTCAGTAATGTTAGCAGCCACTGCAAACAAGAACAAGGTGAGACTATGATACAGTAAAGCAGCCAGCTCTAAGAACTGTCCCGTTACTCCACACTTGCTGGGATCACACTCAGTCATGTTAGCAGCCACTGCAAACAGGAACAAGGTGAGACTATGATACAGTGAAGCAGCCGGCTCTGAGAACTGTTCTGTTACTTCACACTTGCTGAGATCACACTCAGTCATGTTAGCAGCCACTGCAAACAAGAACAAGGTGAGACTATGATACAGTAAAGCAACCGGCTCTGAGAACTGTTCTGTTACTCCACACTTGCTGGGATCACACTCAGTCATGTTAGCAGCCACTGCAAACAAGAACAAGGTGAGACTATGATACAGTGAAGCAGCCAGCTCTGAGAACTGTTCTGTTACTTCACACTTGCTGGGATCACACTCAGTCAAGTTAGCAGCCACTGCAAACAGGAACAAGGTGAGACTATGATACAGTGAGGCAGCCGGCTCTAAGAACTGTTCTGTTACTTCACACTTGCTGGGATCCCACTCAGTCATGTTAGCAGCCACTGAGAACAAGAACAAGGTGAGACTATGATACAGTGAAGCAGCCGGCTCTGAGAACTGTTCCGTTACTTCACACTTGCTGGGATCACACTCAGTCATGTCAGCAGCCACTGCGGACAAGAACAAGGTGTGACTATGATACAGTGAAGCAGCCGGCTCTAAGAACTGTTCTGTTACTTCACACTTGCTGGGATCACACTCAGTCTTGTTAGCAGCCACTGCAAACAAGAACAAGGTGAGACTATGATACAGTGAGGCAGCCAGCTCTAAGAACTGTTCCATCACTTCACACTTGCTGGCATCACCCTCAGTCATGTTAGCAGCCGCTGCAAACAAGAAGAAGGGAACACTATGATACAGTGAAGCAGCCAGCTCTAGGAACTGTTCCGTTGCTTGACACTTGCTGGGATCACACTCAGTCATGTTAGCAGCCACTGCAAACAAGAACAAGGTGTGACTATGATACAGTGAAGCAGCTGGCTCTAAGAACTGTTCCATCACTTCACACTTGCTGGGATCACACTCAGTCATGTTAGCAGCCACTGCAAACAAGAACAAGGTGAGACTATGATACGGTGAAGCAGCCAGCTCTGAGAACTGTTCTGTTACTTCACACTTGCTGGGATCACACTCAGTCATGTTAGCAGCCACTGAGAACAAGAACAAGGTGATACTATGATACAGTGAAGCAGCCAGCTCTAAGAACTGTCCCGTTACTCCACACTTGCTGGGATCACACTCAGTCATGTTAGCAGCCACTGCAAACAAGAACAAGGTGAGACTATGATACAGTAAAGCAACCGGCTCTGAGAACTGTTCCTTCACTTCACACTTGCTGGGATCACACTCAGTCTTGTTAGCAGCCACTGCAGACAAGAACAAGGTGAGACTATGATACAGTGAAGCAGCCGGCTCTAAGAACTGTTCTGTTACTTCACACTTGCTGGGATCCCACTCAGTCATGTTAGCAGCCACTGCAGACAAGAACAAGGTGAGACTATGATACAGTGAAGCAGCCGGCTCTGAGAACTGTTCTGTTACTTCACACTTGCTGGGATCCCACTCAGTCATGTTAGCAGCCACTGCAGACAAGAACAAGGTGAGACTATGATACAGTGAAGCAGCCGGCTCTAAGAACTGTTCTGTTACTTCACACTTGCTGGCATCACACTCAGTCATGTTAGCAGCCACTGCAAACAGGAACAAGGTGAGACTATGATACAGTGAAGCAGCTGGCTCTGAGAACTGTTCTGTTACTCCACACTTGCTGGCATCACACTCAGTCATGTTAGTAGCCACTGCAAACAAGAACAAGGTGAGACTATGATACAGTGGAGCAGCCAGCTCTGAGAACTGTTCTGTTACTCCACACTTGCTGGGATCACACTCAGTCATGTTAGCAGCCACTGCAAACAAGAACAAGGTGAGACTATGATACAGTGAAGCAGCCAGCTCTGAGAACTGTTCCATTACTTCACACTTGCTGGGATCACACTCAGTCAAGTTAGCAGCCACTGCAAACAGGAACAAGGTGAGACTATGATACAGTGAGGCAGCCGGCTCTAAGAACTGTTCTGTTACTTCACACTTGCTGGGATCCCACTCAGTCATGTTAGCAGCCACTGAGAACAAGAACAAGGTGAGACTATGATACAGTGAAGCAGCCGGCTCTGAGAACTGTTCCGTTACTTCACACTTGCTGGGATCACACTCAGTCATGTCAGCAGCCACTGCGGACAAGAACAAGGTGTGACTATGATACAGTGGAGCAGCCAGCTCTGAGAACTGTTCTGTTACTTCACACTTGCTGGGATCACACTCAGTCATGTTAGCAGCCACTGCAAACAAGAACAAGGTGAGACTATGATACAGTGAGGCAGCCGGCTCTGAGAACTGTTCCGTTACTTCACACTTGCTGGCATCACACTCAGTCATGTTAGCAGCCACTGCAAACAAGAACAAGGTGAGACTATGATACAGTGGAGCAGCCGGCTCTAAGAACTGTTCCTTCACTTCACACTTGCTGGGATCACACTCAGTCATGTTAGCAGTCACTGCAAACAGGAACAAGGTGAGACTATGATACAGTGAGGCAGCCGGCTCTAAGAACTGTTCTGTTACTTCACACTTGCTGGGATCCCACTCAGTCATGTTAGCAGCCACTGAGAACAAGAACAAGGTGAGACTATGATACAGTGAAGCAGCCGGCTCTGAGAACTGTTCCGTTACTTCACACTTGCTGGGATCACACTCAGTCATGTCAGCAGCCACTGCGGACAAGAACAAGGTGTGACTATGATACAGTGGAGCAGCCGGCTCTAAGAACTGTTCTGTTACTTCACACTTGCTGGGATCCCACTCAGTCTTGTTAGCAGCCACTGCAGACAAGAACAAGGTGAGACTATGATACAGTGAAGCAGCCGGCTCTGAGAACTGTTCTGTTACTTCACACTTGCTGAGATCACACTCAGTCATGTTAGCAGCCACTGCAAACAAGAACAAGGTGAGACTATGATACAGTGAAGCAGCCGGCTCTGAGAACTGTTCTGTTACTTCACACTTGCTGGGATCCCACTCAGTCTTGTTAGCAGCCACTGCAAACAAGAACAAGGTGAGACTATGATACAGTGAGGCAGCCGGCTCTGAGAACTGTTCTGTTACTTCACACTTGCTGGGATCACACTCAGTCATGTTAGCAGCCACTGCAAACAGGAACAAGGTGAGACTATGATACAGTGAAGCAGCCGGCTCTGAGAACTGTTCTGTTACTTCACACTTGCTGGGATCCCACTCAGTCATGTTAGCGGCCACTACAAACAAGAACAAGGTGAGACTATGATACAGTAAAGCAACCGGCTCTGAGAACTGTTCTGTTACTCCACACTTGCTGGGATCCCACTCAGTCTTGTTAGCAGCCACTGCAAACAAGAACAAGGTGAGACTATGATACAGTGAAGCAGCCAGCTCTGAGAACTGTTCTGTTACTTCACACTTGCTGGGATCACACTCAGTCTTGTTAGCAGCCACTGCAAACAAGAACAAGGTGAGACTATGATACAGTGAGGCAGCCGGCTCTGAGAACTGTTCTGTTACTTCACACTTGCTGGGATCACACTCAGTCTTGTTAGCAGCCACTGCAAACAAGAACAAGGTGAGACTATGATACAGTGAAGCAGCCGGCTCTGAGAACTGTTCTGTTACTTCACACTTGCTGGGATCACACTCAGTCATGTTAGCAGTCACTGCAAACTAGAACAAGGTGAGACTATGATACAGTGAAGCAGCCGGCTCTGAGAACTGTTCCGTTACTTCACACTTGCTGGGATCACACTCAGTCTTGTTAGCAGCCACTGCAAACAAGAACAAGGTGAGACTATGATACAGTGAAGCAGCCAGCTCTGAGAACTGTTCTGTTACTTCACACTTGCTGGGATCACACTCAGTCATGTTAGCAGTCACTGCAAACTAGAACAAGGTGAGACTATGATACAGTGAAGCAGCCGGCTCTGAGAACTGTTCTGTTACTTCACACTTGCTGGGATCCCACTCAGTCTTGTTAGCAGCCACTGCAGACAAGAACAAGGTGAGACTATGATACAATGAAGCAGCCGGCTCTAAGAACTGTTCTGTCACTTCACACTTGCTGGGATCACACTCAGTCATGTTAGCAGCCACTGCAAACAAGAACAAGGTGAGACTATGATACAGTGAAGCAGCCAGCTCTAAGAACTGTTCTGTTACTTCACACTTGCTGGGATCACACTCAGTCTTGTTAGCAGCCACTGCAAACAAGAACAAGGTGAGACTATGATACAGTGAAGCAGCCAGCTCTGAGAACTGTTCTGTTACTTCACACTTGCTGGGATCACACTCAGTCTTGTTAGCAGCCACTGCAAACAAGAACAAGGTGAGACTATGATACAGTGAGGCAGCCGGCTCTAAGAACTGTTCTATTACCTCACACTTGCTGGGATCACACTCAGTCTTGTTAGCAGCCACTGCAAACAAGAACAAGGTGAGACTATGATACAGTGAAGCAGCCGGCTCTGAGAACTGTTCTGTTACTTCACACTTGCTGGGATCACACTCAGTCTTGTTAGCAGCCACTGCAAACAAGAACAAGGTGAGACTATGATACAGTGAGGCAGCCGGCTCTGAGAACTGTTTTGTTACTTCACACTTGCTGGGATCACACTCAGTCATGTTAGCAGCCACTGCAAACAGGAACAAGGTGAGACTATGATACAGTGAAGCAGCCGGCTCTGAGAACTGTTCTGTTACTTCACACTTGCTGGCATCACACTCAGCCATGTTAGCAGCCACTGCAAACAAGAACAAGGTGAGACTATGATACAGTGAAGCAGCCGGCTCTGAGAACTGTTCTGTTACTTCACACTTGCTGGGATCACACTCAGTCATGTTAGCAGCCACTGCAAACAGGAACAAGGTGAGACTATGATACAGTGAAGCAGCCGGCTCTGAGAACTGTTCTGTTACTTCACACTTGCTGGCATCACACACAGCCATGTTAGCAGCCACTGCAAACAAGAACAAGGTGAGACTATGATACAGTGAAGCAGCCGGCTCTGAGAACTGTTCTGTTACTTCACACTTGCTGGGATCACACTCAGCCATGTTAGCAGCCACTGCAAACAAGAACAAGGTGAGACTATGATACAGTGAAGCAGCCGGCTCTAAGAACTGTTCCGTTACTTCACACTTGCTGGGATCACACTCAGTCGTGTTAGCAGCCACTGTTAACAAGAACAAGGTGAGACTATGATACAGTGAGGCAGCCGGCTCTGAGAACTGTTCTGTTACTTCACACTTGCTGGGATCACACTCAGTCATGTTAGCAGCCACTGCAAACAAGAACAAGGTGAGACTATGATACAGTGAGCAGCCGGCTCTGAGAACTGTTCTGTTACTTCACACTTGCTGGGATCCCACTCAGTCTTGTTAGCAGCCACTGCAAACAAGAACAAGGTGAGACTATGATACAGTGAAGCAGCCGGCTCTGAGAACTGTTCTGTTACTTCACACTTGCTGGGATCACACTCAGTCATGTTAGCAGCCACTGCAAACAAGAACAAGGTGAGACTATGATACAGTGAAGCAGCCGGCTCTGAGAACTGTTCTGTTACTTCACACTTGCTGGGATCACACTCATTCATGTTAGCAGCCACTGCAAACAGGAACAAGGTGAGACTATGATACAGTGAAGCAGCCGGCTCTAAGAACTGTTCCTTCACTTCACACTTGCTGGGATCACACTCAGTCATGTTAGCAGCCACTGCAAACAGGAACAAGGTGAGACTATGATACAGTGAAGCAGCCGGCTCTGAGAACTGTTCTGTTACTTCACACTTGCTGGGATCACACTCAGTCTTGTTAGCAGCCACTGCAAACAAGAACAAGGTGAGACTATGATACAGTGAGGCAGCCGGCTCTGAGAACTGTTCTGTTACTTCACACTTGCTGGGATCACACTCAGTCATGTTAGCAGCCACTGCAAACAGGAACAAGGTGAGACAATGATACAGTGAAGCAGCCGGCTCTAAGAACTGTTCCTTCACTTCACACTTGCTGGGATCACACTCAGTCTTGTTAGCAGCCACTGCAAACAAGAACAAGGTGAGACTATGATACAGTGAGGCAGCCGGCTCTGAGAACTGTTCTGTTACTTCACACTTGCTGGGATCACACTCAGTCATGTTAGCAGCCACTGCAAACAGGAACAAGGTGAGACTAGGATACAGTGAAGCAGCCGGCTCTAAGAACTGTTCCTTCACTTCACACTTGCTGGGATCACACTCAGTCATGTTAGCAGCCACTGCAAACAGGAACAAGGTGAGACTATGATACAGTGAAGCAGCCGGCTCTGAGAACTGTTCTGTTACTTCACACTTGCTGGGATCACACTCAGTCTTGTTAGCAGTCACTGCAAACAAGAACAAGGTGAGACTATGATACAGTGAAGCAGCCGGCTCTAAGAACTGTTCCGTTACTTCACACTTGCTGGGATCACACTCAGTCTTGTTAGCAGCCACTGCAAACAAGAACAAGGTGAGACTATGATACAGTGAGGCAGCCGGCTCTGAGAACTGTTCTGTTACTTCACACTTGCTGGGATCACACTCAGTCATGTTAGCAGCCACTGCAAACATTACCAAGGTGTGACTATGATACATTGGAGCAGCCGGCTCTGAGAACTGTTCTGTTACTTCACACTTGCTGGGATCACACTCAGTCATGTTAGCAGCCACTGCAAACAGGAACAAGGTGAGACTATGATACAGTGAAGCAGCCGGCTCTAAGAACTGTTCCTTCACTTCACACTTGCTGGGATCACACTCAGTCTTGTTAGCAGCCACTGCAAACAAGAACAAGGTGAGACTATGATACAGTGAGGCAGCCGGCTCTGAGAACTGTTCTGTTACTTCACACTTGCTGGGATCACACTCAGTCATGTTAGCAGCCACTGCAAACAGGAACAAGGTGAGACTATGATACAGTGAAGCAGCCGGCTCTAAGAACTGTTCCTTCACTTCACACTTGCTGGGATCACACTCAGTCATGTTAGCAGCCACTGCAAACAGGAACAAGGTGAGACTATGATACAGTGAAGCAGCCGGCTCTGAGAACTGTTCTGTTACTTCACACTTGCTGGGATCACACTCAGTCTTGTTAGCAGTCACTGCAAACAAGAACAAGGTGAGACTATGATACAGTGAAGCAGCCGGCTCTAAGAACTGTTCCGTTACTTCACACTTGCTGGGATCACACTCAGTCATGTTAGCAGCCACTGCAAACAGGAACAAGGTGAGACTATGATACAGTGAAGCAGCCGGCTATGAGAACTGTTCTGTTACTTCACACTTGCTGGGATCACACTCAGCCATGTTAGCAGCCACTGCAAACAAGAACAAGGTGAGACTATGATACAGTGAGGCAGCTGGCTCTGAGAACTGTTCCTTCACTTCACACTTGCTGGGATCACACTCAGTCATGTTAGTAGCCACTGCAAACTAGAACAAGGTGAGACTATGATACAGTGAGGCAGCCGGCTCTAAGAACTGTTCTGTTACTTCACACTTGCTGGGATCACACTCAGTCATGTTAGCAGCCACTGCAAACAGGAACAAGGTGAGACTATGATACAGTGAGGCAGCCGGCTCTAAAAACTGTTCTGTTACTTCACACTTGCTGGGATCCCACTCAGTCATGTTAGCAGCCACTGAGAACAAGAACAAGGTGTGACTATGATACAGTGGAGCAGCCGGCTCTAAGAACTGTTCTGTTACTTCACACTTGCTGGGATCCCACTCAGTCATGTTAGCAGCCACTGCAGACAAGAACAAGGTGAGACTATGATACAGTGAAGCAGCCGGCTCTGAGAACTGTTCTGTTACTTCACACTTGCTGGGATCACACTCACTCTTGTTAGCAGCCACTGCAAACAGGAACAAGGTGAGACTATGATACAGTGAGGCAGCCGGCTCTGAGAACTGTTCTGTTACTTCACACTTGCTGGGATCACACTCAGTCATGTTAGCAGCCACTGCAAACAGGAACAAGGTGAGACTATGATACAGTGAAGCAGCCGGCTCTGAGAACTGTTCTGTTACTTCACACTTGCTGGGATCACACTCAGTCATGTTAGCAGCCACTGCAAACAGGAACAAGGTGAGACTATGATACAGTGAGGCAGCCGGCTCTAAGAACTGTTCTGTTACTTCACACTTGCTGGGATCCCACTCAGTCATGTTAGCAGCCACTGAGAACAAGAACAAGGTGTGACTATGATACAGTGGAGCAGCCGGCTCTAAGAACTGTTCTGTTACTTCACACTTGCTGGGATCCCACTCAGTCATGTTAGCAGCCACTGAGAACAAGAACAAGGTGTGACTATGATACAGTGGAGCAGCCGGCTCTAAGAACTGTTCTGTTACTTCACACTTGCTGGGATCCCACTCAGTCATGTTAGCAGCCACTGCAGACAAGAACAAGGTGAGACTATGATACAGTGAAGCAGCCGGCTCTGAGAACTGTTCTGTTACTTCACACTTGCTGGGATCACACTCAGTCATGTTAGCAGCCACTGCAGACAAGAACAAGGTGAGACTATGATACAGTGAAGCAGCCGGCTCTGAGAACTGTTCTGTTACTTCACACTTGCTGGGATCCCACTCAGTCATGTTAGCAGCCACTGAGAACAAGAACAAGGTGTGACTATGATACAGTGGAGCAGCCGGCTCTAAGAACTGTTCTGTTACTTCACACTTGCTGGGATCCCACTCAGTCATGTTAGCAGCCACTGCAGACAAGAACAAGGTGAGACTATGATACAGTGAAGCAGCCGGCTCTGAGAACTGTTCTGTTACTTCACACTTGCTGGGATCACACTCACTCTTGTTAGCAGCCACTGCAAACAGGAACAAGGTGAGACTATGATACAGTGAGGCAGCCGGCTCTAAGAACTGTTCTGTTACTTCACACTTGCTGGGATCCCACTCAGTCATGTTAGCAGCCACTGAGAACAAGAACAAGGTGTGACTATGATACAGTGGAGCAGCCGGCTCTAAGAACTGTTCTGTTACTTCACACTTGCTGGGATCCCACTCAGTCATGTTAGCAGCCACTGCAGACAAGAACAAGGTGAGACTATGATACAGTGAAGCAGCCGGCTCTGAGAACTGTTCTGTTACTTCACACTTGCTGGGATCACACTCACTCTTGTTAGCAGCCACTGCAAACAGGAACAAGGTGAGACTATGATACAGTGGAGCAGCCAGCTCTAAGAACTGTTCCGTTACTTCACACTTGCTGGGATCACACTCACTCTTGTTAGCAGCCACTGCAAACAAGAACAAGGTGAGACTATGATACAGTGAAGCAGCCGGCTCTAAGAACTGTTCCGTTACTTCACACTTGCTGGGATCACACTCACTCTTGTTAGCAGCCACTGCAAACAGGAACAAGGTGAGACTATGATACAGTGAGGCAGCCAGCTCTAAGAACTGTTCTGTTACTTCACACTTGCTGGGATCCCACTCAGTCATGTTAGCAGCCACTGAGAACAAGAACAAGGTGTGACTATGATACTGTGAAGCAGCTGGCTCTAAGAACTGTTCTGTTACTTCACACTTGCTGGGATCACACTCAGTCATGTTAGCAGCCACTGCAAACAAGAACAAGGTGAGACTATGATACAGTGAAGCAGCCGGCTCTGAGAACTGTTCCGTTACTTCACACTTGCTGGCATCACACTCAGTCATGTTAGCAGCCACTGCAAACAGGAACAAGGTGAGACTATGATACAGTGAGGCAGCCGGCTCTAAGAACTGTTCTGTTACTTCACACTTGCTGGGATCCCACTCAGTCATGTTAGCAGCCACTGAGAACAAGAACAAGGTGAGACTATGATACAGTGAAGCAGCCAGCTCTGAGAACTGTTCCGTTACTTCACACTTGCTGGGATCATGCTCAGTCATGTTAGCAGCCACTGCAAACAAGAACAAGGTGAGACTATGATACAGTGAAGCAGCCGGCTCTGAGAACTGTTCCGTTACTTCACACTTGCTGGGATCACACTCAGTCATGTCAGCAGCCACTGCGGACAAGAACAAGGTGTGACTATGATACAGTGGAGCAGCCAGCTCTGAGAACTGTTCTGTTACTTCACACTTGCTGGGATCACACTCAGTCATGTTAGCAGCCACTGCAAACAAGAACAAGGTGAGACTATGATACAGTGAAGCAGCCGGCTCTGAGAACTGTTCCGTTACTTCACACTTGCTGGGATCACACTCAGTCATGTCAGCAGCCACTGCGGACAAGAACAAGGTGTGACTATGATACAGTGGAGCAGCCAGCTCTGAGAACTGTTCCGTTACTTCACACTTGCTGGGATCACACTCAGCCATGTTAGCAGCCACTGCAAACAAGAACAAGGTGAGACTATGATACAGTGAAGCAGCCGGCTCTGAGAACTGTTCCGTTACTTCACACTTGCTGGGATCACACTCAGTCATGTCAGCAGCCACTGCGGACAAGAACAAGGTGCTACTATGATACAGTGGAGCAGCCAGCTCTGAGAACTGTTCTGTTACTTCACACTTGCTGGGATCACACTCAGTCATGTTAGCAGCCACTGCAAACAAGAACAAGGTGAGACTACGATACAGTGGAGCAGCCGGCTCTGAGAACTGTTCCGTTACTTCACACTTGCTGGGATCACACTCAGTCATGTTCGCAGCCACTGCAAACAAGAACAAGGTGAGACTATGATACAGTGAAGCAGCAGGCTCTAAGAACTGTTCCGTTACTTCACACTTGCTGGGATCACACTCAGTCATGTTCGCAGCCACTGCAAACAAGACAAGGTGAGACTATGATACAGTGAAGCAGCCGGCTCTAAGAACTGTTCTGTTACTTCACACTTGCTGGGATCACACTCAGTCATGTTCGCAGTCACTGCAAACAAGACAAGGTGAGACTATGATACAGTGATACCAACAAACTTCAACAATAACTCTTACATCATTCTTCACAAATTGATATCCTGGGACTGGTCTAATTGTTCCTGGAGTAAGCCCACAATCACTGTACAAACACATCTGAGACTTATAATGTATCGTATCGTGCAGGCGAGGTAAGCTGTTTGTTCGTCAGCTACACTATTAACAGTAATCATTGTATTCACACGCATTTAAGACACTCGTTTTGCGTCTCCTAAAGGTCAGCAAGAAAGAACGCCACATTTCGCGATGAAAACGGTTGCCGTAAAACACTGCCGGTCGTCCAATGTTGGAGCATAAGGCGGATCCGCAATCGTCATCAGATTTGATGCAAGCACATTTGTCAATGTGGAGACATACGGCGGACCTGCAATCGTCCGGATCGGCCCTTCCTTCGAGTCTCACGTCACACTGAATAACAAGACGAACACTTTGACACATCTGTTGATCATCAATCAACAATGCTATGTATGGGCGTTGAGTCTATAAGTGGCTCCTCATTCAACACTGGGCTAGATAAAAATGAATATATAAATTAGGCAGATATTATCAATATTGTTTGTTTATTCTGCGACAGTCGTTGGAAGAAGATGGCTTGAGCCAGCCATGTGGTAGTGATGTGAGATAAAGGGACAGGAATCTTCACTCGTGGCTACAAGATCTCGTGAATCAAGTTCACGACCCGGAATATAGGGAATAAAATACTGCGTTCAAATAAGTGGAAAAAAAGGTTTTCAAAAATTGAACCTGAAAGAGAGGAGTGCGTCTTATAAGCCGGTATCATGATTATAATTTCAATAAGGTATTATTCTTTGTTGCACATTCAGCCATAACATTGCTTTACACATCTTTCTGATTGGTGTATCTCTCCTCAGCCTCAGAATATTGCATGACTGTTGTCGTGGTGGCAATAGTATTCAATATACGCTACCTGATTGACACTCATCCCGTGGTTCCTCCTTCACTACAGCGTCCTTATAGTCTTCCTCCTTCTTCACCGAGGCCAGGGGATCCAGGTCCATCCTGCTGCTATCCCACAGGATCAGGCTGGAAGAGAAAGCACAATTAGCACAAACAAAAAAAATTGAATTATCAGACAACTTAACAATTTGTTTATTATCATTTTCTCAAACTCTCTATCATCATCAAAATCATCTTTGTCAAGATGATTTTCATCATTATTTCTTTCATCAAGAACTTTTTCAAAATTGGAAATCAAAAAAAAAAATTGAAAGAATTGAATGTAAAAATAAAACAAAATGGTGAGAAAAAAAGTTTTTATTATTATTATTATTATCAACTCTTGCAGTTGCACATAAATGCGCGGTGGCAAGTTCCCTATCGATCCTATCCTATCGCCTCCCTAACCTTCTGACGGAATAGCTTCAACCCTATTTCATCCTCCTCAAGTATACTTCTACTATAAGCCCATTCCAATCCCTACCTGTCCTATTCAAGAAAGAGAACTTACCGACATCTAATCTAGGCCCCTTTATAACTTTGATAAATATTAATCATAAATATTTTGATGAATATTGATATATAAGATTTGATAAAATCTTTCCTGATGTTGATCATTCTCATTATCCAATAACTTGATGAACTTTATTGAATTTACTATTTCCGTGTAGACTTCATTATCTCTTATACGTCTTCTTACTTTTCAAAGACCAATTACCTAGAGTCCCATCTTTCCGTTTCTATTCCTTCTTCCCAGTTTGTTGATACTCTGCATATATGATCTGATAGTTTTTTCAATCAAACACATGTTTGCTTTCCAATTTCCACCAATCAAAAATCACAACACAAATACATCTGGATTCTTGTTCAAGGGTGCGTTCCGAAACCTCCAGAATCTACTGCCAGTATACTGGATGCATTCCGAAACCTTCAACAAGTACTTTACTGATCGTTCCGAAACCTACCGCGCCAGTAAATTCTGCTTACTGGAAACACTGGAGGTATTCGGCCCAGTACGTCCAGTAAATCCAAAGATACAGCAAGTAGAAAAATGGCGTCCTCCGATGAATATTCCGAAGTTAAGTTAGTTTGTACTCAAACAAATCGAAACGTTACAATTGTGGTTGATAAAGCCGAAAAACTGCTTTTGGAAAGAGGTTAGTTGATTTAAAATTAGTTCAAGGTTGATTTTCGTTTAATTTTGGAACACGTGGTTTCCTAACCCAACATTTTATCCACAATAATACAACAACAATAATATCGTCCATCTTTATACTTGCAGATCGTACTGGGTGCGTTCCGTTACTTAGGCCTACTGGATACAAATAAATCTACTGGCGAGTACTGTACTGCAAGTAAGGCCAGTGAGTTTTGGAATGCACCCCAAGTCTGGGTAGTGAGAATCCCATGTTCTCTATCCCATCATCATTGAAACATCTTTGACAGTAAACACATACATTAATGTTGACGTAGAATACGGTCTTCAAAACATGTAATTGATACCGTATTAAATCATACTATTTCACGATTGAAAGCGGTGGAATGACAGTCATTCTGTGCCCGGAATATTTCAAAACAAGAAGACCAACGTTATTCAAGTCTGGACGTGACAGTTTTCGACACCGACATCAGTTGAGAGTCCACGCGAGTCGATTTAATGAAATATCAGTTTCTTGGTGATAACTCTTGAACGGTATGAAGTGAGATATCAAAATCCTAATATGCGAGAAACACAGATAATCATAATAGCTTCAAGATAATATAAGTTGTAACTATTCAAGTCATGTCGCACAACTGTCAAGCGTCAACAGCTAAAACATGTTTTTTCAGCTTTCAACACTTCACAGTTATGCAACGTGACTTGAATAGTCATAACTTATATCATCTTGAAGCTATTATAATTAGGCCTATCTGTGTTTCTCGCATATTAGAATTTGGATATCTCATAGGCCTACAATTCAAAAGTTATCACCAAGAAACTGATATTTCGATAAATCGACTCTTGTGAACTCTTAACGAATGGGTGTTGTCAAGTCGAGGAGTTTTGTCAATCGACAATTGTCAAGTTGCCATAGAGAACACGCCAGGTAACGTTACCGATCCAAAACCTAGTTGTCGACAAAATATACTCGATCAACAATATTACAGAGGATCCTACTGCAAATATGAATAATGAAAGTGGCCTACAAAGTGTTGTCTACGTCTAAGCCTAGCTACAGGCTTGCGCCTATGGCACAGTGTATATTATAATGTTTATTGTCATCTGCCATAACCTCTGAATCCCGCCCGCCACCCACTTGCTCCTTCAGCACAGCAAAGGTCAACAATGTAGGCCTAGCCTAGGAGAATTAAATCCTTGCCAATGCCGTGTTAATTATTTCACTGATGCGTATGCGGACTACGGTTATGTGATGTAAATTTATACAAATGAATCAATCACAAGTAAAAACATACCCAATCCACAGCCTTGTGATCACGCCTGCCTACCGGTCTTCGAGCTGCTAGACCAAAAATACTACTTGGTGCTTGACTGAGAACCAGCGGGCGGTGGAATTCTAGTTTCATATTTTGCCTTTCAAAATTTCTTTTTGATACTTTGTTAGTCTGTTTTCAGTCAGAGCATTATATTGGAAGTCTAGGCCTAGTTACGAATACACAATGGAATGAGATCATCCCCGCCTTATCTTTGGGTTAACGATTCGACCATATTTCCAACTTCATCGTTTCTGGAGAAGCAAGATAGGCGTAGCAGGTGAGTTTTTTGAGGTTATGGCTGTATACAGCCATAACCATTTTGAAGTCTACTATAGTAGACTTCAAAATCAATGTCCGATCCATTGAGATTGTAACATTACAATCTTAATGTCCAATCTAAGCACTGGCCTTTGACTGAGGAAGAATGTAAGAATATTGAACTAGCCCTGAGTCTATACTGATTTAATGCATTGTGTACTTTTCCACTTTATCAGTTGCATTGAGGCTCTTCGTTGGCTGTGTAAACTCAACGGCCAAGGCTCCAGAGATCAGTGTATCAATCCGTCAATACATTAGGGCCGTAGGCATTGAGTTTACAGTGTATACATTATAAACTCAATGGTTCAGTTGAACAAGATGGGGTTAAATGAAGGGAAGTGTAAGTTAGTCACCTTTGGTAGGAGGAGAGTGAGGGCTGATGTAGTGTATGATGTAGGAGGGAAGTCACTTGAGTCAGTGGAAAATTACAAGTACTTGGGGGTGGTATTTGATAGACGTCTAGGGTGGGGGAGTCAGATTGAGAGAATAGTAAAAAAGAGTATAAATGCACTAAACTTTGTAATGAGGCAGCTTAGGGGGACAAGTATGGAGATAAAGGAAAAGGCTTATTTCTCATTAGTGCGTCCCATGGTGGAATATGCTAGTTCAGTTTGGGATCCTTATAGATTAGGTGAGATAAGGGATGTGGAAAGGGTGCAAAGGATTGCAGTTAGAAGGGTTACAGGTAGGGTTAGGAGGTGGAAATGGGGGGAGAATGAAAGGGGGGAGAGGGTGAGAATATTGGAGAGTCCATCTGAGATGATCCGAGACTTGGGATGGCGGGAATTGGAAATACGGAGAAAGGAGGATCGGATCTGTAATTTCTTCAGGGTAATGGAAGGAGAAGGGGGCTGGGGAGAGTTGAATAGGTTGATTGAAAGGAATGAGTCAGGGTATGGGGGTAGGCGAAGTCATGATAGAGCAGTAGTTATAAAGGGGGCTAGATTAGATGTCGGTAAGTTCTCTTTCTTGAATAGGACAGGTAGGGATTGGAATGGGCTTAGTAGAAGTATACTTGAGGAGGATGAAATAGGGTTGAAGCTATTCCGTCAGAAGGTTAGGGAGGCGATAGGATAGGATTGATAGGGAACTTGCCACCGTGCATTTATGTGCAACTGCAAGAGTTAATAATAATAATAATCCAAGCTTTGAGATTTGTCTGAGAAAGGATATAAGAATATGGCTCTGGTCCCGAGTCTTTGCTGGTTTAATGTATGTATACTTTATCAGTTGCATGGACGGCTCTGAGTTGACTGTGTAAACTCAACGGCCGAGGCTCTAGAGATCAGTGTATCGATCCGTCAATATACGAGGAGGGACTTAGGTCCGTATGGAAGGACTCATTAATATAATTTGTGTCATAGAGATATTAGGCCTATCCACTGCGCTATTGAATTACTATGGTATCATCTCATGAATGGTTGGCCCACCGCAGTCAAGTGTTGTGATGGTACCTACACGTTCCTGTTGATGATAATTGATAGAGATAGTATATTGCTCCGATCTGTCGTAGGGTAATGCTGGGTGATGGTTATAGCCTACTCTGTTTACACCAAAAATTCAATCTCGATCAAGCTAATTGTGATTAAATGTACCATTGAGTTTGTAGTTATAAGAGAGTATCTCCAATGTTAAAGTTCTATAAGAGCAACCGTGATCGGCCGGCCCGAGCTTCACCCCAAAAGCAAGGTGTTTTGTCCAGGTGGTGCTAGTGTCGGCGTTACTAGTCAACCGGCGACACTAGCACCGCCTGGACAAAACACCCTGTTTCTTGGGTGAAGCTCGAACTGTCAGAATTATAGAGCCTCCCATAAGAATGTACAGTCTTTCTAACGTAGTTATCATAAAGTCAATGAATGTACGCATGGAATTGTGGGTAGTAAACTAATGGCGCTGACATGGTTTGCTGATCGAGATTGAGACCAATGAATGGTGAGAAACTGTGAATGCCAATCACATGATGAAATGACACACAATATGACATGGAACAGTTTCAACTTGATGGTGGCGATTGGTTTATGAGTTATGGAGGAGTATTAATGAGCAGGCCCACCGATATTAGCATTGAGTTTGTAGTGTTGTTGGTATTGGGACTATAATACTGGACTTTTATCTCAGAATCTTGTGAATATTTCATCACTCGTACATACCATATTACTGTAATCTAAATCACACTCCTACATTCCTCGGAGCCCCAATTGAATTCCCAACTCCAATTGAATTGAACCTTGATTGAAATTCAGTTGAACTTCAGGCCTACAGTCAGTTCAAAAACTTCGATTAGAAATTTTAGCTACAGTCGAGCCCGCATATAACGAATTTCAAGGGGAATAAAAATCTGTTCGTAAAAACAGAATTTCGTTATAGAGATTTATTGCTCTTTTTCATAACAGCACTTGAATTTTAGAGATTTGTAAAGATGGGCCTACATTTACGACTTGGGCCCTAGTATAGTACTGTATTAGGTGACATATTATCATCGCATCGTATCATCACTTAGTATGTTTGTAGAAAGTAATAGAAAACAACAATGTCCTTTCATAAAGAACTCATCATCTGCTATCACATGACACCACAACTCCCCACTTCTCGTGTTTTATTTCCTAGGTTACAGGACACTATCACGAATGAAAATGAAGGAATGTAAACAAAAAATAGATAAACAAAGTCATTGAAGATGTCACCATCACGTTATTATTTAGCGCGCGTTGAGCGAATGTTTGGGTATGGGCCGTTCCACTGTGCGTGGAACGGGGAGGGAGGGGGGTGCAGCAAGAGTTATGACCACATGCTGTACGCGTCACCAGCTGCTACGATGAAGCCTACAGTCCGCTCAAAATAAATGTAACCTGAAAATAAATTCACGCAAAATGCTCCGATTTTCGAATATTTTGTTGGAAATAACTGAAAATAATGAGCAAAATATGCTGTAAAGTGACAAAAAATTCGTAATAACCGAATTTTGAAATATAAATCACTTCGTTATAGGTCTTTATTCAACATTGTAAGGATAGGAGATTTGAAGGGGAATGGTAATTAATTCGTAAAAACCGAAATTTCGTTAAAACCGAGTTCGTTATATGTGGGCTCGAATGTAATAGGTGATTATTGGCACTAGGCCGACTCTGAGAACTAAAACTAACCCTTGATGTACATCCAACGCAAACCATATCGCAGCCATTGAATCTGTCAAGTTTACGAATGATTGCTCTATCCAGCCCTGATCACTGTGAGCTCCCCTTAAATACCTAAAGAAAAATAACGTGACGACCCTAAGACAGGTCAGCACGACTCACCGTTTAATTGTTATACAGGTGTCGTGAACCTGCTTACTTGCTACCGTCCTGGAATCAGTGTCTTCTAGTCTAGTAGATCTTGATTATATATGACGCCACCGCACTTAGATAATTGGTATTATTCAATACGGTTGTTGAAAACTTCCTCAACGGCGACAGAATGTGCACAGAGAAACCCATAGAGATCGATCATCACTAGTTTAAGAACATCAAATCACTTACAATGGATTGCTTTGAAGAAATAACCTTTCCCATGACCCTCGGCTTCCAGCCGGCATGAATAATTTGAAAAACGTGAAAAACATGGCGTTGGAATTTCGTGCGATGCATCATATGCCAGTTGAATGACTCGAATGACTCGATGAGAGCAGATAAATACATGCTATTCTGATCTTTCTTCACCGATCTAACAACATCGGGGCTAGGCTCAATTGTGTTTTTTCTTCCAGCTTGATCCTGTGGGATAGCAGCAGGATGGCCTCGGTGAAAGAGGAGGAAGACTATGAGGACGCTGTAGTGAAGGAGGAACCACTGGATGAGTGTGAATCAGGTAGCATATATCAAATACTATTGCCACCACGACAACAATTAAATGCAATATTTTGACAATAAGAAATTATACACCAATCAGAAAGATTTTCATACATTTATTCTCTATTCTCTATGAGATTCATACAGAGTATTAATATAGGATTTGTCAGATTGGTACAAACCAAGATGCATTGAGGGTTGCATTGGTTTGCAACCCTCAATGCATCTTGGTACAAACTATAACCTAAACTGAACTTGGTAATAGCCGTACATAAGTACAACGTAAAACCTATGACTATCAATAACGTAACGGGATAAGCAACATGGCGCTTCCCTTTCGCACCATGCGTATATCAAAGGGATGCCGCCTCACAAATGTTATGATGATTTGCTGGTATTGTTGTATGTTGATCTATACAAGTGATAGATGTAATGCAATCTGTGAATCCAGCTCTTCCCAACTGCATTGAACAATATTGGAATAAATTTCATTTGAATTGGCCAATCTAAATTTAAAATACGTCTGTAAAAGCATTTAGACCCCTAGCCAAGAGCCCTACTGCTATATTCACCATTTGATAACTGGATAATTACTCATCATCTACGAGAAAGATCAGAAACAATGCAAGTATACAACTATGTACTGTACACTGAAATACAAGCCTAATACGTACGATTTGATTTGAAATTGCGGATCTCAGAAATGTACACGAAAGCGCACTGATTCCATCATGGTGAAAACGTCCTAATGTTAAAAGGATAGGACTTACGACATGTTGCTTATCCCGTTACGTTATTGATAGTCATAGATAAAACAGAACAAATGACTCAAGTCTCAATCAAGGATAGTTGCTTGTAAGATACTCGTTTAGATTATAGAGAAGGTTTAATACATGTGTAAAGCACTATCACGGCTGCATGTGAAACAAAGAGTCCTCTTCTTTCTATTTATGAAATTAGGAAGGCTCTACTTCCTAACTATCTCTGTAACAAAATTGTATGTAATACACAGTCAAATGTTGATTCAGTATTTAAATCAACTGCCACCGGACCAATGGTCCAAAGCTGTAATTTATAATAAATAAATAATTAGACGAGCTGCAGCGAGGATTCAATTTGACATACTGAAAAAAATTGGTGTTCGTTTTTATGTTTTTTTTTTAATGTTTTTTTGTCGGTTCTCCACAGGTCAAACGGCTACAGCTATCAACTTCAAACTTTTTTTCATTATGGTTCCTCATCTAGCTTAGATCTGTATAGTTTTGTGGCATTATCGGGTGATAACTTTTATTTTTATGAATTTTAGAAATTTCAAAAATACCCATTAAAATAACACGGCGGAAAAGTATTGAAAACAATTTTATTTTCAAAACAATTGAAATTTTGTGTGAAGTTGAATAACATCTTGATTCACATTTCTGAAAATTCTCATCTTGATCGGGTCAGCCATTTTGAAGAAAAAACATGAAATGTGCTAAATTGGTACCACTCGAAGCCGTTTTTACCCATTTATAACTAAAATGTTACCCAATTGGCGAATTTAAGCAAAAGTTTGGCAATGAAGTCGACATACTATTACTTTCCGCTCGTCTAACAACGCGTATATAGCGTTTTCCTAGTAATAATGAAAAAATAAATGATGAGTATGGTTCAATTCGAAAGATAGGCTCAGTGAGAATGTATTTTTATTCATGCACAGTTAAGATTGATAGACTATTATACGATAAGATTGGCCAGACACTCGGTTATGATATCACAAAGGAATGAGGATTTTCAAAAGAAACCGTACCAAAATGAGAAATTCAAGTAATTCATCTAGGATGAAATGTTGTGAATCTGTCAAAGACGATCTGATGGAAAGAAAATATGAAGATGAAAAGTGTTTTCTGGAATTTTGTGGATTAGAAGATTGATTAGTAGAATTAGTGGATTAGTAAATGGTGAATAGTTGATGATAATTATCAAGATGATATTACGAGGTGTTGTTATCACTGGGAAAACGCCATATGGGCGTTGTTAGACGGGCGGAAAGTAATAGTATGTTGACTTCTTTGTCAAACCATTTCCTAAATTCGTCAATTGGGTGACACATAAGTTATAAATGGGTAGAAACGGCTTGGACTGGTACCGATTTAGCACATATCATGTTTTTTCTTCAAAATGGCTGACACAATCAAGCTGAGAATTTCCAGAAATGTGTATCAAAATGTAATTCAACTTCACACAAAATTTCATTTCTTTTTTCAAATAGAAATATTTTTATTTTTTTCTGCCGTGTTATTCTAATGAGTATTTTGGAAATTTCTAAGATTCATGGAGAAAAAACATGATCATCCAATAATGCCACAAAACTATACAGATCTGAGTTAGAAGAGGAACCATGATGAAAAAAAGTTTGAAATTGATAGCTTGGTCTTGTTTGCAGTGGCTGCTAACATGACTGAGTGTGATCCCAGCAAGTGTGGAGTAATGTAACAGTTCCTAGAGCCTGCTGCTTCACTGTATCATAGTCTCATCTTGTTCTTGTTTGCAGTGGCTGCTAACATGGCTGAGTGTGATCCCAGCAAGTGTGAAGTAACGAAACAGTTCTTAGAGCCGGCTGCTTCACTGCATCATAGTCTCACCTTGTTCTTGTTTGCAGTGGCTGCTAACATGACTGAGTGTGATCCCAGCAAGCGTGAAGTAACGGAACAGTT
>OZ023339.1:1900010-1920010 GCA_964007535.1 Brachyptera risi
GACTGATTGCTTGTAACGAGTGTAGCTTCAGGTCCAGTACTCGCAGTGCTCTGAAGCGTCATGTGATGAAGAGACATCACAAGTACTGATGCTACGTGGAACATCTCATGCCAAGGCTCAACTTGACAAAATGAGCCAAAATATTCCACCAATTATCCAATGTATTGCAGCAGTGTCGGACTGGCCAGGGCGGCTAGGCGGCGAATGCCGCCGAGGCCCCTGGCCAGTGAGGCCCCCAAAATATATAAGTCTGCAATAATGCTTGAATTGGGCAAATATTTTGAATTTTAATATAATTATATATAAAATACATAGCAAAATCTTATGAAATATTGATTCCTATGTCTGGGCCCGCCTGTATACGACATGGTTGTAACTATAGCGAAATGTGGTGGGAGGTGCACGTGTTTTGTTTCAATCTGTAATAACTTTGTAAGCAAAGACTGAGAAATGTTTTTGTATCATATTTCATAGGAAATGAATGCTCAATGTTGTACTCATGTTTCGATCGGCGTCGGCAACTGTGGCGTTTGAAGGTGTTGAGCGAATTATGTTATTTCATTTACAATGTTCGATGCTTGCTGGCACGGAGGCCCCTGAATCGTTCATGTTCTGCGAACCTTTGCGGTTATTAATAAACAAAATGCAACAATACAATCATTGTACTTCGTATATAATATCTTTATCTTCGATTTTTGCGCTCATTTCCAAGATTACTGAGTTACAGAAATTAATAGAAATATTGTAGGGGGCCCCCCTTATGCAAGTAAATCAAATTGCTATACAATGTATTTTGTATAATGGCCAGTTGCTCTCTCGACTTCCAATGCGTTGTACTGTTTCATCGTTCAAGTTACACGTGCGGGTGCGTTTTTGTTCTTGTTTTGTTGTTCTTCTACATAACATTTTATCATTTACCATTACGTGTTAATATACTTACAATTACAATACTGATCCACTCCCCCTGTTATTACAATTATCATTACAAATTAGAAATTACATTACATGATCATTGCCATCATTATGTCGGATTTCAAGCCCACTCACCGAATATTTAAATCCGGGGCAACAAAAAGGAAAGAGTCTGCCAGAAAAGAACTTTTGAAGTGCGGGAGTGATAGGAAACAAAACAACAGAAACTATCTTTCGGGCTGAAGCTAGTTCCACCTGTTTGTTCAGTTAATCGTGGCGTTACTGACGTAGAAGACACGGCTACGCCAGATACAGGTAGGCACTCTTCTTCGGCACATTTGCTGATTAGATAGATCAACATGCCACGATGAAAAAATTACAAAAAATCGGAACTTATCAATGTTTATTAGCTTGGAACCCATGTCAGCATGGTCGACCATGGCGGGAATCGAACCCCGGTCTCCCGAATGACAGTTCAGTGTGTTACCACTCGCCCACTCGTCTCTGTTATTCAAAGTAGTAGAATCACATTTTTAAATTGAAGTAATTTTTATCTTCGTTTTTTATACAGATATTTCCTCTATTGTGTTTGTTTTCTCTACAACTTCTCTCGAAATGATTTATTATAAATATATATATAATATATTTATTTTTTATTTTCTTGTATTACCGGTATTCAATGATTATTATATCTGTGTGCTCAATGAGACAATGAGTCACGAGAATAATGTATGTATAATTTTATTGTAGCCTATATTCTGCTGACGAGCTGCTCTTGTAGCTTAGCGGAAATTAATATATCCGTAAGATTCCTATTTATTGTGTGAATATTATTATTGTGGCTATTATTATTATATTACGAATGTAAATTGAACGCAACCCGATCTTCTTAGAATGTATTAGTAATAAATTATCATCTAGCGTTTTCATTTCCATTATATCAGTGGTAGGAGAGAAGGGTCTTACATCTTAATATAGTTTGATTCAGTTCTGATTATGTTGTCATTGATTAGCCTTGCCTATCCGTCAGTTTCGTTGGCACGGCTGTTGTTCACTATAGAATGCGAACAATAAAATGAATGTTAATCTATTTTGTTTTGATTAGTTTGACATTTTTTGAAGTGTTAGTATCATCTCGGTGAAGTGTTAGTATAATCGGTCATCTCACCGTGTATTAGATACGATTCGTCACCAAAGCCTTTTCTTTTTCAAGATGAGACTGACAATGACACTGACACAACACCTGGAATACAAGAAGAAACACAAGACGTGTCAGAGAGGGCCCAATCCGAAATTGTCTGTGATATTTCTAATATAGTGCCAGATACCGATGAAGAGATCAGTGATCACGAAAATCAATATTCCAATTTATCCCATTTCATCAGACCATCAAAAGACGTCAACGATGCAGTAAAACTCACATTTCTAGATCAACATCCAATTCAACCATCTGCTGATATTCACACCTTACCATTCGACCATCACAGGGTTTATAACCAAAAATTACCTAATAACGATAGAGTTCGACGAACTTGGGTATCGTACTGTTTAACCAACAACAGTGTTTTCTGTTCAACATGCATGGCGTTTTCTCATCAGAAAACTGACGAAAAAGAAAGCGTGTTTATTACCGGCTACAATGTACAAAATCTGAAACATATATACAGTGACCTGAATCGTCATGAAAACTCAAAATCTCACAATACTGCCACATCCGCTGCAATTCTGGCTAAAGGAAACAAAAACGTTGCCAGTCTTATCGACACCACACTGAAAGATATGCATAGGCTAGAAGTTGAACAGAGGCGCTTGGTTATTAAAAGATTGATTGATATCGTAATATTTATTGGAAGACAAGGTATCCCGTATCGTGGTGCAGATGAAGCTGCTTATTGCCTTGATGACCGTTCCAAAAATCACGGTAATTTTCTAGAGCTGGTTTTGTTGATGAAAGAATACGATGTTGTTCTTAACGAGCACGTTAAAACCGCTATCAGCCTGAGTAAAAAACGAAAACTTCTCCAGATTCAAAAAGGAAAGCCAAACGCGAGAGGCAGAGGATCACTCAATACTTTCTTGTCAAAAACGTTCATAAACAAGCTAATAAGAACGATTGGTGCATCTTTACAAGCGATGATAATTAATGATGTACAGAAAGCCGGTTCATTCAGCTTGATGGTTGACTCTACACAAGACGTTGCAGTTCTCGATCAGATGGCCATTTGCGTGCGCTACGCATTGAACGGCGAGGTTCTTGAGAAACTTATAAAATTGGTTGTTGTGAACGATTCTACAGGGATGGCAATTTTTAATTTGATTAAAAAAGAATTTGATGAGGCTGGACTTGATCTCAAAAATATTACAGCCTGCTCTTTTGACGGGGCTGCCAACATGAGAGGACAATATAATGGTTTGCAGGCGCACTTGAAGAATGAGGGATTGGGAGGCAACCCATCTATTGTCTATACACACTGTTTAGGTCACGTTTTGAACCTAGTGATGTCAGACGCCACCCAATGCTGCTCTGCGTCGGAAAACATATTTGGTTTAGTGGAGTCTTCATCAGTCTTCCTTTCTGATTCTCATAAAACGATGCAAGTTTGGACAGAGATAACCAAGCACACTTATTCTGGTAATGATCAACTACGAAAACTACATAAAATAGGCGCTACCAGATGGTGGAGCAAAGCGAAGGCACTCTCCGCAATAATGGACAAAGAGCTCAACGTAGAAGATAATGTAGAAATAAAGAAGTCAAGATTTTTCGTGTTTTTAACATTTTTGATTGAAATCGTTTCCGGAGACAGGCATTTCGATACTAAATCAAAATTTATGGCCAGAGCATTACTGGATAACTGGCGCAAGTTCGAAAACATCATGACAGCGTTCATTTACTTGGACATTTTCTCCGCCAGCGATCCTGTATGTAAAAGTCTGCAAGCAAAGTCACTCAACTACCTTACAGCTTGGAATATGGTCAAAACACTCACTTCACAAATTGAATCAAAACGAGATATCGCTCACTTTGATGCCCTTTACCAAAACGCCAGAACTTTTGCTGCCGCAATTAATGCCCAGCTTGATGAGAAAGGAATAACCGAAGTTGAACTTGACACGGATTTTCCTTCAAAGAGGGTAGGAAAGAAAAAGCTCATGCCCGGTGAACTTTCACGCGATGAAAGGGGTGATTCCAAAACACCAATGGAACTTTATAGAATTGAAACCCAATTATCAATTTTGGATCAAGCAAAAAGCAGTTTGGATAAGAGATTTGTTGCTAATAGCGCATTATTACATGACTGTGCCTGTCTAGATCCAAAGAGATTTCCAGAAATCATTTCCAACGGAATACCACGTGACTCCTTACATGAAGTTGCTAAACTAACACACATTGACAGGAACCAATTGGTTGTGGAATTAGTCCAGTTTGCAGCACAGTACAGCAGCCTGACGTGCATGCTTACCTCAGACGAAAGTACGCGTCTTGAAGATGCAGATAAGAGAGACGAAGAGGAAAATTCCGAAGAGGAGTCGACAGAGAACACGAACAAGTGCAACAGTGTCTCAATATGTAAGAATTGTTTGTCGTGTGCATTCAAAGTGCTTTACGAATATACTTTGCAAGCATCATCATTCAAGAACATCTACATCTGTTACAAATACGTCTTGACCCTTCCGTGCACTCAAGTGACGTGCGAAAGAGTGTTTTCGAAATTGAAAATAGTAAAAACCAAGCTGCGATCAATGATCAAACAGGACATCATGGAATATTTGCTAATTATTAATGTGGAGTATGACTTTCTTGAGAGGATCGATAAGGACACTATTATCGACAAGCTAGCAAATTCGTCAGACGAATTGAAACGACTGCTAATTTAATATGTTTCAACATTATTGGTAACTAATTATGATACCTGATGAAAGTATTTTCTGATTTGTCTTCTGAAAACAAGGAAGTTTTACAAAAAATCGAGTTAATTATAGCTCCACAGTCTTTCAATTTTTCGAAATCTACTAGTAAAGTACCGGTACTGACATTTAATCAATTTAATCATTTCAAATACTGATTGCTTGAAAACCAATTCGGCTACAATGTTTTGTAACATTATTAATTCATACCAATTTAGAGTCTACAAGCCAAATTGCCATGAGAACCGGGCATTGTAATGTGTAAGATAATCATTGACATTTTGAAGTGAAATCGCCGAAAAATGGTATCGAATTCGTTGTTGCATCTTGAATGGTGAGTTTTTTTCTCTAATATGAATTTTCAACAGTTCTGCTTGTTAGTTGTTTGTTACAGGTTACAAGTTTGATAGTCAATGGGGAGTCAGCTTTAGAGTTGTCGTTAGTTATCTCATCAGCTCAGAGCGGCAGGCACTCTCTGTGAATTAATCATTATCATTATCTAAAGAAAATACATTTTCTGCGATCTTTTTTTGTTGTTAATCTGATGTTAAAAAATGAAAAAATAGGAATGGAAATGATTCTCGTGTGTAGTTTCAACAGTGGTGTCGTAAATTGTAGAGTTACAGTACATTAGGTACTACATTAGATCATTTAGATGTTCATCGAGCCTATTTATAGCTAAAAAGTGCTTACGTTTCTCAATAAATAAGGAAAATGCAGCATATCACATACTAATTATTGCTCTAATTGTAACTCTTTTTCACATATTGCTATTATACCATTGAAACAAGTATACTTATAGTTGTAGCCTATAAGAAATATGATTTGTTTTGAATAAATAAATTCTGTAATAATTTGTGTGAATATTCTACTGTCATAAACGGATAGTTATATATTTTATCGCTTAAAATATGAATATAATGAAAAAAATCGCCTCAGGCGGCTGGGACCCCGTAGTCGGGCTTGGCCCACGCTCCAACGAGGCCCTTTTGAATTTCGTTGCCGCCGAGGCCTTTTGGACCCAGTCCGACACTGTATTGCAGTATATCTTTATATCTTCCTCTCGCAATTTCTTCAAGAAGTTAAACTGATTATCCTCACTTTCTAATAACTTATTATAATTCATCGAATTTACCATTTCCATGTAGACTTCATTATCTCGTATATTCGTCTTCCCCCTTCGAAGACCAATTAGCCCACCCAGTGTCCCGTCTTTCTGTTTCTATTCCCTCTTCCCAGTTGGTTGACACTCTGCATATATGATCTGATAGGTTTTAGAATCAATCAAATGTTTACTTTCAAATTTCCACCAATCGAAAATCTCAACACAAATTCATCTGGATTCTTGCCCTAGTCTGGGTAGTGTGAATCCCATTGCAGTCGATGGCCCGTGGAATATCAGAGGTGAGGCGTGTCAGGAGATCTGAGGTGCCAAGACCAGACCTGGAACCAGACTGGGGCGGGGGATAATTTCCAAGTCAAGGAATGCAGTGAAACGCTCAGTGCGTATCGATTTGAAGAGAACGCTGGTGAGGTTAATGGGGCGGTATGAAGAGGGGTGTCCCTCTTTTCGAAACCATGATGACAATAGCCGTTTGCCATGCGCTGGGAAAGTATCCCAATGAGACGCAGACAGAGAAGATTCGACCAATAAGGACCAGGAGGCATCTGAGACCGAGTCGTAGCAACGTTTTGTAACCCCATGGTCACAAGGGGCAGTACTTTTCCCCCTCAAGATGTCAGACGTACGTCTTCGAGGTCGATGGAAGAGCAAAGGGCTGTGTCCGGAGGGAGGGATCGAGGAAGGGGCCGGGAGAGGGAGCAAGGACGGGTCAGGTCGATCAAAGTGTTGACAGCATGGATGAAATGGTTGTGATTTTTTTTAAATAACATCAAACTTGATACAAAATCGTTGTTACCCCATTGACGACTACCCTACAAACATGAGGCATTCCTTGGGCATGCCAAAAGCTTTCTTCCAAGGCAAGTGAAGCATGCCTAGGGCATGGCAAATTCACGCCTCACTTGCCTAGAACTTGCCTGAAACACTCCTTTTGACATGCAGGCGGGACTCCAAAGGCATGCCTCATATGCTCAAGGCATGCCTTCTGAGGCATGTTTGGGGCATGCATGGAGCATGCCTAGGGCATATCCTGACCAAACCTGTTTAATGACGTGCCACAGGCGCTAAATGACCTCGCTGTTGATGCGCCTTAAAACCATAATATTCAATTCATGACGTGCCAGAAACATTTTATTGAGGGATACTTGAGGCATGCCTTGGGCACATCCAAGGCATGTCAAAGCATGCCAGGGGCATTTCTTTGATGCATGCCTAGGGCACTTGTTTGAGGCATGCCTAGAGCATTACTTTGAGGCATGACTGAGGCATGTGTGTATATATATATATATATATATATATATATATAGATAGATATATATATATATATATATATATATATATATATATATATATATATGTATATATATATATATATATATATATATATATATATATATATATATATATATATATATATATATATATATATATTTATATTATACTCAATATAGATCATACAAAGAATCGAGGAGACCTATTGAATCAATACATATAGGCCTAGCCATTTTACAAGGTGCAAAATGAATAGGCCTTAGTCATATTGATTCAACATTGATACAGTTGAAACACTGAGAGAATAGGATTCCTACCGTGGCGCATCCTGGTATCACTTTGGTGCACTGAATAATTTTCAACATGACGACACTAAAATCAGCTGAGCATGCTACACACCAATAGGGGCTCTTCTGATTTTTTGAATCTAATATACATGGCTATATATAGATATAGCCGTTAATATATGATAATATATAGATATAGCCGTATATAGATAATATATAGGCCCAGATATGTTAATACACAATTAACATTGTTTTTAGCGGATTCACATAGACACATTGCTTGTTCCCGAACCTGTATGGTTAACAGAACCACCAACCATCTTACAGAAAAACGATGAAACACAAATAAAACATACCCGTATTTTCGAAGTTCCTTTCGCTCAAGTGCACAGGATACATTTTGATATTGCAAATATATTCATTTTTATTCATTATGATTATTAAAAACAACCATTAACGAGTGAATTTGTGAAATATCTCATTTTTGTATATCGATGCAGTTTTCTTGTGGTGGCTGCACGAATCCTATTCTCTCAGTATTTCAACTGTAGTTGATTTTTTCTGCAATTGATTGAATATCCAATATATATATATATATATATATATATATATATATATATATATATATATATATATATATATATATGTATATATATATATATATATATATATATATATATATATATATATATATATATATATATATGTATATATACATGTATATAGGCCTTCTTAGAGGACGTCCATGAATTACGTCACAGCTTAGTAGGGGAGGGGGGTTGTCAAGATTTGTGACAAGGTGTTACAAGGCGGGAGGCAACTGTGTGACGTACCATTTTTTTTGTTCTATATATTTTGGCGCCATTCTCATAGATTCTTATATTTATACCCACCCTAGAAACAGCAGATGCCCAATATTAAATAATTATCAAGTTTGAATACTCAAAAGGCAAACATGAAGAAATTAATATTTTGATTGTATTACTTCATTGTACCTTTGCCGCCGGTTAATTAAATTTTTTTGTCAGTGGGGGGTATGAGAATTTGTGACGTATTTAAAGGGGGAGAGGGTAATAGGTTGTGTGACCAACTGTGACATGGAAGGGAGGGGGGGGGTTCAAAGTGGCCTGAAAAAGTGGGACATGATTTATGGACGTCCCCTTATGTCAATGAAGAAACATGCATTCATGTTGAACAGTACAGTCTGTGAAAGGTCACAAGGTCATGTTCAAGTTTTATTCAGGATTAAGAAGCTTACTTTTTAAAATGACACTGTAGGTACACTTAATCAAGACAATCAACAGGTATTGAAGCAGGCAGTTCACAGGTATCTAAATGCAAAACAAAGATTATTTTCTCACCAAATGACTGGCACTTTTGTAATGGTCATAATGCCTAGTGATGGCTCGTTGAAAATTTTCAATTGAAAATTTTCAACAGCTCTTGAAAATTTTGAAAATTGTTTAAAAAAATGTTTTTTAGTGTATTTTATTTCTGTGTTAGTACTATGATTGAAAAACATTCCCTGAGGTGTTCAGTGTTGTGTGCTGTCATAGCATTTAGCTCTTCTAGTGAATATTAACCAATCTCAGTCCTTGCCCTTTGGAGCCCCAGGGCGTATTTGAAGTGCCTGTTACCTGTAAGTTGTGAATTGTGATACGTATAATACTAGTAATATCCCCTAGTAATATGCCATTATCTAGGCATAATAAGCCTATTCTGATATGGTACTCATCCAAATAATCAATTTAACGCATGGGAATATATAATTGCAATCAGTTTGATGCATAAAATACACGTTAACAACTAGTAGGTACAAATTTTCAAAATTTTCAATGAAAATTTCAAAAAAAAAAATTTCATGAAAATTGCCATCACTAATAATGCCTCATGTACCTACCTGTTATCACAAAGCCTTCTGATTTCAGTATGAGGAATTAGGGAACTCCTGTGAAATGTAGGATGCTTACAACAGGTTAACAAAGCAAATTGACACATCAACATCTCACCTTGAAAGAACACTGACTGACAGTGGCTTCATTTATTGATAAACATTGGTTACATTTGCTGACACAATGTTGTCGGTAGCACTATTGAAAATACCATACGTTGATATCTATAACTAGGAAAACGCTATATACGCGTTGTTAGACGAGCGGAAAGTAATAGTATGTCGACTTCATTGCTAAAATTTTGCCTAAATTCGCCAATTGGGTAACATTTTAGTTATAAATGGGTAAAAACTGCTTCGAGTGGTACCAATTTAGTACATTTCATGTTTTTTCTTCAAAATGGCTGACCCGATCAAGCTGAGAATTTCCAGAAATGTGTATCAAGATGTTATTCAACTTCACACAGAATTTCAATTTTTTGGAAAATAAAATTTTTCAATTTTTTTTTCCGCCGTGTTATTCTAATGGGTATTTTTGAAATTTCTAACATCCATAAAAATAAAAGTTACCACCCGATAATGCCACAAAACTATACAGATCTAAGCTAGATGAGGAACCATAAAGGAAAAAAGTTTGAAGTTGATAGCTGTAGCCGTTTGACCTGTGGAGAACCGACAAAAAAACATAAAAAAAAAAAAAAAAACGAACACCAATTTTTTCCAGTATGTCAAATTGAATCCTCGCTATAGCTCGTCTAATAATCACATCACTGTACCAAATAAAATATCATTTGCATATAATTTACAAAAGAATAAAAGTGTTCACATATTCATGGAATCAATAGACATAAATATATTTGGTGTACTGGCTAGGCAAGTACATGTGTAAAATAGTAACGCTGTTTTAATAGCCTAACCTGAATCATCGAGGTTGTATAACGTATAGCCTGCGCTCAAAGAAGCTAATTGCCATTTTAATTAATCGCTGTACTGAAAAGGAGACTCATAATACCTTACTGAAGTTTCTAAATTATAGAATTTGGTTGGACCGTTGGTTTAATATGGTTTACCGACACGATTAAGGGGTTCTTATACTAATTCATGGGCTATCTCCCAACCCAATAGAGCTCACTCTGAATCTTGCTCGTACAATTGTATGTACACGTGTTAGTAATACTAGTGTCATAAAGCGATCATTTTCATTTTTACATGTTAAATTAATTAATAATTAATTATTAAAATATACTTTTCTATATTGTTGAGAAACCATTTCATTATTAATAGCATTGAAACGCAGTTCTGTATTTAACTTATTATCTGTTTACAATAACAACTATCAACAGTAATTACTTTTACCAAGAAGACTGTATTCTATAGGAATAACATATTATTGTGATTTATATTTACATAAACCTACCCTTCGTTCTGTACAAACTTTAGCCATCACATTCAATAAGCATTTAACTCATTATCTGTCTTAAAGTGAATAGTTGATCACTCTTATTAGGAATACTGTGTTTCATAGCAACAACATGTTATTTACTTGGTCATACCCCTTGCTTTGTATAACCATGACTATCAATAACGTAACGGGATAAGCAACATGGCGGTTTCCTTTCGCACCATGCGTATATCAAAGGGATGCCGCCTCACAAATGTTATGATGATTTGCTGGTATTGTTGTATGTTGATCTATACAAGTAATAGATGTAATGCAATCTGTGAATCCAGCTCTTTCCAACTGCATTAAACAATATTGGGATAAATTTCATTTGAATTAGCCAATCTAAATTTAAAATACGTCTGTAAAAGCATTTAGTCCCCTAGTCAAGAGCCCTACTGCTATATTTACCTTTTGATAACTGGATAATTACTCATCATCTACGAGAAAGATTAAAATCAATGCAAGTATACCACTATGTACTATATATTGAAATACGAGCCTAATACGTACGATTTGATTTGAAATTGCGAATCTCACAAATGTACACGAAAGCGTGCTGATTCCATCATGGTGAAAACGGCCTGATGTTAAAAGGATAGGACTTACGCCATGTTGCTTATCCCGTTACGTTATCGATAGTCATAGGTTTAACTTGACTCACAAGATTCACCCTTGATTTTATTTACAACAACTATTATCCATCTCATAAATGTATTACTGTTTTCGTTTGAACAGAACTAGAATCGTCAACCATTTTCGTCAGTTCGATCCATAGATCGACCCTATCAACATCTCTTGGTTTTCTCCATAATATCTCAGTGTTGAATTCATATGATTATTACAGTTTATTTCTACTTTTATACTGGCAATTTATTTCAAATGTGAATTATATATATATCTTTCCCAGATAATCAATTAAATTGGGCCAGGGGGTGTTTCCACCGATTCATCTAGGGCAGGATTCATCTCTCCATCGGTTCCTGCCAGTTCCGACCTCTTCCTCTTCTTCTTCACCACTACTTTCCTCTGCTTCTTCTTCTCTTCCTACGAGTTCCTTCCACCGTTTCCTATCCTCCCACCATCTCTCATCTCTCACTACCTCCCATTTTTCTCCTCGATTGACTACACCACATTCTACTCCCTCCTGCCACCTTCCTCTCGGCCTTCCAACTCTTCTCTTAGCTCCATCTTTTTCCGCTAACTCGAACATAACTCTCGGAATTCTTCCCTTATCCATTCGCCGCATATGTCCATACCACCTGAGTCTCTCTCTCTCCATTTTGAATGCTAACCTTTCCACTTCCACTTCTTTCCTTATCATTCTGCTTCTCTTCTTCTCCAACTTTGACACTCCTGCTATGCTCCTCACAAACTTCATTTCTGCTGCCTCCATTTTTTTCTCATCTCTCCAATTCAATGTCCATGTTTCTGCTCCATATGTTAAAATTGGCAAGCAGTATACATTATAAATAAGTGTCTTCCCACTCATCGGAAAGTCTTGGTTCCAAATCAGCTTCCTTACTTTTTGGAATAGTCCGTCCGCCTTTGCTATTCTATTATTCACCTCAAGCTCCACTTTTGCCGTATTACTTACTACACTTCCCAAGTATGCGAACTCTTCTACTTCCTCCAGTTCCTGACCTTGCAGTTTTTTTAATTGAGATAAATTCTCCGTCTACAATTATACTACATCATTGGTAAGCTTCAATAAACCTATTTTTCACCAATTTAATATTTCCCCTCTCTTCCTTGTTAATAATTAAATTCCCATCCTAATGCTTGGGCGTTCCCACGTTCCCTTCGAATTTTGACCGCTCTTCGTAATTATGTCTGTAAAGACATTGGTGACAGCAACGCTATCCTTGTAGACATTAACGTTAATTGAACTATAATTGATTTATATGATAATAATAAAACAGTTGATTCAAAATTTAAATTTGGAAAACAAGAATAATGGATGAAATATGGTTCCATCTTTAGAAAATGTCGTAACTTTGAGCCGGATCAAAGTTATGACTCTTGTAAATTCGGCCTCAGCGTCCTAAGGGACAAAGAACTTATGTATTAATATTCATACATTCATTATTTATTATTCAATCAATAATAATCAATAATAATAATAATTAGATGAGCGTAGTGAAGCTTTCCATTTCACACCCTGAAAAAAAATGGGCTTCGTTTTTTTTTTTTTTTGTAATTATGTACGCGGCATACAGGTCAGAGAAATGAATCAATAAACTTGAAACTTTTTCTGGACGTTGGTGTCATACCAGAATAGGTTGGGATTGTTATTCAGAGGAATCGGTCGGAAGGTTTCTCCGGAAAATAATCGGAAACTTTGGAAAATCCTCATAAGAATAACCCGGAGGAAAAATACTTGAAAACAAGAATTTTTCAAAAGCTCTCAAATTCTCACAGAATATGAAAAATACTATAGATAGATAGATATTTATTAATTTAGCACTATTGCTATTTTTTCTTTGGTTTACATATACAACATACAATTTTATAACACTTATTATACATAAATCATGGTAAATCATGGTACAGGAATAAAGAATTATTACATAATTATTCCTGTAGATAGTTCTTATCTTGAAATATTATACATTTATATTGAACTAAATATAGTACTGTTCCTAGTTTTGTTAATAATTCAAATATAGGCCTACTGTTACAATGGTCTCATAACATGAACTAATTCACAAATTTATTTAAGGCCTATTTCTAAACTCTTCTTTAAACAACTTGGTCCCAGTATTTAATTATCTCGTACGCTTTAGGAACTAATTTACCTTCTTTAATGATTTTGCAACAGTCTCGTCTAAAACTCGTGATACTTTTATGATTTCTAATTTCAATAGGGATCCTATTGAAAATTCGAATACCCTTCACAAATATGCTGTTATCTTCTTCTCTGCTTAAAGTTCTCTTTACATGTACATTATTTCTACTTCTTAAGGTATATTTATTATTGACTTGCTTATTGTATTTTAATTTCACTGTGAGATATTGAGGAACCAATCCATTAGTTATCTTATATATTAGAGTTAGAGTATTGAGTATAATTCTCTGTTTAATATTAAGCCACGAAAGTGCGTCACACATCTTTTTTATAGAGATATCTCTCTTAACCCACAGTATACTCCGCATTGCTTTATTTTGAAGTTTTTGTAATGCCATGATTTTGTTTCTGTCTAAAAGAAATAATACTGAACTGCAATAATCTATATGAGGTGCTACTATTGATTGATAAATTAAAATTTTAGTTTTTAGCGGTAGGCATCCATTAATTCTTCTACATAGACCTACTTTCTGAGCAAATTTTTCAATTATATAGTTAGCGTGACTATTAAATTTCAATTGCTCATCTAAAATTATTCCCAGATACTTAATTTCTTTTACTATTTCAATGTTTTTCCCTTCTAATTCTATCTTTATTCTATCAATCTCTATTTTATTCTTATTTCTTACTGAATTTGTACAAATAACCATGGCCTTGGTTTTCTGGGCATCAAGTTTCATTTTGTTTGAGGATAACCAATTTTCGATATGTTCTAGATCTATCTTCAATTGCATTTGAATCCTTTCTACACACTTTCCACTACACACTAAAAGTGCATCATCTGCGTATAAATGAATAGGACTATATTTAAGAATATTAACAATGTCATTGATGTAAATTATAAACACAAGAGGTCCTAATTTAGATCCTTGTGGCACACCTAACTTATTATCTATTACACTCGAGTAACTATTATTATATTTAACAACTTGTGTTCTAATTTCTAAATAAGATCTAAACCAGTCGAGCAACTTCTCTTGAACCCGTATCTCTCTAATTTTTAGAACAAGATATCTCTATCTATGGTTTCAAATGCTCGCTTTAAATCTAAGAATACTGCAATATTTAAAACCTTATTAATCATATTAGTTTTCAAATTATTTATTACCAATTGGATTGCAGTTTCGCATCCATGTTTCCCTCTGAAACCCGACTGTTGCTCAGTGATGATTTCAGCCTTGGAGATGAAAGATTCGACTTGTTTTTTAACAACCTCTTCTAATATCTTTTCTATAATCTGTAACATGTTAATTGGTCTGAAGTTCTCTCCATCTAACGTATTATTAATTTTAGGTACTGGTATAATTGTTCCCCTTTTCAACATCTTTGGTACTTTCCCATGATCCAAAGAGTGATTAATATTTTCTGTAATGAAAGTATTCACTACCTCTTTCGACAACTTAAGTATTTTCCTTGATATACCGTCTTCACCCGGTGAAGATTCCTTCAGTTTATTTATTATACTATTTATTTCATCAACACTTACTCTCCTAAATTTTTCTATCACCAGATTATGTCTGTTCTTACTGACATTTTCTAGTATCTGATTTATATCATAAAAGTTCCGAATATTTTTAGAAATTGATTCTACACTATTTATGAAGTATTTATTGAAGCTTTCTGCAATATTTTGACTACCATATACTTCTTTACTGTTAAAACGTATCATATTTTCACTCTCTCCTTGTTTCCCTTTGTACAACATTTTAAGGACAGTCCACAATTTTTTGGGATTCAAATAATCTTCTTCAATTTCATTGATAAAATACTCCTTCTTCTTTTTTCTTATTAATGCTAGCGTTACATTTCTTTTCTCTGCATATATTTTCCATATAGTGTCACAACTATCTCTCTTAGCCTCTCTAAATAGGAAGTTCTTTTCTTCTATAGTTCTCTTTAGTTCATTGACCATCCATTTATTGTTAATGTGCATATTCTTTATTTTGAATATTTTTACTTCACTGTTATTCATTATAGTTGATTTTAAATTCTCTATTATTTCAGTCATTTTATCTTCTAATTCCCCTGAGACCTTATTTTTACTCCAGTCTTTATTTTTTAGTTCATCAAGAAATGTATTCTGATTATCTTTACTCTTTAGTATCTTATTATAATTTCTTACTGTGACATTTTTATATACACTCTTCTCACTTTTTTGTCTAAAATTACCTAATTTAATGCTTATGATACAGTGGTCGGATATAATATCATCTAAAATTTTGGTACTTATATTATTTCTATCAATGCAATATATTATAACAAAATCGATAATGGATTTTGTAGTGGTAATAGTATCATCTTTTTTACTTGCTAGTTTAGCTATTCGTGTATACTCCGGTACTATTTGTTGTACTTCCCATCCTGTTGAACAAGTCATTCAGTTTCTTTGAATACACTGTATTCTTGCTCATGTCTATATTGAAATCTCCATTCATAATTATTCTATTGTTCAATTCAGCCAAGTTTTCTAAATTGTGTTCCATATTTTCGATAATATCTGATTTATCCATTTTTGGAGAGACGTATGCTAAACTATAAATAAATCCTTTCAATGCTCCATTTAAGATTTTTATGCTAACGTGCCACCATTTTTTATCAATGACTAATGAGTTTAGAATACTAAATTTTACACTCTTTTTGATATAAATGACCACTCCCCTTTATGTCGGCTATTTGAATCTATCCTGATAATATTGTATCCCTCCATGCCAATTTCCCAGTCCTCAATCTCACTTGTCTGTCTTGTTTCGGAAAGACCTAATATTAATGGATTCCTATCATTTAATAATTTTTCTACTTCCAACTTATTTGCGGACAGGCTCTGTATGTTAGTATAAATAATAACATGATCCTTCACAGAGTCATTTCCCCTATTATTATTATTGGCCCTAACATTATTATACAAACTATTTAGCTTACATCTATTATTAGAATTAGAGTGATTATTTATATCAACTAGATTAGCAGTCTTACTTGTATTATTGTTTATAGGACTACTAAAAATCTCATTTGACTTTTCAATTATATTTACATTCTCGTTGTTTATAAGTTTGTCAATAGTGACATCTAACCTATTCCCTCTTACTCGCATTAGTTTTTTGTCTCGATATTCATCCTTCTAATTCTACTTGCAGCTCCATGTTTCACATTTGCCATAATCCAACTTCCTTTTCTATTAAGGTGTATACCATCTCTTGCGATACAGTCCTTCTTTATCCAGAAATTGGGGTTGATGAAAGTTATATTTTTTCCTGCTGCTACCCACTCCATTCTATCATTTATTGCATTAATTTTATAATCTGGAATCTCCTCTATACACAATGCCCATTAATACAACTTCATTCCCTTCCGCAAGTTCTTTCATTTCATCCAGCATAACCTTCACCTCCTCAATCACATTCCCGTGGCGACACCAACCTTTAACACTATTTGTGCCAACATTCATAATGATACCTTCATCTGTATCTTCAATGGGTTTTTGGTGTTTTGTCACACTCCCAATTTGATCAACTCTGATTCCAGAGTGACTATTTGTAACAATTCTTTTATCGTTCAAAAGAAGACCAGCATGATATATCATGGAATCACCAATTACTCTCACATTCCTAGACTCGACCCTCTTCGGGTTTCCACTAGGCCTACGTTTTTGTTCTTCACTCACGTAGTTTCACTTATTGAGTTTACCTCCCGTTGTCCATTTACATAATCAGGACGCTGAGTAGCATGTCCTCGGTGTGGCTCCAAGTTGTTCTCCAGGGGGCGCATTCCTGTACGATTTAATCCGGTTTTAAGTGATATTGGTACTAACTTGGTATTCCTAAAAAGATAGACCCGGAAATAATACCAGAAAAGCAGGATTAACTTAAGCCTGCCAAAGAGCGGGTTCAGCGTGTTTTAAGATCCACTTCAAGATTTCAAATATTAATTTAAATATCTAATATAGTGAATATCGTTACGGGAATACAATTTCCAGAATAAGAACTGAAGGCAACGGAATGTGAATGTTTTGAAATAATTTTACCATCAGTTTTATTATTAATAATTCATTTGCCAGAATTCTTTTCGAAGCTTGTATACTTATGTTGTTCTGAGAGCAGAAATTCACATAGGCTTATCGGTTGCATGGTTAGCGCGGCTGCATTCGGAGAAAGACGGACGGGGTTCGATCCCACTTAGGTCAACTTTTTGTTTTTCATTTAATTTCATTGAAAATTGTGCTTTAGGCTGAGATTTGATTTAGTTCAAGTTTCGTTGAAATTGGATGATATTTAGGTACATTTTAGCTGATTTGCAACAACATTTGTCAAAAAACTGTTTTACCGACGTACTAACATAAACCTACTATAAAACTCATACAGGAATACGAAGTTAAACCTCTCTAAAACCGGTATTAACACGGTATTAACTTAGACTAGGATTGTCTAGATAAAACTAATTGTACAGGAATGCACCCCCAGGAGTCTTCGACTCAACAGTTTGTTCCTTTCGTTTGCCTCCTTTATTTCTTTTTCCTTTTTGTCCAACTCTTCCGTCATTTGTTGGACAGATTGACATTCCCTTTGAAGTCCCCTTTTTAGATTCATGCATATTGAATCAATCTCTTGGAACTTCCGTTCCATTTCACCTGCATTTTTCTCCCATTCTTCTCTTTCTTTACTCCATTGGATCTCCTTATTACAGAGGTCTCTATCTAGGCCTAGGCCTTCACATGCGTCAACCTTTTCTTGTAATACTTTGATAGTTTGTTCATAGATTATTACATTATTTTCAAGAGCTCTAATGTATCTTTTCCCTATCGTCATTGCATACTGTAAGTTTGGCGAGTCTCGTTTTCTGATTTTCTTACCACTCTTCTTTTTCTTCATCATTTGGCCCTTAACCTCACTTTTGCATCCACTACACACGAGGTCACTAGTTTTGACCTTATAGTCATTCTTGTTCTTACCTACGCAAGAAAAATGTGCCCAACTCTTGCATTGTACACACCACAATCCCGCTCTTACATTTTTTTCACATACAAAACAACAATTTTGATTTATTTTCATATTCATTTTATTAGTAACGGTCTTTAGTACATCCGCCATTTTTGCTAGCGTCATTTTTGCTATTATACACCTTTTCAGAGATTTTTACAACAATCAAATGAGAAATAATGAAGAAAACGCAATAAACGTGTACATTTTATTGAATATTTGGATCAATTGGTTTTGCAAAGTGTTTAGGCGACAGGTTGCGGGTTACTATGAATATCAACAAGTTGCAGGTGAGGTTTTTGAACGTTTGAAGAAAGTCAAGGTTTGTAGATGTAAATTGAGCTGACAAGTTATTTTTCATTCTAGATTGCCATACTTCTAAGCTCATCTCACAACGCTCATCCCGCGTTTTCCTAGTAATAATCAATTGACATTGAATATTGCCAATAATGATTATAATTTCTGAAATAGAGATGATGATTTCTATAGTTTTATCTGAGATTATGAAAATAAATATTGTCATATTCATTGAAATATAGTTACATGGTCTTGTTGTGTTTCAAACTATAATAAAGCAGTTTGTGCTGCAAGTTGAAGCGAGGGTAACATGAGTACAAAGAAGTATAACTTGGCCCGCAGCAAATCGACGAAAAACTGCGTTAAATGTGGATTATTCCGATGGATTTTACGATTTTTCAAGGTAATTGATTCATCTGTTACATTGATAGGCCCATTATTTCTAAACTTTGTACTCTTCTTGACTTCAATAAAATACCAGGAGAGCTGACCTTTCACCACAAGAGTTTTGCCGACTAAAGTCAACATCCAATGGAGTCATGCAAGCTGGAAGGCGATTTTTTGATGACCTTCAAACAAAGACATCTAGAGAATCTTAAATGGGCTTTGAGAGGCCCCAGGCGCTCGTATTTCACGCCGCAAACTCGCACGGCCGTAATTTCCAGAATATCGATATGATTGTTTCTCATTCTGTTGATAATTGATAAACGGAGGTTATCGCTTTCACAGAATTTTGATCCAAAAATCTGTAATTTTTCAAATTCCAGTGAAAAATGAAAAATTGTGACACACGAGAAACACAGATGATTATAATAGCTTGAGGCTGATCAATAATAGATAATAATTATAACAAAAATGATTATAATAAATTTGTAACTGAAAATTCTAGTAGGCCTATTAGAGAAACTAAACTTGAATGAATGAAATTGTTCATAAGGAATTGATGAATCACTTACAATATCGATATGCTGGCTATTCTACTCAATACAGTTATTTGCATCACTTACGTAGAACAAATGCTCGAACTCTACAATCTATACTCATACC